>CM050174.1:50262116-50747116 GCA_027410445.1 Discoglossus pictus
GGTAAAGCCATTGTTTTATTGTGTAAAGCGGCATTGTATAGTCGTAATGTTATTAATGTGTTAGGCGTCTCGTGAGTATTTTCCGGCTTTTGTAATTGTGCATTTTGTAGGTCGTAGTGTGATGTGTAAACTGCTACGCGTTTGGCAGTGTTTTGTGTGGTTGTGTAGCCTCGTTTTAATTTTTTTCGACAGCCATTTTTTTTGAGTGTCGAAAATCGTCTAAATCGGGTTACATTTGTGTTCCGCCTCACTCCCAGACATCCTGGCTGTTGCCCCGTGCTGTCGCTGATGTTTTTGGTCCTGCGTTTAGGAAGGGTTTTTCAGCTAAGTCCTGTGCTTTGTAGTGGCTTAAAAGATCGCCTCGCCTTCGGCGGTCATCGCCCAAGTGCTACGTGTTCACGGCGAGGCTTGCAGCGCCTTTGGCTAAGTCCTATGCGTTAACGGCTCGCCTCTGTCGCGCTGATCACCTACCTCGTACGCACCTCGCAAAGCGTGACAACGCCTCGCAGTTTGACAACTATTGTATGTGATATATATATATGAAACAAAAAAAAAAAAGGAGAAGAGGGAGAGCGCACACCGAATCCTAGAGCAGATCAATAAATTTATTACAAAACAAAACGTAACAAATGGACACTCACATGTAGAACCCTCTAAACAGAGGTATAGAACGTCACCCATAAAAGGGATTCTTGGTCTTGGTCTTATATAAATGTAGACAGAAAGATAGTCACCAGGCTGTAATTAACTATAGATATAGTTAATATGGTGGTTGCCAGGCTAAAAAGTCTGATATACTTAGCTGAGGGGTGCTGGGCCCAGAGCAAGTATCAGAGAATATGGCAAAAGCTCCGTTGGTGGATGAACAGAAGAGCAAGGAGACTTTGACTTTTTCTTGGCATTGGTGTCAAAATAAGGTTTGTCATCTCCATATTTTGAGGCACTATAGTATCTACTAGTTTCCTTTTATAGGGATTTCTAGGTCCTTTGCTGATATATATATATATATATATATATATATATATATATATATATATATATATATATATATATAAAACGAATAACACATTAATAAGCCCACTTGCATGTCTAAAAGGCGGTGACATGCAAATGAGAATATAATGTACCTCACTCTTTTAATCCAAAAATAGCAACTTTATACATTGCTCCCTTAAAGCATATGCCCGCTGTATTAAACAGCTTTTAAGCAAAGCATCGGGTTGGATTTTACACAAACCAAGAATCACTCATATACAGGCCTGTTTCAAGCTTTTGGCTATTTCTCACTTTTGTGCTCACCATACACTAAAGGATCCAACCCGATGCTTTGCTTAAAAGCTGTTTAATACAGCGGGCATATGCTTTAAGGGAGCAATGTATAAAGTTGCTATTTTTGGATTAAAAGAGTGAGGTACATTATATTCTCATTTGCATGTCACCGCCTTTTAGACATGCAAGTGGGCTTATTAATGTATTATTCGTTTTCTGTACTTTGTACGGTGGAGAGCTTTTCTCACTTTTGTGCTCACCATACACTAAATGATTGTTGTGGAATATATATATATATATATATATATATATATATATATATATATATATATATATACAGTGCCTTGCAAAAGTATTCACCCCCCTTGACTTTTTACCTATTTTGTTACATTACAGCCATAAGTTCAATGTTTTGTTAATCTGAATTTTGTGTGATGGATCAGAACACAATAGTCTAAGTTGGTGAAGTGAAATGAGAAAAATATATACATAAAACTATTTTTTCAAAATAGAAAACAGAAAATTGGCATGTGCGTATGTATTTACCTCCTTTGTTATGAAGCCCATAAAAAGCTCTGGTGCAACCAATTACCTTCAGTAGTCACATAATTAGTGAAATGATGTCCACCTGTGTGCAATCTAAGTGTCACATGATCTGTCATTACATGTACACACCTTTTTTGAAAGGCCCAAGAGGCTGCAACACCTAAGCAAGAGGCACCACTAACCAAACACTGCCATTAAGACCAAAGAACTCTCCAAACAAGTAAGGGACAATGTTGTTGAGATGTACAAGTCAGGGTTAGGTTATAAAAAAATATCCAAATCTTTGATGATCCCCAGGAGCACCATCAAATCTATCATAGCCAAGAGACCTAAGGTAATCCTGGAGGATCTGCAGAGTTCCACAGCAGAGACTGGAGTATCTGTACATAGTACGACAATAATCCGTACGCTCCATAGAGTTTGGCTTTATGGCAGAGTGGCCAGAAGAAAGCCATTACTTTCAGCAAAAAACAAAATGGCACGTTCTCCGTTTGCGAAAAGGCATGTGGGAAATTCCCAAAATGTATGGAGGAAGGAGCTCTAGTCTAATGTCTTTTCCTCCATCAAAACAAATGCTATATCTGGCGCAAACCCGACACATCACATCATCCAAAGAACACTATCCCCACAGTGAAACATGGTGGTGGCAGCATCATGCTATGGGGATGTTTTTCAGCAGCCGGAACTGGGAAACTAGTCAGAATTCAGGGAAAGATGGATGGTGCAAATTACAGGGATATTCTGGAGCAAAACCTGTACCACTCTGTGCGTGATTTGAGGCTAGGACAGAGGTTCACCTTCCAGCAGGATAATGACCCCAAACACACTGCTAAAGCAACACTTGAGTGGTTTAAGGGGAAACATGTAAATGTGTTGGAATGGCCTAGTCAAAACCCAGGCCTCAATCCAATAGAAAATCTGTGGTCAGACTTAAAGATTGCTGTTCACAAGCGCAAACCATCCAACTTGAAGGAGCTGGAGCAGTTTTGCAAGGAGGAATGGGCAAAAATCCCAGTGGTAAGATGTGGCAAGCTTATAGAGACTTATCCAAAGCGACGTGGAGCTGTGATTCCCGCCAAAGGTGGCTCTACAAAGTATTGACTTTAGGGCGGTGAATAGTTAAGCACATTGACTTTTTCTGTTATTTAGTCCTATTTGTTGTTTTTTTCAGAATAATAAAAAAAAACATCTTCAAAGTTGTGAGCATGTTCTGTAAATTAAATGATACAAATCCTCAAACAATCCATTTTAATTCCAAGTTGTGAGGCAACAAAACACAAAAAATGCCAAGGGGAGTGAATACTTTTACAAGGCACTGTATATAATGCAAGCTTGTATACTTAACATTATCTGATTTTCTGCTTTAAATCTATCTTTTCTTGTAATGTACTGTCCTTTGTGTATGCACAGTGGGAGCTGATAGTGTCTCTTTACTTTTTTTTTTTTTTCTTTTAAGGCATACTGACGGTGTAGGCAGTATGCCAGAGAATTAGAATTGAACATATTATTATTATTATTATTATTATTATTATTAATAAAACTTTTTTTTAAACCTTTTTTTATTTTATTCCATATAACTCCGTTTGCAGCACTGATATCATATCCCCTCGTAGACGTCTTTTTTCTAGGGAAAATAAGTTTTAATTTGGTTAGTCTTTCTTCATAACTTAGCCCCTCCATTCCTCTTATTATATTTGTTGCCCTTCTGTGTACTTTTTCCAGCTCTAAAATGTCCTTTTTATGAAGTGTTGCCCAAAACTGTACTCCATATTCCAAATGAGTGCGTACTAGGAATTTGTACAGTGACAGAATTATATCTGCTTCGCTTGCTTCGTAATACATGCTAATATTTTACTTGCCTTTGCAGCTGCTGCTTGGCATTGAGCACTGCTACCTAGTTGGTTGTTAACAAATACTTCCAAATCCCATTCAATACCAGATACCCCTAAATTTGCTCCATTAATATTATAAATTGCGTGGCTATTTCTCCTTCCCAAATGCTTAACTCATCTGCCATTTAGCCGCCAATTTCTCTAATTTATGCAGATCCCTTTGAAAGGTACATCATTATCTGATTTAATTACCTTGCACAACTTAGTGTTGACAGCAAAAATGCAGACACTACTTTCGAGTCCTACTTCTCTATCGCATATAAAGTTGTGGTTGTGTGTAACGTTTGCGATGTTGGTAACGCACTTGCGAGCCTCGCAAAGCGAGGCAAGACGTTTGCAGCCCATAGGCCTGCAACAGCGAGGTGAGCCATTACGGGTAGCAGGCCTCGCGATGAGCGCTGCAGCACTTCAGTGAGGTCCGCAATCCTCCACCTCCCTCCTAACCCCCTTCACGAGGCTTGACCAGTTGAGGGCCCCTCTCTAATAACCTCCCTTTCCCTCTCTCTTCTCTTCTTACCTTCATCTGCTGAGCTCCTGCTGCTGCATCGCGTCTTCTGCCTGTGTCGGGACCCGGCATATGCTAATGACGTGATGTCACATAAGCGTCCCGTTATTAGCATATGCTGGGTCCCGACACAGGCAGAAGACGCAATGCAGCAGCAGGAGTTCAGCGATGAAGGTGAGGAGAGAGGAAAAGGGAGGATAAGGAGGAAGGAGGAGTATTGTGGCCCTAGGGAGGAAAGGGAGGAGGATGAGACACAAGGGAGGGAGAGCTTGGGATAAGGGGACACAAGGGGGGGAGGAGACACAAGGGAAAAGGGGGAATTAGACACAAGGGAGGGAGAGGGGGGAAATGGGGGAGGGGCGAAATGTGCTTAGAGGGCCCAAAGCCTTCCATTGTGTGGTAAACAGCATTGCCAACCTTACAATTTTACTCCCGTCATTTTTGACGGGCAATTTTCTAGTCATTAATAAATATGTTAAAAAGGAACCCCACTTACCACATTAGTCCAATCTGAGTGTTCCATTTACAACAACCCTTTGCTTCCTCTGTTTCAGCCAACTCTCAGTCCATGAGTAGATATTTACTGCAATTCCTGCATCCCTCGGTTTGCACAATAGTCTTCCATTTGGCACTGTATCAAGAGCCTTTGCAAAATCCAAAAAGATTACATCCACTGAGTTGCCCTAATCCAAATTCCTATTTACCTCCTCATAGAAATATATAAGATTCGTCTGACGTGACCTATCTTTCATAAAAGCTATTGTGTTTAAATAGACATATTATTGTATACTGTGCCTTATTAACCCGTCTAAAAGCTTCCCAACTACAATTCTGAGGCTTACAGGTCTATAATTCCCTGAATTTGCTCTTGCTCCCTTCTTAAATATAGGTATCACAACTGCTTTTCTCCAATCATCTTGTAGGGACCCTGTGGGGAGTCTTGAAAAATTAGATAAGATGGTTTGGCTATTACAGAACCCAGTTCCCTCAGTACCCTTGGATGTATTCCATCAGGAGCTGGTGCTTTATTAAAAAAAAAAAAAAAAATTCCCAACCTATTTTTGATTTCTTCCTGTGTTCACCAATTATTTAGTGATGGTAGTGTAGCCCCATTATGTTGCAGTGTCCCAACCACTGGTATCTCCCTTGTATATACTGAAGAAAAGCACTAATCTGCCTTTTTTCTGGTCACTAATTATCAGATGGCCTGTGTCACATTGTAATGTTCCTATAGCTTCCTTCCTCCTCTTCTTCCCATTAATATATTTAAAAAAATATTTTAGGGTTAGTCTTACTTTTCTTTGCAACTGACTTCTCATTTTTTTATTTTTGCCAGTCTAATGGCCCTTTTGCAAGCCTTTTTGGTTTCCTTATAGTCACATAAAGCTGCCTCTGTTCCCTCCTCCTTCTTGTATAATTTAAATGCATGTTTTTATTTCTGTATTATGATCTTTAAGTCATTGTTAAGCCACATGGGATGTGGTTTACTCCTATTCATTTTATTTCCACATGGTACATGCCGATGTGTATGTTTTTTTAGTAAGGATTTGAATGTTGTCCATTTATTTTCAGTATTTTTCCCTGTAAGTTCTTTGTCCCAGTCTATACGTTGTATTGCTGCCCTTAGCCCATTAAAGTTAGCACTTTTAAAATGTAGAGTTTTTGTTTGGACCCTTACAACTTTTTTGTATTCAATCTCAAATGAAACTGTTGTGATCACTGTTCCCCATGGGTTCCTCTATTTTAACATTTGGTATTATATCAATATTACTTGTGATGACTAAATCCAAGATATCCTCATTTCTAGTAGGTTCTTGTATACCCTTGGTCAAATAATTATCCCTGAGTGTACGCAAGAACCCATTATTAGACCTTGCCCAAGCTTAGCTGCATTATCTATCTGCAGCAATAATTGCAGTTAATCACCCTCAACTATATTTAAGGGTTTATAGCATATTCCTACCAATATGCATTTAGAATTAGCTCCTCTTCAATTTAACCCTACCCACAAAGATCCAATGTTATCGCTAGTTCCACTATAAATATCTTCTCTGACTACAGATTTAACATACAGACAAATCCCTCCTCCTCTTCTACCATTACCCCTCTGCACTTCATCTATTTTCTTCCCTTTTTCCATTTTGTGAGTATTGAAATCACATTTTCCAGTCCAGTGTTCTTTCGTCCAGTTCAAACTCACGTATAAAAAAAATATTATCAAAACATTCTGATTGCGTGCCTTCAGTTGCTTCTCACAGTGAAGTTCAAGAATAACCTGAGTTGACATTGGTTTCTTAAAATAACTGCATAACTGTTATACTGTTATGCTCATATTCTGCAGACACTGCATACATAACAATAAACAATTATCAATATAAATGTAAAAAACATGCTAATTCTGTATCAGATGATAAAGATTTGGATAGCTTCTGAGATTCGTTTACTTTTGTTTATTTTAGGCACAAGCTCGCTGCCATCGAATAGGGCAGAGCAAAGCAGTTAAAGTGTATCGTCTCATAACCAGGAATTCATATGAGCGCGAGATGTTCGACAAGGCAAGCTTGAAATTGGGGCTGGATAAGGCTGTACTGCAGGATATAAATAGGAAAGGAAACACTAATGGGGTAAGTTGGAAATTTATGATATTCTTACTTTTAATGGTCATTCTTTGCTTTTGGTATCAACAGCATTTTACGTTACCAGTGATAGCTAATGTACCTGACCATACGCACAAAAAATTTACATTCTCACTTAGGATTTCAGAAATATAATACAAAACTTTGCTAAGTTTGATTTCCCTGAGCTTCAATTTCTTTATGGCTCCTATTTAGGTTCAACCTCTTTCCAAGATTGAGGTAGAGGACCTTCTTCGGAAGGGAGCATACGGAGCATTGATGGACGAAGAAGATGAGGGCTCAAAATTTTGTGAGGAAGATATTGATCAGATCCTTCAGCGCAGAACACAAACAATCACCATCGAAACTGAGGGAAAGGGATCCACTTTTGCCAAGGTATGAAGCATGTAAATGGAACTGGATTTAATAGGAACAATAAGTATTACAGAGTATAGATGTAGTTTGAGAAATCAAAGTGAGATGACACTATATCCATAACAGAACATTGACTACAAATATATAATTTAGCCAAAATAAGTCTAAATTCATCAGTGATTTTTTTTTTGTGTGTGTGTGTGCATTAGATACCATAGTAGTTTTTTTGCCAGTTATTCAGTTAACAAGGTATATACTATTTTGGCTTCAACTTGATTATTTATCTTTTTGTTTACGTAGGCCAGTTTTGTATCTTCTGGTAATAGAACAGATATCTCTCTGGACGATCCCAACTTCTGGCAGAAATGGGCAAAGATTGCTGAACTGGATACAGATTCCAAAAATGAGAAAGTAAGTAACTTCAGAACTCTTCTATGTAGTGAGTTGTATGTGCATCCCCTGCTATAAGGTAATCCTTCCCTCTCTAACCTGGCAGGAGAGTCTAGTCCTCGACCGCCCTCGTGTCCGGAAACAGACAAAACACTACAATTCATTTGAGGATGATGAGCTGATGGAGTTCTCTGAACTAGAAAGTGACACGGAAGAGAGGCCCACACGATCTCGGCGCCTGAATGATAAAACAAGACGCTACCTGCGGGCTGAATGCTTTAGGGTGGAGAAGAATCTGCTGATATTTGGGTGGGTGTCTGCAGTTGCTATCTTTTATGTAGCTTCACATTCATTCATATACTGGTACAGTGTAGACTGAATGCAAGCAACTTGCTTACTGAGGAGAAGCTGAAGTTCTGTATATTGTATAATTTTAAACTATAGATAATAACAAGTGCTTTATCTGTTGAAAGGCGCTAAGACACATTTTCTTAAACTATGCATAAATTTTGCAGTTTTTTGTTTTTACCTGTCAATCCGCCTGTCTGATCCACCCTCTAATTATAAAGTGATATATCTTTCTAATAAGAGAATATTTGCAGTTACGAGCTGGAGCTACATAGTTGCATAGTAATTGAGGTTGAAAAAATCATTTTAGTCCATCAAGCTTAACCTTTTTAGATCTCTTCTGATGTGTAATATGCAGATTAATTGTTAATTGTTCCAGTGGAAGGCAAACAGAAAAAAAAACATTGAAACATTGGCAATTGTCTCAAAAGGGAAAAAAAATTACTTCCCGACCCCCAGATACTGGCAGTTGGATCCCTCCCTGGATCAATACTCCATCTCTAATTATCTAAGATAACCCTGAATAGAGCTCTGAACTTATTGTGTTCAATATAAAGCCATAGGCAAAAGAAAGGCTAGAACATGCCTAGACCTCCTTGGAGCAATGATCTTAATCGGCATAGATGGAGTATATTAGTTGTGTTGATGCACATTTTAGAATTGACCTTGAACAGAATAAATACTAAATAACCCCCTGCATAGACATACAATGTATCTAAATCTAGCACTTTTTCTAGGAGACGTTAACTCCTCCAAGCCTGAATTATATGTTCCGTCTATAAGCAATGTGGTGTGCATAAGTCTTACATATATATGCTATTGCTAAAATGTGTATGCCTTTGTAACGTATTGATCTTTGCTTTCATTATGGTCATGTTGATTTTTGTAGTTGGGGACGTTGGAAAGACATTCTGACCCTCGGACGATTTAAATGGCATTTGAATGAGAAAGACATGGAGATGATCTGTCGGGCTCTGCTAGTTTACTGTGTCAAACATTACAAGGGAGATGAGAAGATCAAGAGCTTCATTTGGGATCTTATTACCCCCACCAAGGATGGACAAAACCAGGCTCTTCAGAACCATTCAGGTATTGTGTGAGCATCCAAGATATACATAATGCACAAGCTCTTGTGAAATCAGAAGGTCATCTGCGAAGTGTTTATATATGTTAAACTTATGAAAAACATTTATCTCCATGTGATCTACACAATTGTGTTTTAACTAGTTTTTAAAATGTGTGTGCTCCATTTTCAGGAATGATTTGTTTATTTTTTAGTAACTGAGAGGTATTTCTTTCAGGTCTGTCTGCTCCAGTTCCTCGAGGAAGGAAAGGGAAGAAAATGAAGAGTCAGATGCTACTCCCAGAGATTAAAAATGCAGACTGGCTCGCCAGTTGTAATCCTGAGATTGTTTTGCATGATGACAGTTACAAGAAGCATCTCAAGCAACATTGTAATAAGTGAGTGTGCAAATGGGTAGTATGAGAAATATAAGAAAGGAGCACGTGAGAGAGATGAATGAAAGTGGAGTGAGGGATAAGGAACTTGGAGTGTGAGCTGGGAGAATGTAAGGGATGTTGTTATGTGTAGGGTGTGAGTAAGTGTAGTGTTGGGAATTGTGATCGAAGCTGAAAACAAACTAGTTGTGTTTTTTGTGAGCTGAACTTTGCTTTGTTTCTTCACCCAGGGTTCTTTTGAGAGTTAGGATGCTGTATTATCTCAAAGCAGAGGTTTTGGGGGATGCTGCAGGCAAAGCTTTAGAAGAAGTAAATGCAAGGTAAGAGCCACTTTATGTAATTATGTTGTACACTGGTGTTATGGCTTAACTGCATCCTAGTTCTATATCTCACTTACACATATATACATATATAGTGACACATTCTGGATACTGATATTTAGTTAGACTTTGGCATTCAGTATCATGCTATAATGTGATTCTTGCCAGTTGTAGGTTATTTTGTGGCCCATATCTTATGGATGTGTTCTTCTGTAGTCTGCAGGGCAACAGCTGTGGTTTAGGGCAACAACAGTACATGTACTAAGAAAATGAGGACTGTGTCTTGACTGTAGTATGATGGCGGTATTGTACATATAAATTAAAATATATTGCCCGTGTTAATGAGTCCCTTTCATTTGGTGGAGTTAAGTTCCATTCTTTGTCATTTTATTCATTTGACAACATGGCAAAATAAACGTTTAATTGGAAATGCATTATTTATTCATGTATTTATTTTTTTATTTTGGTACTGCATGGTCTTGCTATTTTTTAGGGAAATTGCATAGACATATCTGATTTCCGTTGTTTATATTGGTTTATATTAAATAGATTATCAATCTATATTTTTTATCAAGATTATTTTTTATTACTTTTTTAACTTTTGATAACTATATTGTTATCTTCTTTTTTTATAGGGAACTGGAGGTCTTGTTGCCAGATATAGACTATGTGGAAATACCTGTGGACTGGTGGGATGCAGAGGCTGATAAATCACTCCTCCTTGGTGTTTATAAGCATGGTATTTATTTCTGCTGAAAACTCTTATAAGAATTTTTTATGTGATTGTTAAGAAGTCAGAAAAAGAGGGGAATTGGAAGTATTGTGTCTAACAAATGTGTCCATGTGAACTAAGAGACAAAGGGGTAATGGGAAAAGAGAGTTGTAAGAAGGGAAGAGAGTGGGCAGAGGGAAAGGGAAGAGGGTTTAAGTGGTGAGAACATTCTACTGGAGGCTATTGAAAAAATATATTGGCATTTAAATCATGGTCTCTTTGTTAAATCTTTATAAAATACTAAGTCCGGTTGATGCTTATCCAAACTTTAGCTTGTCTCTGTCTTCTCTAGGCTACGAACGATACTGTGCCATGAGGGCAGACCCAGCACTCTGCTTTCTGGAGAAGGTTGGCATGCCAGATGAAACCTCACTATCGGTTGATGGTATTAATGACCCGGTGCAGGATGGAGTGGAACGGTGAGCTTTATTAAAAAATAAAAAAATAAAACATATTATATAAGTGCGATTGGAAGTTGTGCAGCCAGAAATGTTTTTCATGATATTGAGGAAGTTGCTAATATACGAAGTAGAGAAGACACAGACCTCAAGTTGAATTATGAAGGAGCTCCAAAGCCATCAGCGATTGAAACAAGGCTATCACTCACAAGAATATAGGGTGGTATATATTGTTGCATTACAAATGTATAGCCTCCATTGAGTCCCAATATCACACATCCACTTAGTCTTATGGCTCACAGTGGTTGTCCTCTCTGTGTTATGCTCTCATTGCATAGAAGTTCTTGACTGGTGCATTGGTAAAGTGTATCTGATATCATATTCCTACATGTTTCATACATCTTGTTCCCTTTTAAGTAGAAAAAACTAACCTTAATGTTCTATGGACATGATAACCCATCTGAGAGCAACCTCTTTTAGCCACTTGTGCCCTTCACACGGAGAAATATCCTGTTGTATATCAGTCTGGTCCCACTCACTAGAGTGACCCAGCCCCAAAATACCAGGCAATTCTACCCCAAACCGGTGAAACAGCAAACCCAGATGTGCGTTTTGGCCTTCTTTGGGCCTTGTAGCTGTTAACTCCCTAAGGCACAGTGAGCAAGGGGTCCACATCTGGATACCCCTATCACCCTTAGGGGGACTAATCCCTAGGGGTCATTTGAATAAAGAAAAAACAAAAAAATAGAGGTTCTCAATGAGAGAATGAACTAACCTTAATAGGTTGGTTCTATGGTCATGATAACCCACTCTAAGAGCAAACTGTTTTAGCTCACTTGTAAGTAGTCTGCTGTTTTACTGAAGAAGTGTATATTTTTCCGACATAGTTGATAAAAACTAAACTTGGACATTTACATTTATCATGTACATTTGACATTTCTCCCCTTGCCTGCACATGCTCACAAGAAGGAAGTCATAAATAAACTTGCAAGCCATATTCTTTATAGTGTAATGCCATGGATTGACATGTTACTTTCATGACCACTTCCATGAAGATTTTCCCTGTAAATGTTTATATGCCTATTACTTACACAGCTGATAATGTTGTTAGTTTATTGCATATGTCACACATCCGAGTAGTTATTCCTAATCTGCAGAGGCCCTTTAAACTATAATTTTAAATATTGTGATAAGTGGGACATCATAATCTCTACCTGTATCATTTTTACAACAATAAACAGTATCTCAGTGCTGTAGAGTGTATTGGCACTGCCAAGCTAATAATTTTATAATTACAATGAGCTCAGCACCCAGTGAGGCTAATTACTGTTTTAATTAGAAGCAGAGCAGACAAGGAGGAAGACAACAAAGAAAAATTGGATGTGAAACTCGAGGTAAGAGAAGAGATTTATAAATGTTTCTTATTAATTTTGACTCGCCCATGAGCAGCTGTTAGGGCTGTAAAATTGGTTGATTAAAAATTTGGCAGGAAGCCTTTTCTAAGTTTCTTATTTGTTAGACGTTTTTATTGCATATACCGTATTAACTAAAAAGTTGTCTCTTGAAAAACTCTGGTAAATAACATAATTGGAGAAGAGATTTATTTGTACATCAGTGTTTGTGTTGTTTGCACGGTCATTAAATATTTGCCTATGTGTGGAGCTAAGAAAAATATGTATTAGAGTGTGCAAATTGCTAAAAGTCTTTGTATGGATATGAAACTAAACTTTTCAAGCAAAATAGAACCAAAGCAGGGAAAGATTTAGTGGTGGAGTGTCTCTTGTATTGGGAATTTAAATGATGGTTGTAGTCTCAAAATTGCTATAATTCATTTTTTTATGTTATTTTCCTATTCTGTCTTGCCTTTCATACTCCTACCTCTCATATTTCTATGAGAGGTAGAAATATTTAAATTCACTACTCAAACTAAAGAGGTTCAAACAGCCTGTGTTCTATCTATTTCTATGTTGCATTTCTTTTAAAAGATATTAAATTATGTTAGAAACCTCTTTTAAATGTATGATAGAAATTGTGGAGCTACAATGGCCCTTTATCTGGAGGAGAGTCTTCGAAAATGTAATGCCTCCAGCTCAGAGTACATTATGCACAATTATTTCTGACCATTTGTACTGCCTTTTTTAATGTGTCCTCTTTACCACAAGAATTCCAGTGTTATCCCTGACCATGTGGAGCACAGAGATGATGAGAGCAATGCAGGTGAGAATATGCAACACAGTGTTCATCTTAAGACCATCCCACCATCATGTAACGAGACTGACCATTTAACCTATTAAGCACCTCACTGTCATTGTCACTTTGCTCCCCAGTTGGACTGGCCCTTTAACCCATTTTAACACGTCTCATTAGCTATTTTTTTTCTTCTGCCCGTACCTAATCCATTAAAAACAGTTATTTAATTTGGTTACTTTGCTCTAAAGCAGGACTTGCTGTAGACATGTCATTGTCATTTTGTCATGTTGACTTCATATCTGCTGCTAATATTTTCCATGATGTTTGAAGCCCAGGATAGCCCTGAGTCCGACAGGCTGTGTTGGCCTGTAGCGTCGGCTCTCACTGCAAGGTTACGCAGACTAATCACTATATACCAGCGATGTAACCGTAAAGACCTAGCGAGGCCAGAGGTCCTGGCTCCCACCAACCACAACTATTGGCTACAGGAGGAGATGGTAAGAAGAGCTGAGATCGACCCCCTTGTGAAGGAAATGCAGAAAAGGTATTGCCATAAACTTTTAACAGTTTTTCTTCTTGGCATCTGTAATTCTTTTTCACAGTAAAATAGGCAAAACGAGTCATAACATAACTGGTAACCACAAATTTTTAAAATGAGCTGTACGTTTACAATAAAGCTGGCCAGCTTCCAGTCAGGTCCAAATATTCTGGCCACTCCATTTCTAGTTGTTTTGTTCTCAGCCAGTTACAAGAGATCATTTGGAAAACATCATCATGAGTTATGACCTGTGAATAGCTGAGAAACCAACATAGGGTTTTCACTTTAAAGAGAATAGGCATTTGATTCTGGTTTTCTTAATATAGACGTTTGGGACAAGTTTGCAAGATCTTAAAATCCTTTATGTTAGCCTTTATACTAATATCTCTTTTTTTTTTTTTTTTTTTTGATACTTTGGCTGATTTCACAGAGAGAGGAAAAAACGAAATGCCTTTAAAAGGTTTCAAATATAAATATATTTCAAAGCTATAGATAGTGCAACAAATACTTTTATAAATTAAAATTTGCATTTGCCCACAGTACACCTGACATTGAAAAATAATTCTGTCAGTCAGCCTTTCTGACCTGGGAAACCCCTTGCTTTTATCCTTTTTTGCATCAGAAAGACAAGTAAATATTCAAAATTTAACATACGATTTTTAATGCAGTTTTAATAGCATTCAGTTGATATAGCATATATATTTAGTCTTAAGTTTTAGTAACTAGAATATTTGCTGTTTGCTGTTTTCTGTTATGCTGGGCTACCCATGGCTCCATAAAAATGTTGAGTTTGGAGCATGATATTAAAATATGCATTAATTCGCTCTGCTTGCAATTGGTTTAGATGTTCAAGAATGTATATGGTTCAAATGGATTTATAAATAAATAAATTAGAGTGGATACTTATCGTGAGTAGTAGTGATGTAGTGTGGGACATGGCTTTCCATAATAATGTAGATCTCCGTCTATTAAAAGTTTATTTAAAGTTTTGTTACGAATTAAGCATATAGTAAGCTAAACAGTCCACTACTGGACAGAGACTTATGTAAGGTGTGCACTGTATCTTGTCTAACCTTAAAGTGACATGGCACTTTCTGTCATGCATGCTACATAAATTAAATAGTGGTTAAATAAACCACACTCCCCCTTAATTATTTTTTTTTTTGTTTGAAATACTCCTTGGTTGCATTCAAATTATTTAAGTCCATGTAGAGTAATTTCATGTGGCAGCTTACCTTTGTGGAAGAATAAATTCCCTCTTTTGAATTCTTTCATGGGCTGTTCAGATCATTAGAAAAGAGAAGGATTTTTTCAAGTTTCTAAAGCTTTAAAGATAAAAAAAAAAAAAATATATATATATATATATATATATATGTGTGTGTCTAAATCATATTGTCTGTTAACTTGCAAGATTTCTGTCTCTTTAACAAGTATATTTCATATGATAAAAATAGTGATTCCTTCTACAAATCTGTGTTACCTTCTCATAGGTGGACAAGAAGAGAACAGGCCGACTTTTACAGAACAGTCTCCTCTTTTGGTGTGATTTATGATCCAGAGAAGAAGTCCTTTGACTGGACACAGTTCCGAGCTTTATCTCGTCTTGATAAGAAGACTGATGAGAGCTTGGAGAAATATTTCCACAGCTTTGTGGCCATGTGCAGAAATGTCTGCCGCCTTCCACTACGAAAGGATGATGGTGAGAGAGTCATTTATAAGATACAAGTCATAGAGTTTACAGTGTTTTTAAACAAAGAGCCCATTAATCATAATAGGTACAGTTGAGTAATTAGAAGGTTGAACATGAGTCATCATGATACAAGCTATAGGGAGTGAAAATGTACAAAACATGTAGGTTTTTACCATGAATGATTAATCACTAAAACCTTTTAGCAGGTTCCATTTTGTATTCTAGCTAAATTCTATGACTTAGTATTCATATGCTAATGTTCCAAAATCTCAATCTTCTATGCTGAGATTCATGTGTGTTTCTTTTCCTACAGGCTCGGCTGACCCCTCTCTTTTCCTGGATCCCATAACAGAAGAACGTGCAGCAAGGACTTTGTATCGCATTGAGCTTCTAAGGAAAGTCCGGGAACAGGTGCTCAGGCATCCTAATCTTCATGAACGCCTCAAACTTTGTAGACCCAGTCTATATCTGCCAGTGTGGTGGGAGTGTGGCAAACATGACCGAGATCTGCTGATTGGCACAGCAAAGCATGGTCTTAGCCGTACAGATTACTATATCATGAATGATCCTCAACTGACCTTCCTAGATGCCTATAGGAATTATGCACAAAATAAAAGAAATGGTGAAGAGAACTTGTGTTGTCATTATCAGATGACCTCCAAGGCGTATGAGCCCACTACTTGCCACCTTGAAAGGACTTGTGAATCCACCAAGACAGAAGTTGAGACCAAGATTAAACTTGAACCTGTAGACGAGCAAGTTCCCAGTCCAACCTGCAGCCCTCAGAACCTTGTATGTGAAAACTTTATCTCCCAAGTCGGAGATATAATCTCTAGTAGCCATGATGAGTGCTCCTTGCCTGAATCACTCATGTGCATGATGTATGATGATAAGACCTGCAATAGTGGATTGCTGGAAGCTAGCAATAGTGAGCAGAGTTCTCTCACACAGGAAAGCTTTTTGGGCTTGGAAACGAAAGGTGAACCACCTGAATATCCATTGAGTAAGACAGCTGATGGCAAACTAACGTCTGTTGGGAAAACTATTTCTGGTGATTGTTTCCTTGGAAACCATGAATTAGAAAGCGTGACTGTGGAAGATCAAGATCGAATTGGTGAACCATTTGTAGCCACCAAGGACAATCACTTGGATTTACCAGCAGAAGACATAGAACATTCACAATCCAACCCAATTGGAAGGACAGATCTTGACACGTTGAATGAAGATCACTTTTGTACATCTCTTGGTCAAACTTCTGAACGATCTTTAGGTCTGGATCTGGAGTTTCTGGACAAAACATTTGAGACGCAAATTTTGAGTTCTAGTGTTACTGAAAAAAAGGATTGTGAAGCAATTGAAGAAAGTCCTGACAGCCCAAACTGCATTGAACATCCTACGCAGGAGAAAGAAGAGTGGGGTGCAGATCTCCAGGAAATAAAAGAGGATCCTATCATCAAGTGGCATAATGAGATGAATGACATGAAGGAACCTCTACTTGAGGATAGGAGTGAAGATCAGAAAGTAGAAGACATAAGTACATTGAATGACTTCTCAAAGCCCAACCTAACCCATCCTATTCAGATTCTGGTCGACAAAGAGCCAATTGAGTTGAGTCACAAAGCTGGTTGTATGCTTTCGGGACTCTTGAAGAGAGAAGTTGTGGATTTGAAAGAAGAAGCAGTGGTAGGAAATCATGGGATGATTTCTACAGTGAAGCAAGAAGAATGTGAGGTGAAGAAGGAAAATGTGGAAGAGGAGTGCAACTGTAAAGGTAAGGCTCTATCCTAGCTACACTCAATCCATAGGCCTATCCCTTTGTCATTCCTATATCATCCCATCAGTCTCCAATGCCCCCTGTCTGGCATAATTGGTGTCTACCCTAAACCTTACACTCAAGACCTTTCTCCCTCCTGCCAGATTCCAAGCTTTACAGTCTAGCATATACTAGTCTTCATGAATCTCTAACACAGTCCAATGAGGTGTATATATTTATATTAATAATTATGCTATTTTGAAGAACTTAATGTGAAGATGAGCATATTTTTTGTTAACTTTTAGAAAGTGTTTGTTTACATTTTATGTATTATACAAGCTACTAGCTAATGTTAAGCCTGGCAATGCTGTTTGCCACCCAATGTGAGTCTTTGGCGCTCATTGCGAGTCTCTCCCCCTTTCTACTTCCTCCCTTGTGTCTCCTTTCCCTCCTCCTTTCCCTCCCTTGTGTCTCCCCCCCCCCCCCCACTCTCCCTCACCTGTGTCGTTCCCTTTCCCGGTGTTGTTCCCCCTTTCCCTGTTCTCTTTCCCCCTTTCCCTGTGTCTCTTTCCCCTCTCCCCTGGGTCCCCCATTCCCCTTTGTCTCTTTTTACCCCCTCCCTCCACTATGTCTCTTTTCACCCCTCTCTCTCCTATGTGTCTCTTCCCCACCCCTCTCTTCCCCTGTGACTCCCCCCCCCCCCTCCCTTGCCTATGTCTCCCCCCCCCCCTCTCCCACCCCTGGGTCTCTTCCCCTCCCTGGGTCTACCCCCCCTCCCCTCCCCCTGTGTCTTTCTTTCCCTCCTCTCCCCTGTGTCTCTTCTCCCCCTCTTTTCCCCCTTATACTCCTCCTCCTTTTCCCCCCTTATACTCCTCCTCCTTTTCCTCCCTTATCCTCCTCCTCCCTTTACCCCCTTGACATCCTCCTCCCTTTACCCCCTTGACCTCCTCCTCCCATTCCCCCCTTGACCTCCTCCTCCCATTCCCCCCTTGACCTCCTCCCTTTCCCCCTTCTCCTCCCTCATTCTCCCCTCCTCCACCTTTCCCCCTTCCCTGTGTCTTTCACCCTTCCCTGTGTCTTTCACCCTTCCCTGTGTCTTTCACCCTTCCCTGTGTCTTTCACCCTTCCCTGTGTCTCTTTCCCCCTTCCCCGTGTCTCTTTTTACCCCCTCTCTCCCCTGTGTCTCTTTTCACCCGTCTCCCTCCTATGTCCTCCCATGTGACTCTCCCCCCCCTCTCCCTCGCCTGTGTCTCTCCCCCCCCCCTGCCTGTGTGTCTCTCCCCCCCCCCTGCCTGTGTGTCTCTCCCCCCCCCCTGCCTGTGTGTCTCTCCCCCCCTCGCCTGTGTGTCTCTCCCCCCCCCCTCGCCTGTGTGTCTCTCCCCCCCCCCTCGCCTGTGTGTCTCTCCCCCCCTCTCCCTCGCCTGTGTTTCTCCCCCCCCTCTCCCTCGCCTGTGTTTCTCCCCCCCTCTCCCTCGCCTGTGTCTCTCTTTCCCTCCTCTCCCTCCCTTGTGTCTCATCCCTTCTCTTTCCCCCTTATCCTCCTCCTTTTCCCCCCTTATCATCCTCCTCCTCCTCCCAGCAACACCCCAAACGTTACGAACAGCCCCTCAAACTGACAATTATATATATGATTCAATATAAATATTTACTGCAGGGAGACATTTGCCGCTGTTCCTAACTGGATTTCTTTTGTGGGAACATTGGATGAGATGTGAATTATATTCTGTCTGCTAATTTGATATTTTCTATATAATCGTTTTAGAGTCATGGCTTACATAGGGCCATATTAAATTCCAGTCTCGTAAGTCCAACGCGTAGCAAGTAAGGGCTGCGTTCTTCAGATTTGCCCTACTTACGTTGCTATTAAATGAGAAAGTGCTGCGAGCTACGAGCGAGAGCGGCTATATCGTAAACCAGTTCTCGGCCGTCTGGGATGCGTGCACGTTTGCAAAAGATTAAGCAATCTCGTAGCTACGGGTTCAGATGAAGCTTCAATTCCAGTTTGCGATTGAACCCACATTCAAGATGTAATGCAATATTAATAAAGCAGTAAATATGATATTGTATTACATGCGAGTTACAGTATATGTCTTAACACATTAATTGCAGGGATCGATATAACACGAAATATAAACATTAAAAAAAGTATTTTTTGGGGCTGATTTTTGCGGGCTTGAAAATGTTGTGCTATTAATTCTAAGACCTAACATCACTTTCACTTATAATAAATGTACAGCTCTAGAGCACACGTTGGCCTTCGGGCTCCATTTGCGTCTTGCTTGCTCGCGAGTGACCACGTTGCAATTTAATAGCTGGATTAAACAATTAGCGGTTACGGGCATGACAGATCAAAGGATTTACATGTGCAAAGTTCAACGTTGCTCTCCACGTAGCCTATTCACGGCCATCCTGCGTGTTAACACACAAAGCCTGCTGCAAGCAACGTTACGAGGCATCTTAGCACGCAAATGGCCCTAAGATGACAGTTACGAGCTACGTTTTAACACGTAGCCCCAATTTAATAGGGTGGTCGTTTTATTCAGCATTTGCATCTTTTATTTAGTTAAGGAAAATATATTTTGCCATATCATGATACCCTAGGCCTCTCCAGCTTGATCAGTACTATATTGCAAACCTTCATACATTATCTCTGAATTCTTTCTTTGTATATTCTTCCTTAACATTGTTTAAAAATAAAAATTAAAGGCATATTTATGTTTCCTGGATTATGAATGCATCAGATAGGGGAGAATTAGTAGTTTATGTAAACATTTATTTTTTTTTGCTTTAAAATATCCCCAAATAAACATTAACAAACTTACCTTGATATTTGCAAATTTCTTCAGGCTTATAAAACCTTGATTTTAGCATAAAATTCATATTTCATTTTGACCAAATCACAGGCAGCTATAATATTGTTTCAATTAGTGGGAAGCCAGTTTGTGCGACAAAGCATCATAGAATCTGTGGTCTTGTTTTCTCCTGCACAAGGAAGCAAGGAGGAGCTCAGATGTTGTTATGTGGATTTCTGCATTGTACTGCTGTTGGCTTGAAGTATGGTATAGGGTTAAAACATTTTTGCCCAAATGCAGGGTTTCTATTGGTAGGTACCAGATTCTTATGTAAGCACCTCTGGGGGTGTGGAAACCAATTTTGAAATAAAATAAATTTGTATGTGTATTGAATGAATCAACGTAACATTTCTGATATAAGCAGTATGTATTAGTTTAGAAAAAGTTAATGATGATGGTTGTGGACCTTAGGGTCCATTAGAACCTTCATGAAATTCCCAGCAAACTTGAATTAAAACCTTTTAAGGAATACTTTAAAAAATATATGGTACCCCATATGGCAAGTGAAATACTTCCATATATGTCCATAACTTATTCCCTCTGTGTATCTTCTTTTTCATTCTAGATTGTAATTCCCTAATAGTCACTACTTAATAATGAGTGGTTATTCCCAGTTATACTCTTCGAGCCATGTATATTTGAATCACATATATAATTGTGAGCATGTGAGCCCGCTCAAGCCGTTGCTAACGCTTGCGGGCTCGCTACGGCCCTCGCATACCCTGTGAGCTGACAGCACAATGAGGAGCAGAAATCTGCAGCGTCCAGAAGGAGGCGGTGGGCGGGACTAGATTAACGGTGGGGCGGAGCTGGAGATTGGCCCTCGCATACCCTGTGAGCTGACAGCACAATGAGGAGCAGAAATCTGCAGCGTCCAGAAGGAGGCGGTGGGCGGGACTAGATTAACGGTGGGGCGGAGCTGGAGATGAAGTGGGCGGAGACAGTGAGACAGAGACATGATACAGGATGGAGACATGGGCGGAGACATGAGACAGTAGGTTTGAATACTGCATGAGGATGAGTGTGATATGTAGTATTTGCGTATATCTCTCTCTACAATGAGTGTGTGTATTACTCTGCTACGCCTATTGTTGCTAGGAAGACAAATTCTGGGACGGAGCTACGGGTCCGCCATCTTGGTTATGGGCAAGAGCTGAAGACTGATAAGAAGTGCTGGCAGTAATGTTCTCCATGTTACAGCATGAGATACATTACTAGGGGATAAGCTGAAATTACCTCACTGACTGTACTTTATATATGACACTGACAGATTGCATTAAGGATGTGATGCTATGTATGAGATGTGTGTATGGAAACAGCAGCAGCACTATATGTATACACTCAGACAAAGCGAGGGACGCAGCGCGCGCAGCGAGGGCTGCGGGCAAGGGCCTCAGTTGCTGGCATGGAGCGCCAAGGGCCTCATTTGCTGGCATGGAGCGCCGAAGGCGCTCCTTGCCAGCAACTGCGACCCTTGCAAAATTTACGTTTAAACGCAAACAACACGACACAACAACCGCGACCCTCACAAACTTTACCTCACAACGCAAAAAAATATACAAGACACGTTACCACACATTACGACCTCGCAAAAATCGCACGCAACTCGCGAACATCACGAAATTTAAAACACAATAAATACACACAGCACATACATAAAAAGCTTACCTACAGCAAGAGGAAGCATCCAGGACCTCAAAAAAACTTACACCTTTATTTTGCTCAAAATAAAAGAGTTTACACACTCGAAAATTCTCTAATGGACAGAAAAAATGGGCGCCGAACAAAACGAAAACGAGGCTACAGCACTCTAAACACGCAAAACACCACAAAAAACTCGCAAAACACCACAAAAGACGCATACCACACATTACCCGCCATTTTTTGCCAATGCGGAAGTACACAACTACGCTAACGGTTTGGTCTCTCGCACGCACACTATTACACTGCACACGTTCATCACGGTTACACAGCAGCTCCACACCACTAATGCTGCAGCAACATCAAAACACATTGACAGCTCTTCAACACAATGCTTCAAAATACACAATGCTTCAAAATACGTAAAGTATATTCATTCATTAATGTATTATATATTTCATTATTATACACCAAACACCCTTAGCTCACTTACAATTTCATTGCCGTCATTTTTTGACGGGCAATTCGCTAGTCACATATATAGTTGTGAGCAGGCGGGTTGTTGCTAACGCTTGCAGGCTCGCATAGCGAGCCCACTGCAACTCGGCCCTTGCAAAGCGAGGGCCGCAGTTGCTGGCAAGGAGCGCCAAAGGCGCTCCTTGCCCTGGTGGAGATGAGTGCCATAGGTGCTCATCCCTACGACCCCCTACAACTTTTGTCCCGCAAATCGCGAGGGTCCGCATTTGCGGAGGTGGAGGCTCCCACGTCTCCTGCAACGGAAAATTTACGGACTTAGCATCAAAAAATACGACACGCGGGACTTAGAAACACAATAAATACACACAACAAATACATAAAAAGCATGCCCGCAGCAAGGGGGGCACCCAGGACCTCTGCAAGTGAAGTTACACCTCCATATAAGTTTAAATTCCACAGTTTAGACACACGAAAATCCCCTAAGCGAGAGAAAAAATGGCAGCCGAAAAAAACAAGGCTACAGGACCCTAAACACGCAAAACACCACCAAGCACATACGGATTTTCCAAAAAGCCGTACAAGATACACTATTAACAAGGACGCTACATCATACACAGCCGCGTATCACATACACATTAGCCGCTATTTTACAACACTAACTTTCACAATTTGTAGGTACACAGCTACCCTAACGGCTTTCCCTCGCGCACGCAGCCTACACACTGCACACATTGCTGACACTTACACCTCAGCTCCACAACACTGCAAACCTACATTATATGCTGCAGGAACATCAGCTGTTCAGCACAATGCTTCCTGCATATATTACTTCAAAATAGGTAAAGTATATTCATTTATTAATGTAATTTTTTTCATTAGCATACAAAAGCAAATATACACAAAAACAAAACAAAAAAAATCACAATAAACACAAAACCTATTCACTGCGCGTCTCCACCAAACAGCATTACCTGCCTTACAATTTTATTGCCGTCATTTTTTGACGGGCAAGTCGCTAGTGTTAATATAGTTCTTCAGGGTATTGACACGTTATTCAGGGTTTCCTTTATCTTTCAGCATTTTGATCACTCTTCACACACACACACACACATATATATTTCTCATATATATATATATATATATATCACACATATATTATCCCTCTAGAGTTCCAACACTGCTCTGTTTTAATGTAGGTTTATCATATGACACCAATGTCCTGTGTATTATTGCATTGCAAATACCATACTGTTACTGCATCCATGCTTTGAGTTCTTCAGTGCTTGTTCTATGTGCCATTGCACCACCTCTCAGAATATTAACCCTCCACCATTGTTGTTTTATCACCCCGCAAATAATGCTCAGCGTACCATCACCCCACCCCTACCACTTTGTTTACTATACCGCCATCATTCCATTGAGTAATTATTCCGCGCTGTGTATGTCTGCTGTTCACTCTGTACCATACCGCCTATGCTATTGGAGTCCAGACTGATCTTGGGTCTTATTCTTTTCACATTGCTTCTCGCTGGCAGAAGATATCAAGGATTGTGGCAGAACATGGATGTGGAGGTCAGAAGCCACAGGTTAGAGAGTAGACGGTGCTCATCCTCTGAAAGCCTGGGGACAATAGGAGAGACCAGGTTCAGATTTTAGGAATACAATGTACAGTTTTACCTAGAAATTAACCAAAGAAACCAAACGGAAGCCAATTGACCATGGCATATTGACACACACCTCAAACCTATGTAATAATGATTACATATTCACAGCAGCCCAACACTTAGAGAAATAAAAAAAAAAGGGTAAAAGTTTTAACACTTGCCCTAATTTCTACAAGTGATTAGGTGATGTGAACTGCTGAAGAACACAGAACATGAATGTTTTCACCCAACTGCATAAACAGAGGGGTTTCGCACTATCCGTGACCTATGCTATTCAGACACGCAGCATGTCACTACTTGTTAGCTGCATAATACACTGGCAGTGTGAAGCCCCTCACCTGTGGGCATGGCTTTAGGTCAGAACTGAGCATCACAAAAAGGAGGATGCTTCAGAAATTGAGACTGTGTTACAACTTAGAAGTAATTAAAGTTTAAAATATATATGACAATAGAGGAGGGTAAAATTAATGAAGTCATCTAGTTTAAAACGTGCATATAATTGTTTTCATAGTTTTACATATGTCTGGTTTATAACCTTGTGTACATTTGTGCTTTTGCAGATTTCCTGGTGAAATACTCTGAAGAAGAGGCTAAAAATTGCACAAAATCCAGAGAACCAGTGGAAGATTTCCAGGATGGCCGGGCTCCTACCATTGCTCAGCTTCTGCAAGAGAAGACTCTGTACTCCTTCTCAGAATGGCCCAAGGTCTCTTCAGATTTGCTTATATTTCACTGGTCCTGTAACATCAGATAATGTTACAGGACCAGCTAAGTTGACCACTGTAATCGTGCGCCAGCTATATAACCACTGTCAATGAACGTTGCCATTTTTAGGCATAAATTACTCTTATCTCAGGACATTAATACACACTGGAATTGGTTAGCAGGAAGTAATGGTACTTGCTCAGTTGGGATAAATAAGAATAATGCCTGTCATTAAAGTGACATTGCACTAAATATATTGTTATTTAAAAGTATTGGTTAAAATAAGCACATTGTAGATTGAATTGTATAAAAAAAAAAAAAAAATTAGTTTGCCATTTGTAAGTCAGCTTTTTTGATTCACCCTCCATTCATAAGTTTAGTTAATTAGAGATCATTGCCGTAAATTGAGTTAATTGCCTTGAGCGCGGTCACTTGCACAGAAAAAACTAGGCATGCTCAGACCCAGAGTAGTCTTTTTGGGGGTGGGACGGGCTGGAAATTGGTTGCTTTACCGGTAACTATTTACTGCCTTCTTCAAGTTCCATCTTTTTGTCCGTCACCAGCATTTACTAATCTTTTTCTGCTCCTTCTATAGGACCGTGTTATCATAAACCGTATAGATAACATCTGTCACTCAGTTTTGAAGGGGAAATGGCCATCCTCCAGTCAGCAATTTGAAGCACAGTGCATGGTGCCGGCGTCCGTCTTAAACAGTAGCCCATCTACAAAGAGCAGCTACACAGGGTCAGAAGCACAAAATCCAACCTTCAGCAATGGTTCCCCTGTGCCACACATGCAGAAAGTAAGTTTGAAGAATACCCTTCTTATTGTCTGCAGGATAGCAACTTCAAACCTAAAACTGATTAAAAGTTATGATTTTTCTATTAATTGTATTATTTATATTAATGTATTGGTGCAGTCCTCTCAAATACACATTCTTTTTTTTTTTTTACACTGACCCAGTTATTAGTTGTTAGACATGTTAAGACAATTAATGATATGTTGCTATTTTGTGGACAATAACTGGTCATGGTTTTTCTAATTTTTTATTTGTTCTTAGTTACATAGTAATTTAGATTGAAAAAAGACTTTAGTCCATCAAGTTCAACCTTTTTAGATCTCCTCTGATCTGCAATACGCAGATTTATTTGGTTATTGATCCAGAGAAAGGCAAACAGAAAAAAAAAACGGTGAAACTTTGCCAATTGTCTCAACAGGGAAATAAAATATAAAATTATTTCCTGACCATAGATACTGGCGATCGGATTCAACCCTGGATCAATACTCCCTCTCTATTTATCCAGGATAGCCCTTAATGCCCTTTCTATTTAAAAATATATCCAATCCCTTTTTAAAGTTATGTATCTTATTCGCTGTCAACACCTCCTTTGGTGGAGAATTCCACAGATTAATCACCCTTACTGTGAAGAACCCTTTTCTTTCTTTAAGGCAAAATCTTTTTACTTCTAATCTCAAAGGATGTCCCCATTTCAGTTGAAAACCTCTTGGCACAAAAAGTTCCCGTGACAAAGCCTTGTATTGACCTTTGCGTGGTGCGTACGACTTAGGCGAGCCTCACGATGCGAGCCGTTAACTCTGAGCATGTAGGCGATGAGCGTCAAAGGCGCTCATTGCCTGCGAGCCTCGCAAAGCCAAAGAAACACTTAGGAAAGGCAGGATCGCTTTAGGCTGCAAGCACTTGACGAACGCTGGACTACGAGCTAGGAAAAATACGAAGTTAACGGCCGAACTGTGCAAAGCAGAAAACACACACACAGCACGGGGGAACAGCCAGGTCTGGGAGTGAGTTGGAACGCGAATTTAAGTCCATTTTTGGCGAGTTTCGGCCATCAAAAATCAGAAAAAAAAGCAAGGAAAAAAATAGCGGACCAAAAAAAATGAAAATGAGGCCACACGACCCTGGACTGTGCAAAACTCTGCTAACCGCGTATTACTTTCACACAAGAATCTACGAGGTACAAAATACACGATTACAAAGGACGGCAAATGCTCGTGAACCGCATAGCACATAGACAAACAACGCTATTTTACAATCCTAACTTGCCGCTAACAACATTACGCATCTACAGTAGCGCTTTACAGAAATAAGCCAACAGTTTACCCTTGCGCACGCAGCTTATTTCAAATGCACTTTACAACATTCATAAAACTATATCCTCAGGCCAGCAACAGTCTCACTGGACATTATATGCTGCAGGACAATAAAAAGAGATTGTTACCTCTTCAGGCTATTGATTGTTACATATATTAATTAGAAAAAAGTAAACTATATTAATTTATTATTCAATTTATTCATTAATTACTATTTAAAAAAATAGAGAGACAAGCAAAGGGACAAGCGAGGAGAGGCTCACGATGAGCGCCGAAGGTCCTTAGAGTATAAATAAAGCTTAACATTGTGTGACAAACAACATTGCCATGGCTTCAAATTTTATTGCCCGTCATTATTTGACAGGCAAGTCGCTAGTATATTTATATAAGGTAATCATGTCCCCTCGTATACGCCTTTTTTTCTAGAGTAAATACATTTAATTTGGTTAGTCTTTCTTCATAACTTAGCCACTCCATTCCCATTCTTCTGTTGATAAATTTGCTAATGTATATTTTATGGTAAATAATTGTGTATCAATGTTATCTTGCAAAAAAAAAAAATACAGCCTCTCTAACGTACATATATGAAGCTATGCTTCAGCAGAGTCTGCCATTTTAGTCACAGCTGATCACTTTTGTGAGGTGGGAGAGTACTTTGAATGTACAGGAAGTGTCTGCATAAGGGGAATGTGGCATCTACAGTTGCCAGTGCACTTTGCCTTCACTGGACTAAAAGAATGCTCCTTCATTTATTTCTGGAGAGGAATACTTTCTAATCAACCCCCTAGTAACTTAAGTAAACTGATGAAATTATATCATTGGTGGATCTCACTGTTGGCAATGAAATCACATCACCCACTCTTACAGGGACAAGAATGATGCTGAAACATACAAAGAAAAAGCATTTATTTTGATAATGGTCCACTCTCTTAACATACATGCTTATTGAAACAGATATCACATATAATAGTTGTGAAACTACGAATCGTCATCACGCTTTGCTAGCTCGCAAAGTAAAATTATACTTTTTTAAAGAACTATACTTAAAAATTTACACATATATTTAAAAACAAAAAATTTCAAAGTATAATGGATCTTTATGAAACACTTTCTTATAGACTCCACGAAACAACATATCTGGCTCCTAATTGTCAGATATTTGTTCTCCCTCCCAGACTATTTTTAATTATGCTGTAGTGCAGTGTTACTCAATATATTTTTTTACAAAACTCACAGAGGACCAAATGTGTTTGTGAAAATCAATAATACTTTATGCACACACATGCAAGTATTTTAATATAAGGACACAGAAAAGGGCATAGAAAGCTATATTACCTAGAGAAAGAATACCATTTGACTGGTAGCTTATCTGATAACGTGGGAGCTTTAGGAAGGATTTGTAGGTCAGTACCCGTGCTGTAGCAAGTCTTGTTTGGGGTTTCTTATATCTGTTTACACCATGGGGGTAGTGGTTTAATGCAGAGATGGCACTAATAGGATCCTGACAGTTTACTAGGCCCCCTCCCTGATGTATAAGCAGCTTAGTAAAAACAGTATTAACTACCCCAAGTACAACATGACTGAATGTAATCGTTAATATATGTATGTCTTTTTAGTTTCTAAAATACTTATTTATACTAGCTTATCTAAAGATTGTATTTTATGGGAGTATTGTATATTCTCACTTTAATAGTAAATATTGTGCCCTTAAACCTGGAGGTATGGTATTGAAATCCTATAGAACTCTAATTCCAATCAAACAAAATGTAAGACCTATTTCTTTCTTATATAGGAAGCCTTAGCTGGAGGCTTTCAAAATGAAGACCGGAAGCATAGAAGACCGTATGAGTATGAGAGCGACAGATCAGACACCAAGCACAGGGGCTTGGAACATCTCAATCCATCCCATGGGCGCTCCAGTGCAGCATTAAATGGCTGGAGAGAAACTGCCATGGACCTGTGCAGAGAGCAGGCCACAGGAGCCAGCTCTTCCTATTCCATTAACACTAGCACACCTAAGATGGCTACTGTTTCTGGGTTGCAAGGCTCCTTGGGAATGGACTTGTCTGGTATCCTGCAGGCTGGGCTTATCCATCCTGTCACAGGACAGATTGTAAATGGAAGCTTACGAAGGGAAGAATCTGCCATGAGGAGGAGAAGAGGAAGGAGAAAAAACATAGAGGGCCTGGATCTTGTGTTTCTGAAGGACAGGGGGATGCATGCTGGCATTCTGGTGAGTGCAAGTTCTGTGCAATTATAATTAACAGACACATGTATACAAATATACATACATAGTGATACACAATTAAATAATCTCAACGTAAAAATGTACAAACACTAGCGCACTGTAGGTTTTAGCTGCCTTGGCCAGAGTTATTGCAATCAGTGGTCAATACCTTGTTCTCCTTCAAACAGGGATTAAGGGAAGATCCCAACCAAGCAGCCTCCGGTTCCACACACACGGATAGCGTTGCATCGGCGTCTCCACAGTCTGGAACCAAGGAGGTTAAAATCCATTCAGAGAAGGTGATCCCCAACAAAAGCCTTCTTGAGTGGCTGCGGCAACAGTCAGATTGCACAATAGATATACCGACCTATGGAGGTGTAAGTGCTTGTATTTATATGTAGAGTATTTTTTTTTTTTTATATTTATGCGTTGTCTGATGAAGTAGGAGTGAGCCTTGGAAACTGAAACTTACATCTGTTATTGATGCCACGAATGTGTTTGCCGACATGTAGCTTGCAACAAACATTTTGAAATGAAAAGTTATGGGGAAAAAATAATAAACACACAACTCAGGAGAAGACACTGACAGTAGAGCCACAAACACTATAGGAGAGAACTGTCCTGTGTGGAAAATAGTTGATGGCTAAATTATAAATATATATGAATATAGACATACTTAAATTGTGTGATCTATATTGCACAATCTGCGCTGGGTGCAAACAAATGCTAATAGATAAATAGTATCCAATGGGACCCATAATCAACAGAGAACTAACATATTCAGGGTATAAGATGCTGGTTATGCTTGTAGCATTTTTTCCTGAATAAATACATTATATAGGTCTGTAAATACAACACTTGTAACAAAAAGAACAATTAAACCTACCAGTGTTCCAATGAATGAGTACTTCTACACAGCTAGATGATTTAATTCACTTTCCTTAGGTTCCTGCCATTTCACGGGATAGAAAAATGGGGACTGGTTTAGGTTTATTAATGGAATGGTCTAGCCCTGCAAACAATATTTAAATGATTAATGACTATAGTTATAAAATGTTTTGGTTATGTTTCATACTAGTTTTCTATGTAGCATAAAGTAATGGGGGGGGGGAAATACAGTAGAAATGTGCTTTGGCAGAACAAGATTAATACAATCCTTTGGTTTGAAAAACGATAATTAAGGAGACCAGTTAATCCGCTGTTACACACGATATGCTTAAAATCCTGTGTCTTACAGAGCTTTTCTGAGAAGCCAAAGCCAAGGCGTCAACGCTGCAAAGATCCTAGTAAACTGGACGTTACCATGTTAACTGGTGAAGAGCGTGCACCTGTAGTGAACAAGGACACTGGACGCAGGGTAGGACCAGTAGAATTAATTCACATGTTCTCTTAAGTAAGCATGGAGGGTTTCCTGTTTTTAATAATAGAATAAACTGCCGGTTTAATTGCATACGTAAACATTATTTTATTAACAAATGCTTAAAAAAAATGTTTGCCACTCAAACCTTCAAAACAGTCCCTGCAACGGTGCACCCCCTTTAATCATGCATACAATGTGTCTATAAGACTAAATGTACTAGCCACTAGAGTACTGCTGTGACACAGTCTTTCATTGGCTAATACATTTGATATTATAGAAACATTATATGGGATGGACCTTTACAGAGACTGATTGGAAGGTTTCAGTGAGTATTAAAAAAATCTCTTAAGCATTTGTTAATGTTTAAATATGCTAATAAACACTTTAATAGTTTATTTTAATGTTAAAAACAGTGAATCCTCCTTATACCTTTTAAGTGGTGCTGTAATGGTCCAGTTTCAGAACTTTTATATAGTAAATATCAGTGTGAAAAAAAAATTATCGTGCCTACAGGAATGATCTTTTGTGAGAAAATAGACTTAACTGGCTATTTTTACCTGACCTTTAGGCTGGCGTTCCTACCATCTGTAATTGTGCAACACGTTTCCCCTAACTGTGCCGCTGAAGCTGTTCAGTATTAAAGGACTACTGTAATGTTATTGCAAGAAGAGCTAATTATTTTAATCATGTAGTGATTATTAATACATTTCCTAGTTAATCATTTATAATAGTAATATTTAATATTAAATTAATTTCCAAACATTAAAGTATAATTGTCCAGTTGAGTGTATGCTTCCTTACTGTTATAGTCATTAAATATACCACTAAAGGCTGAATCAAATTGTCGGTTTAATCAATATTCCATTTTAAAACATGTTTTTTATAAAACAAAATTTTTAAAATAAAGTGGTAGCATTTCCTACTTGTTATTTAGGCATTGCGTTTTTCACTCTTAGGGCATCATTCGATTGCGATTTGGCCAATCGAATATGGCCGCCTATAAGCACAGAGCATATTTTTTTTTTGACAGAAGTTTTTAGTTAGTGAAGACCTTGCTTTTGGATAGAAGTTCACTAACTAAAAACTTCTGTAAAAAAAAATATGCAATGTGCTTATATAGAGCTCTATTCAATTGGCCAACTCACAATTAAATGAGGCCCTTAGTTTACAGATGTAGTATTAGAAAGATGAATCCTTGTTTTTGGCTACACCAGTATGCAACACAGGCTCATGGACACTTTGTCTTGTGTATGTCACAGTGACACGACTTCATCACGCCTGACTAATGCGCGCCGACGCATGCACGCACACATATGCACTCCAGACAAAAGCGTGCCCTGGCATCTCCGCGCATCTCTCCCACTCAGTGCCCAATGTCAATGTATCATGTTATATACAGCTCTCCCCCTGTCCTATATATTCTGTGACTGTGTCATGTGCCAGCTGTTGCCCTGGTAGATATATGTATATGGCTCCTCTATATGTCTATGCTTGCCTATCTTTCGCATCCCTCCCAGTCAGTGCCCACATTTTGTGGTACAGTGACAGAATATTTGGGAGACAGATGGATAGATAGGCAAGCATAGACATATAGAGAAGCCATATACATATATCTACCAGGTCAACAGCTGGCACATGGCACAGTCACAGAATATATAGGGAGACAGGGGCAGAGCTCTATATACCTTGAAACATTGATATCGGGCACTCAGTGGGAGAGATGTGCGCAGATGCCAGGGCGCGCTTTTTCACGGAAGTGCATGCGTCGCTGCACATTACTCGCGATGGGTTGCCGTATGTCACATGCCAGTTTAGTATTACCAGTGGTGTTGCATGACCAAGTTAGATATGTGGGAGTGTGCAAGTGGAAGGGTTTGGCTGAGAGCTAGGTTAAAGGGTTTTAATAATAAGTTATGGTAAGGGAATAAAAAATAATCTATAGGCTTTCCTAAAAGCAAAAGCTTGTAGCCAATGGAAAGCTCTAACACAAGTCTCTAGCCAGTAGACATCACCATGTTGGTGGTAAACATTATGGCTGAAAGATGGAGAAGTACCTGTTGCACAACATCACCTCCCCCTTTGACATTATAGTGAGCGTATACCATTGCCAGATGAGGCTGAACTTAAAATTTTTTGCTTTTTATTAATGATCAATGCGTAATTAAACCAGCTTATATTGTTAGTATACAACAGTGGCCCATTAACACATCTCAAAAAGAGTTCCAGTCAAAGATTGCCGGAAAGCCATCAAGTATCCGCCTGCTTTATCGCAAAAGATCAATTTTGTTTTTAACCACAAAAAGTTGTTTATACTAGACAATGCCAGCTGGACAACAGTAACTTACTGTGTATGTGGAATCTTTAATAAGTAATTATAGATAGTGTAGCAATATGACAATAGAGTCAAGGACAGAGACGTGCTATAAGAGCTGGCACTTCATCTACATTTGTACTAGCGCAATCCATCTTGTCTTTGTTGTGTTACTCCCTAAGTGTTGGATGTGTTTTTGGAGATAGGAGTGTGGGAAGAGGGAGAGGTCAGGAGGAACTGTTTGATAAATGTATCTCAATGAAATTGACACCACCCACTTCCTCCACAAGGACCAAAAGCAGACAGCTTGAATCAATATATGTGAGCATTGCGCTCCAGAAATGCAAACACGCCTCTTGCACACAACTTCCACATCATATTAGGCTCTTAGACTTAGAAGCTTTAAAACATATATATTTCCATTGTACAATGTTCCTTTAATGTATCTTTGTAGCTTAAAGGAGCATTGGATCCAGCAAATGCAGGAGTTGCCAATGTGGTTGGATGCAAATCTGGGATATGCAGTGGCAACAGACTGAGATGATATTTTTAAGCACTCAGTAAATCCTTCAGCATCCCCAACATAATGTTGGATACTATTAACCATATGTTAAAAAACAAAATTGTAGTTTTAAAACTTATTTATGGACTTTGTATATCCAAACAGACCTGCTTCTCTCCACTGCCTCGTAAGTATCCACAGGATGCATAAGCTGTCCTAATAGAGGCTGTCCTAATAGAAGTATTTAACTGTCCCTTACTATGCCCTGGTCACTGCAGGCAAATTAGCCAGTGTAGTTAGCAAATTTTAGGATACTCTCCTGAGCAGACTTGACCCAAACCCTTGTACACCTGATTGGGGGTGGAGTGAAGTATCTCTTACAGAGCCTGCAATATTAAAGGTTCATTTTTAAAAGTAGCATTGCACATTGAATGTCCAAGAATTAAATTAAAATGTAAAAATCTCTTAATTGTTTGGTCACACTTTTAAACCATTCCAAAACTCAGAAGAGCTGTTGGCAAAAACATAGTCCACCAATGCATTTTCACCAAAATATTGTTCATGAGATATTAACCATGTACTGCTTTATTACATTAATGCTCATAAAGAGTTGGGGAGGGTATATGACTCCATAATAACACTTAGAGTCAATTGTTCTTGTTTTTATTTGTGTTTACAAAAGGAGCATCACTGATTAGCCCAGCAAGCAGCTAATTAGTATTTATAAGCTGTACATTTGCATACAAAATCTTTCAACAATTATTTAATTTTTATTGCCTTGTAAAATCATTTTTTCAGGCTTGTAAAAAAGTAAATAGTTCTGGGGTGAGAGCTCTTTTTTTTTGTAACATGTAGGATAAGCTACTAAGCTTATCCTTCCTACTAATGTAAGAAATCCTGATTTATTTTGATTATTTAAGTGGGAATCTCTCGTTTGTTTGCACTCAAACCGACAAAACTTCTCTTTCTTTTAGCCAATTAATCTAGCCAATAATAGCTGGTTTTATCATTTAAAACTAGTAATAGCATTTTCATAAGGAATATTAAAAACAGGTACACAACTGTCATAAAAGTTATTTTTAAAACGTCCATTCATGTTAGTCTAGTAGCCCCACATCCTTCCTTCACCTTGGAGTTGATTGGTTACACAAATTATCTAAACAGAGACACTTATATAAAATATATGTACTTTGGTGGAGAACATCCTTTGTTCAGATATAGTAAAATCTTACTTGTAACCTTCCATTTTTTCTAAGAAAATCACTTTTTTAAATCAAAATGTATTACAATGTTTTACTTTAATTACAGAGGATTTTAATTAATTTAGTAACTGTGACATGTTTCTTGTGGTCACTAATGTGTATCTGTGAGAACATTAGCAGCCTTATATATTTTGTAGAAAATTGTGTGGCCAGAGGAAAGTAGATTGTATTAATATCTATTCGTTAAATATTGATACAGAAAAAGGTACCACATATTTGTTTTCTATGGGGTTCTAATCCTATTGTAAATAACATATGTATTTGTTCCTGTATTTTAGTTACAGACATTCCTCCCGGAAAGCAAGTTTGGCAGGGTGTTAACAGAGCCTATTTTGCGAGACACTGGGTCTAGACGAAGAGGAAGGCGGCCTAGGAGTGATCTCGTCAAGCCCAGTGGAGCACCAGGTTCTGATTCTCCTTCTGGTATGGGCCCCCTTTTCATGAACGGTCTGATTGCTGGAATGGATATAGTGGGGTTGCAGAATATGAGGAATATGCAAGGGATCCCATTAACTGGGCTGGTGGGATTCCCAACAGGTTTCACAACAGTGTCTGGCAACGACGATATGAAGAGCACCTTAAGCATGTTACCCATGATGCTCCCTAGCATGTCCACCATGCCCCAGATGTTTGGTGTTGGGGGGATCATTAATTCTACAATGTCATCATCAGTGCCAACATCATTAGGAAGCACAATAAAAGGTGGTACCTCTCATACGGAGAAAGCCACCGAGGACAAAGACCTCAGCCAAGAAACTCAACAAGACACGGCACCTTCCGAGAATGTCGGAGGTGGCTCCTTTCCGGAGCAATCAGAACCTTCAGTGACTACCAGCAGCCCTGTAGCTTTTAACCCATTCCTTATCCCTGGCATGTCCCCAAGTCTGCTGTACCCATCCATGTTTCTGTCACCTGGCATTGGCATGGCAATACCTGGAGTTCAGCCAAACCGTCTGTCTGAAACAGGCGGCCTTGATCAACAACGAAGGAAGAGGAAGAAGACAAAGGGGGACACTCAAACCTCCGAACTGGAGACTGTGCCTAATATAGAAAGCACAGACCAGGAGCAACCTTCTCCCTGTAGCCAGAACTGTAGAGATAATAGTGAAGTGCCGGTATCTGAGAAAGATAAGGACGATTCTGGTTTAAAAGAGATTCTGGACCATAATAATTAGAACTTTCCCACCAGAAATCGTGACTTGTGAGTTTTCTCTCCCATGGATATTTCTAGCTCTCTTATCAGATCTCTGGGGTGTCCATTGGTAAATTCTACGTTATCCAATCTTGTACCCATTCTACAATGGTGTGTCTGTAAGAAGAAAAAGGGGGGGGGGGTCATTTTCATCCTGATACTAGTTTTACCACCCACAAACTGTGGCTAGAATGGTCTGTCTAAAAAATGTATTTTATTTTTTTCTTATTTCGTTTTTTTATGTTTTTGGTTTTCATTCCAGCTAATGAATCCAATCTGTCTTTTTATTCCACTTGCCCACAACTTCCATAACTATAACATGTTATAAAGGCAGAGTGTAGCACAAGATCTTAAAGCAGCAATCCCTTAATCCAAAGATGGGCTTTTAGCTAAAGCAATAGAACTGGTGTTGTCCATAAATAAGGTATCACTGAAAGCTCTTAAAGGGATGAGTGATCAGCAAATGGTGGGCTAATAAGTCAGTGGCATTGGTTTCTACAAATAAATAAATAGTGAGAATAGACAGCTTATTTATTCACTAAAGGTTTTATGAGGAAGGGAAAAAGAGAGGTAAATAAAAGTTTAACATCCAACAAAAGCTACATTTTGGATAAGTAAATCTAAATTTTGTGATAATGATAGCCCTTAAATATGTCACATTTGCTATCCCACTGGGAATGGGACAAGCAATCCTGTTTAAAGAATAAACTAGATGTATATTTCTTTAAAATATAGTATTTTTTTAATTGACATAAAATACAGTATATGTAAGTTAAAGGCTGTCGACGATATACAAATTAGTGTTGTGACTTGGTAGCCCCAGAGCACTGCATTACATATTCACATGACTGCAGATGGCTTAAATGTTTCTGCAAGTTTTTAATTTTCTTTTCAGCAAAATTTTGAGCCATGGTTTAACAGAAGAAAAAAAACAATGTGCAATGTGTGTAATTTTTTGATTTTGGATGTGTCCAGGCTTCCTATATCTCTAGCCGACATTGGCTTGCTATGAGCAGAGGGGGCATGTGTACGCCATTTAAAAAAAAAAAAATCAGAGTAGCTTTACGAGGATATAAGATAGCACAAGAAATGAGTGAAAACCATAAGACATGACCATTACAATTTGGTAGCTTAATGACTTGTCTGCTTCTTTCTTACTTGCTGTAAAATTTGGGACAAGTATTTTGTGCTCTAGATCTCAAGCATGTTTGAATGACTATTATGTATTATTCAGGACCAATGTACACATATATTTAACTACACCTGAAAATATTTGTAAAATCTAAAAAAAATAATACAACCTCTGTTTTTTTTTCTTCTAAAAATATTTCAGCCATTATCAAGTTTAGTTATTCAAAAGACCATATGGGGGAATTTGATAACTGTTATCACAAACTACTTGACATGTTGACGTGCCTCCAAAATAGGCATTTGTCAGTAACTATTTACTCTATAAACTTGAAATACGAACCTCATTGCACATTATAACATTGACCCCCTATACTCCCATATGTCCACAAAATGATTAGCTCCTTAAGTTATGATCTAAACTGTTACACAGGGTAACAGGGTCTGAATGCTCCCTGTCAAAATTGTAAGCACTCTTACAAAAATTAAGCACTTTTTGCCTTTTATTCTCTCAGCCACCTTAAAAAAAAAAGACTATTAAAGCACTTGTTGTTTTTTTAATTATTATTTAGAAAACAAAGGCTAGACTTGCTTATAAACCAATAACAAAAATATAAATGTTAAAAAGTTTGATAAAGGTAGAAATCACTGTAGGGTAGCCAAAATATAAAAGGGCGCATCAAAACTATGTTAAAAAGAGGGGCTGCTGCTTTAATTATTCAGAGACTGGCGCAGAGCATTTGAGATGACCCCTCCTCCGCCAATCCTATGCTGCACATTGTGTTGCATGCACCGCTGAAAGGGTTAAATGTGTACTAACCACTTAGAACCAAATTGAACCAATTTTGGTTATTGTAACTAGTTTAAACATTGGCAACCAATGTTGTAATAAATGTTTTGAGTATATATTTTTGTTCCTATCAATTGTATTATTTACAATTTATACCTTGAAATTAGTAAGAGTTTTACTGCATGAGTTGGCTTCACCATGCCTCTCCCTTAAAGGGACATGTTACAGGATAGTTTTAATCTAAAGGTAATCTAAATCTAAAGATAATATTTAAAAATAGAAAAAGCTAATTTCTTTTGTTAGATTAAACGTGCAAACTAGCGATAACTTACTTGTACAGATGTCCTACTCCATACCATGATTTCCCTGTTGTCGCTGCTCCTCCAGCAATTCCTTATATTCACCCTTAATCACATGGTCTCCTTGTCCGTCAATTTCTGCAAACATCATGGGATGGGTTTTTTCCCCCATGATGTTAGATTTTCTCCGTGGTGGGAAACTCTCAGCCATGATTTGCTGACCAAGTCATGTGATTAGGTAACCGAGAGGAGTAGCTAGTGGAGGAGAAAGCAGTACCCCCACGATACAATGCAACCCAACTGAATAGCAAGTTATCAAAGTTTGGCAGCATTTTATTACAGTATATGCAACGACCCTCCTATTTTTAAATATTACCTTTTTATCTGACTGCAAAGAAAAAATATTTTCACTGTCCCTTTAAGCCTTTGTTCATGGACAGATGTAGCCAATATATTTGCAGTTCTGCTTTTCCTTTTTCACTGTATTTCTTCTGCAGCAGGGTCCAAAATATTTTGCTTCCATACAACTTCAAATCCCCTTTGTTATGTTGTAAACCTGATTTACAATAATGTAGGTAATTAAGTAGTAATATGTAAGCCATTGAAAAAAACAGGAAAAAATAGTAGAAGGTGATACATTTAATGTCTAAGAGGGATTACAGTACAAGCTTTTGGGATCTCGTAATCTCTTCATCCAGCAAGGTATGAAAAAAAAGCAGAAAAATATCCTATATATTTATCAGAGAGAGAGATATAAGATTCACACAGTGACGCCAAGTAAATCACTTCACATTTCATTGTGCTGTTCATCCTATTCTACTGTACTAATGTAGATAATCTGTATAATGTAATACCAGATTCTGATATATATATATATATATATATATCTCAATCACTCTTTTGCCCACCATATATTAAATGATTGTTGTGGTGAACTACCTACTCATAAGATCCACAACACAAGCTGAGATCCCGCTCCATGCTGATGATAGCCAGCAAGCTTGAAACAGTTATACATGGATAGGATTCTCAGCTTGTGTTTAATCCAACCTTGGCTTTGCATTAAAGCTGTGTAATACAGCAGGCATAAGCTTAAAGGAAGCCATGTTTGAAAATGGCTATGGATTGAAGAGCGAGGCATTTGTGGGCACATCTGCATGTCACCTTCCCAGAATGCAGTGTAATAACTATTTTTCTTGGAATTCTGAGCTGAAAGCAGTTTTTTTTTTTTTACTTGCTTTAGACATTCAAATGTGAACACATATGTACTATTTACTATATATATATATATATATATATATATATATATATATATATATATATATATAATCTTTTTCTTCTTTTTTTTTTACTCCAACAATCATTTCACTTATGGTGAGCTGAAGAGTTATAGAAGAAACCCTGCACAGTAGTGCAAACAATGAATAGTACATTTGTGATTCTATTTGAATGTCTAAAAATAAATTAATAAACTTATTTCCTGCTCAAATTTCTCAGAAATACAGTTGATGCACTGCAATCTGGGAAACTGGGTGGGAACATTCAAATGAGACCACAATGCACTCTCACTCCAAGCATATATATATATATATATATATATATATATATATATATATATATATATATATACACACACACACACATATACAATATGTACATTTATAGGTGGTTTACTGTCTTTATTTCATAACTCGCCGGACAAAGAGATCCTGAAAGCTTGTACTGTAATTCCTGTTTCTTAAATTGATGTGACTGATTATCCCATTATTGGTCATATAGTTTGACCCCATGCTGTCTCGCTGCAATTAGTCCTATGTTGGTTCTGTGTTGGATCAAACAATTCAAATAGAAGCCTTTTTTTGCTAAAGCGATATTGCAAGAAAAATAATCTTTATTTTGGTCTAAATTAAGCACAGCTGTAGCAAGTGCAAATGTGTATTCTTTTTCTCTATTTAAAAGTATTTCCCTATTTTATTATGGTTACTAGTCTGGTAGCATAGACAAATATATATATATATATATATAATTAATGATTAAAAAAAACATATATTCTTTTTTTTTTTTCTACAGAAAAAGCAAAATAGAACGATTTTGTTATTGAAAGAAATGCATACAAGTACTGTCTTATATTTTTAAACAGTTGATGTGTAAAATATTGGTTTTCTCATTGCAAGTTTTTCTAACTTTTTCTTTTTTTCTGTCATGAACCAAAGGGTTTTGTTTTGCACATGTAAACACTTAAATGGGTTCTGAAATCATGGATACTGCTCTGCCCCATCATATAGAGAAGTCAAAATTAAATGGGAAGGCTATAAAGAAAGATGATGCTGCATGTTTACCCTTTAAAGCTCTTAATGTGCATAATGTATGGTGTGGACTCTAATTTAACTGCACTAGACAAGACATTGAGTTTTAACTGGCTATTAATCAGAAAAAAAAGCTGGAAGCTCTCAGGTCTTGAAGGGACCATAATCTACAAGCTCCCTATATACAATCTTTATTGGATTAATATATTTCATATTTTTAGTTGCAAACAGATTGTATGTACATTTTCAGAGAATTTGTAAGCCTTTTGGTGACCCACAGAGATGAACAAACTACAGCCAGGCTCCTTGACACACAAGGAGTGCTGGGTTATATAAATCTGCTAACAATATTAAAAAGGGCGTGAGATTCATAATGCTGCTCTCATATCTATATATATATATATATATTTATATTTATCATTAAACAGAGCACCAAAACTTAAGTGAAAAACATTTTTTTTTTACTTTTTAAAATTTGCATATTTCACTGTTTTTGACTGAAGTATTAGTGCTCTGTTTAATGATATATATAGAGCAGCATTCATGAATCTCACCTCCATTTTAACATTGTTAACTCTGGGGCTGGGTTAAGTATCTTTTGACAATTACTGGTCTTTGACTTAAAAAATAAAAAAAGGTAAATTGCGTCCTTCAAAATTGACAAAATTACGTATTTGAGTCTAAACTATAAAATGGTGAAAATGTTTTTCCACACAGGTAAAAATTACAACCTTTTTTTTTTTTGTGTGTCTTAAATGTTACAGATAAAAATAATGAAAATAGGGATTTGTGATATTTCTTCTGATGCAGCTGCATTTTCACCATTTGATAAAACTAGAGCTTAATTTTCCTGGGGTGGGCTAACCCTTGCAGTGTATTCTAGCTCCTTGTAAGAGGATGGTTCAGCTTTTTTTGTTTGTTTTTGTTTTGTCAATGCTGTTCAACTACAATTTTAATTGATCTGACACCCAACACACAATTCATGGCAATATATAAATGCACCATTACCATACTTTTATTTCTAGAGCGAGCATGCCCCCTGTCTCACTCCCTTTTGGCTACATGAGCCAAATCTCAAGCAGAACACTTTGCCTGGTGCTCTTAAATACGCACATGATTGCCGTGACCCCCTCCAGATCTTTCCTTTGTGCAAGGGAGAATGACTCACTGCAAGTTTTATTTTGGAATCTTGTATCTCACAACAGAGTACAGAAACAGGTAAGAAGTATAGGGAAAAAAATGTCCAGGCCTGAAATGTAAATTCATAATAGTGTAGCTGCTTTTCAAGGAAAAACTTAACTTTGTGTTGAATTAGGAAAAGGTAACCTTAATGTCCTAAAATAACATGAAAAGCATAATTTTCTGTTAAAAATTAAAATACCCAAGTGAGCCAATTGGAAGCTTCAGAATTGTCATAATCTGTTCCTATTGGACATTATTTTAAATACCCTCTGCAGTTCAGGAAGTAGCTCCATTTTTTTTTTATACCTGTGAAATTTCTCTACTTTGAAGTAAATGTACCAGCGAGAAGTTGCATGGTTTGGCCAAAATTATTTGTTTAACCATAATCATTTTATATTGCATGAAAAATGAGAGCTCAGAAGGTTTTCCTTGTAATCATTTTACAATTTGTAGTACCCTGACAAACCTTTTAACAGTTTTTCACAAGTAAGTCCTAAGTTTTGTTACATAGCTGAATTTCAAAAAATGTTAAAATGTAAAAAAAAAGAAAAAAAAATGGCTAAAGTGGACAAACAGTGCTGAATAAGGCATGTCGAAAATGGACACAGACATCTTTTAATAGAGTTTTTGAAAACCTTAAGAGGTCTCATTTTAGGTGGATACAGCTTTTCCTAACCCTCACAAGCCCCTTGTAGACAAAATCTTTCAAAGCTTATTAATCCCCTTTTTAAAGGCAACAAAAGTATTGATAGCGTGAGAGGCTAATAAAGAAGTAATCCTCATCAGTCATTTATTTTTGTGCTGTTTTGTGAGATACAAGCTTTCAGAATAACATTTACAGCAAGTCAGCCTCCCTCCCACTAAGCAGCGACTTTCAGGTGTATGACAGATCATCTGACCGCTAGAACACAGGGCAATGTGTTCTGCCCGAGATTTGTCTATTGAACAAATGTCTTTGTATCTCCTAGCCTGAGCATGCTCATTAATGACTATGACATCAGCGAGCATGCTCCCAGTCCCACTCCCTATTAAGAGGTGTATAAGATGGCAAATAACAATACACCTCTATATATGAGCCAAATCTCAGGCAGAACACTTTGGTGTTCTGTAATCACAATTGCCGTGACAAGCCTCCAGATCTTTCCTTAATACATCTGACACCCAGCACACAATTCATGGCAATATGTAAATGCACCGTTACCATACTTTTACTTCTTGAGAGAGCATGTTTGCTACATGAGCCAAATCTCAAGCAGAACACTTTGCCTGGTGTTCTGGTACGCACATGATTGTCGTGACCCTCCTCCAAATCTTTACTTAGTGCAAGGGGGATGACTCGCTGCAAGTGTTATTTTGGATTCTTGTATCTCACAACAGAGCACAGAAACAGGTAACTGATGATGATTACTTCATTATTAACCCCTTGCAATACCCATCTATCTATACTTTTTTTGCCTATACAGTAGCTCTTTAACTTCTGAAGACTATGTAGATTATGTTTTGTTTAGAAGAGAAAACAAACACACAGATACAGTCATGGAAGCCACATAATATAATTAGACAGCCATTTTGTGCATACAATGTAAAATTGCTGTCCCCTACCTTACTTTCCCTGGCTACACTTTTTTGCCTTGCATACCCAGATAAATGCTTCACTTCCTACCAGGTTATATTCTAAATGTGAAAGATCCAGTGATTTGTATTAGGACTTTAATCATTTTAATCAATGTAGAGAAATGTGTTTTTTCTTTTTGTATATATTGACTGAATTAAATACATGGTTACGCTGAAGAAAAGCAAATTGACAACATTTAAAAGCAGAGGTTAGGTTTTTGCAATTTTATCTTTTCTTAAGTTAGTATTTTTGGTTCTAGGTATATTTATTTAATTAGGACCCCTGTACATCTTTTTCCTCTCTTTAGGCTTCCGCCTTTACAATCACACTACAGCTTATACTTTATACAAATATTTGAGCAATATAAAGGGCAAATAAATGTATTATAAATGTCCCACTTGTTACATTTTTGGCCCACCTGCGTGTTTTTTCTTGTAGTCTTATGGTTGGAAAGATTCACTCTGATTTACGCTTAGGACAAAATGTAAATGGCTGCCAGCCATTTTTATTCTCAAGCAGATTGTCCTGAGGTATCCCATCTGAGTATCTACATGTAATTTAGAGAACCAATTATTAATCATTTTAGGTTAGCATTTATTAACACAGTGTTTTGCTACCAGATATATCAATTGCTGTATCTCTAGCCATTTGACAATTTTATTTTGTGTGATTAAAAACAATATGCTATGTTTTTATAGTGATGCATCACTTCTTGGAGGTTCATATTTGACAACAAGTTTTCTAATTCTACTTTTATTTCTTCAATGTAAGAGTGCTTGTGTTGACACACAAAAACATCAGTATCCCTGGGAGCCATTTTGAAAGTTGTACCCATTCAGATTTGGTTGATGATAAAGTTGAACTGTCTTTGTTAACACTGTGGAAGAAAGGGTAAAATGTGTTGTTCTATTAACTCCAGTTTTATGTCAATAACATTCTCATCCTACTGTATTTTGTTTTTAATATTCTCTGTTGTAGTGTTACTAATTTATCAGGTCCAGATGTATCCACAAAAAACAAACAACAGCATTTCAGTCGCTGCATTATTTATTTGATGCTTTTTTTTTTGTCACCTGTCTTTTATACACTTGGGATTATAAATGATGTATATGTTGAAAATAAGATATTGAAAGTCTCTTATCTGTGCAAAAAAAATATGTTCAGAGTGTATTTGTGTACGCGTACAGATATGTGAAAATAGTATATGTATACATGAGAGTGCGTGTGTGTATATTTGTTTTCTGTGCACTGGTAATGTAATTATCACGTGAGCTTGAAAGTACCAATGTGTGAAGTATGTATCAAACTAAAATCATTAGAAGCTATATATAACATCATGGACTCTTCCATTTTGGACTGCTGTAGCCTTAGTGGTAGGTGTATCCTACTCAGGATTGTTCTATATAATTCTCTTGTCAAGTGTGCTATTTAGAGTGGTAGATTTAAACAGAACTGAATAGAGAGCTTATCGGATTCCACTGTTCTTACCTTTTCTTTTGAATCTAATCCTTTTAGAAGCTAAAACAAAATGTCTCCCTCCATTAAAGGACATTGAATACAATAGTTAAATATTGAAGGCTGTATTAATTTATTTGAAACTTTATAAAAATATTTTGTATGCTATCAATTCATGTACTTCTTAAGAACATAGCATTAATATAGCACTTCATTGGTCATTTAAGAGCACACATCTACTTCTCTAATTCTCCTTCTGCTATAATTACCAAAGCATTGTCCAATCACCTACATAATGTTTCCTTACAGCATTCTTTTGCTTCAAGGGTCATAAACTCTAATTAAAATTGAATCTAGGGCCATTAAACTTTCCTTGAGACATATGATTTATATAGCAACACATGTTGTTTTATTGTTAAGTGTGATGCTGTCTCTTACTTTCTGTGATCATTTGTACAATGCAGTGTTGGTTATGAGCCAAAAACATGTTGAGTGTCACATAGATTCAGGCCAAGGCCTTTCCAGCCCTTGGGCTCCAGGTTCCTGGTCCTTGCAGAGATCCAGTAAGAGCAGAGAGAAAGAAAAAGCCAATGTCTTCTTTGCCAAGAGATGCTGGGAAGGCTTAGAAATCTGTTGGTTCACATCAATTTAGCTTGCATGAAAGTGTTTGTGTGTGTGTGTGTACTGGCAAGCGCAAGTTTTGCGGCAGAAAGTTGATGGAATTCATACTGAAGATGTATACAGACACAGAATTGTGATTGTTTTTGGGGGGGGGAATTAAAAACAGAAATGTTAACTCTGTAAAACATATATTATCAGCTAGAGCAAAGACAATAAGCTAATTACAGAAAAAATATATAATAGTATAAGGCAGCTTTCTGAGGACTTGTGATTTAAAGATAATAGAAGTTTATTGTGAAGCTGTTCTAAGTCTCGAAAAGATGAAAATGTTAGCTGTCTAGCAATAAAGTTAACTTCTGTTAATTGAGAGTTTTATAATCCATGGCATTCTATGTTTGTATCTGTCCATCAGTCCTAACAAGAACAAGTCCTAAAAGCTCAAAGATTTGTCAGGGAAAAAAATTATATTTTGAAGGGTGATCTATGAGACGAGAGTAGGTGGGGACAGAATGAATAATTCTATGCTCTTCAAGTTCTTTGTAGTAGGAACAAAACCTTAATCTGGTAAATGTTTATATGTTTATATCTGAGGTAAACAACCAGTCCTTCAAAGGCTGCCAACTTGCTTTTTCAAATTGTTTGCTGTTTTACATTAAAACAGTTTGTACAACACCATAATAATTCCTAAAATGTTATCACCCGATCCTAACACTTTTTTCAGTATCACCAGTAGAGAGATACTGCTAAGTGATTGAAATGTCCCCACTGTAAATACATCAAGAAAATAAGTTGCAAGGACATATTTCTCCGAAGCTAGTCAGAATTTTAGAAATAGCACTTCCTGTAAAAGTAACATTCTTGCATAGTAATGTGCAAATGAGTATTGCTTTATAAGGAAAGATTTAGTAGAACAAGGAGGGACTGGATAACACCCCTTGTCATACAAAATTTGACCAATTGAAATTAAATAGTTAACTTTATTTTTTGACAAGCTTGTTGACTGTATCTATTCTGATGCTGTGGATAAATTAATCAACAGCTCTTAGACACAAAAAAGGCTTGTACCTTAATTTTTTTGTGGGAAGTATGATTAGAAAATATTGTGAAAAACTAATAGATGGTAAGGATCTGCCTCCTTCTATAGATGAGCTGTTCTGTTTTCATAATTCGTTCAATGGCCTTTGGCCTAACCATGCCTCCATTCCATGCTTAAATGAAGGTCCACCTTGCTGCAAGAGAGTATCCTGGACTAATGGGGTCTGTACCATGAAAACCAAATGGAAGAGGTCTCACCATAAGTCAATGAGGTTAATATAACAAATCTATTTTCTCATTCTTCTCTGTTCACGAATACGTTTAGATATAAAAAAAATCATTGGTGTTTACCCATAAAGAGGGTGATACCATGTTAGCCTGTTGTAACAAAAAATAAAAATTGTAAAGAGCATATCATGGTTAAATGATGGGGGGAAAAATAATATGGGGCCTTTGACAGTTTTCTCCATAAAATAAAGGAATTTGGACTGCGAGAGAAAGCATCCGCAAAAGTCACTATTAAAGCCACAAAGCAAAGTTATAACAATATAAAGTTCATGTGCAAAAAATGCATGTCTTTGACAAAAACAACCCAATGTCCTCTAGGAATTTGGATAGTTACCAGACCAACACGTTTATATCACACTAACACTTGTGTATATACTTGTTTCCTTATATTTCACTTGTGTGAGAGTCAATTTCTAGCCCTTCTCAGGTTGTTCCCCCACCAAAATAATGCACTTCAGAGTAATCTCCCAGGTCTACTCTACCAGCTGCTGCTGGTGATGGATGTTCTGTACAGTCACTCATTCCACCTTTAATATAACTGCATTTCCCTGTGTGTTCCTAATATATTGGCCCCTCTACTTAACCTACTATATACAAGGTCGAGTCACATTATTATGACATCAGCAGTGCATAGCCAATGAAATACGGCACGTGTTGTGCGCTGGCTTGGTTGGTAGATAAGGTAACGTAGGCATTTTGCAACATCAACCATCGAAGTCATGGGTAAAACGTGTAATTTATCTGACTTTGACTTTGAAATGGGTATGATCGTTGGATTTTTTTAATTCACATTTTCCAATACACCAAGCGTATAAACATTACATATACAAAATCGTACAAACATTAAACGTCAATCTTTATATACATACATTGCTTAGAGCTTAACCTCCTGTTTAAAATATTAATCCAGTTATACATCTTATTCTTTATCCAATTCATCCTATATTTTCCATTTTATGGGGTGATTTTTAATAACTCTCTTTCCAACATTCTGTTTCTAGAAACTATAGTTATCACTTCATTCAAATTGGGAGCTGAGGTCTGAGTCCACTTGGAGGCTATCAAACACTTGGCTGCCATAAACATTTGTAAAAAAACACTCTTTCATTTCCAAAGGGAGATTATCAGGGAAAACATGAAATAAAATTAACTCTGGAGACATGTTTAATGGAGTTTTTACCTTCAATGGTAGATCCAAACATTGTCTCCAGAATTGTTTTATGACCGAGCAATCAAACCATATATGGAAATAAGACCCTTCTGATCTGTTTTTTGTTGGGACACAATACCATTTTTTTGTATTTTAAACTGTATCTCTCTATAAGATGCATTTTTTACAGATCTTTCTGTAATATTTAAACCTTGATACCAACAAAGTAATAATGTGAGCAAGCATAGTAGCTTCATAATAACTTTTTCAGACTAGAATAAGTAATTCCCTCTTTATTAAACTTTCTAACTATCAAGTTAACACTAACTCTGACTGATTTCCCTTGATGAATACATTTATCAATTCATTTTTTAAATTTATTAATCAAATATTTAGGTATTGATAAAGGAATAGATCTAAGGTAATTAAACCTCGGAAGTAAGGACATTTTAACTGAAGCAATTTTTACAGAAAATGACAAGTTGGTTGCATTCCAAGATGTAATTGTCTCAACCAATTTATCATATAGCTTCTTACAATTTATAGATATTATTTGTTGAAGGTTACTATCAAAAATGACACCCAGATGCTTAAAGTGTTTTCCTCCCCATTTATACTGATATTTCTTTTCTAATTCTACTTTATATTTGTGAGGGAGGTTTAAAGTCATAACCTCGGTTTTATTATTGTTAAGATTATAATTAGAAATAAAACTATATTGATCTATAATTTGGTGATAATGGATAATATAATTTATTGGATCTGTTCACGTGACTACCACATCGTCTGCATAAAGTGTAACCTTATGCTTTATTCTTCCTATTTCTACTCTTTTAAGTTCAGAAGATTGCCAGATCTTTTCTGCCAATGGTTCTATTAACAGAGCAAATACTAATGGAGAGAGGGGACAGCCCTGCCTTGTTTTATTAGATATAGGGAAATATACAGATTTAAATTATTTGCCGGTTGTTGATACTGATGGAGAAGAATATAGGTCTTTAATTGCTCGAGCTCCAAACTCGCCAAGCCCATATTTCTGAAAGACAGGATCCATGAACTCCAAACTTACCCAATCAAAAGCTTTCTCTGCATCGAGAGAAGGAAAGACAGCTGATATATTTGTTATTTTTAAATGAGAGATCAGATCTATTAGTCTACGCGTGTTATCCGATCCCTGTCTTCCCGAGATAAATCCCAAATGATCGGGTGAAATTAGCTTATGAATTACCCCATTTTAATATTGTAGCTAAGATCTTGGCGTAAATCTTGATGTCAACATTTAACAAAGATATGAGTCTATAGTTCTTGCATTTTGTAGGGTCATGATCTTACTTTGGTATAGTAACAATATTTGCCTCTAACATTTCAAAGGGGGCTTGAGCTTCATTTTTTATTTTATTGAACAATTGAGTTAATGGATTGAATAAAGCCTCTTGATATATTTTATAATAATAATTTTAATAGTCGTCCAGGCCTGATGAAGTAAAAAACTTTAGATTAGCTATAGCCAAAGCAATCTCTGATTTTAAGATTGTTTTATTCAGATTAAATAACTGAATCTGAAATCCTAGGTAGATTTATTCGCTCTAAGAATTCCTGAATTTCTAGCTAATCCGGTTTAACAAAATCTTTGTTGCCTTTCAAATTGTATAATTTCTGATAAGTCACAGAACACTGGCTATATCTTCAAGTTTAGAATAATTAACATCTCCATATTTAATGAGATCAATTCTATTATTATTTGCTTTTTTTTTTATTTACTTGCTAAAAATTCTTCTGGTTTTGCTCCCGTAATGATAACATTTTTGTTGTAATGTCCATATAGATGCATCAATACTTTTTTGGATAATCTTTTTAATCTGATTTAGTATATATATTTTTTTTGTTCCAACAACAATTTATTAGATTTATTCTTAATTGCCCTATATAAATAACTTAATTTGATGTATAGCTCCCTCAAAGGAAGACCTCTCGTTTTCCTTTTCTGACTCTGCTACTTTATAAGAATTCCTTGAATGTATGTCACAAGTATTTTAGAGGATACTGAATTACTATTAAACTCAAAAATATTTAAAATGTTACATAGTTACATAGTTACATAGTAATTAAGGTTGAAAAAAGACTTTCAGTCCATCAAGTTCAACCTGTTAAGATCTCCTCTGATCTGCAATATGCGGATTAGTTATTAATTAAATTATTGATTAAATAATTATTAATAGTATAGTATTGGAGAATGAATAAAGAGTTAGTCCATCAAGTTCAACCTTTTTAGATCTCTATTGATCTTTTTAATTTGGACTATTTATTATTATTGTTAATTGTTAATTATTGTTAATTGATCCAGAGGAAGGCAAACATAAAAAAAAAAACCATTGAAACTTTGCCAATTGTCTCATAAGGGGGAAAAAAAGCAAAATTCCTTCCTGACCCCAGAAACTGGCGATCAAATTTCTCCCTGGATCAATATTCCTTGCTAGTTATCTAGGATAGCCTTGAATGCCCTCTTTATTCAGAAATATATCTAACCCCTTTTTGAAGTTGTCTATCGAATTCGCTGTCACCACCTCCTTTGGTAGAGAATTCCACAGTTTAACCACCCTAACTGTGAAGAACCCTTTTCTTTGTTTAAGGTGAAATCTTTTTTCCTCTAACCTCAACGGATGTCCTCTTGTCAGTTGAAAATCTCTTGCTACAAAAAGTTCACTTGACAAAGCCTTATATTGACCCTGGATGTATTTAAATAACGTAATCATATCTCCTCTTAGACGCCTTTTTTCTAGCGAAAATAAGTTTAATTTTGCTAGTCTTTCTTCATAACTTAGCCCCTCCATTCCCCTTATTAGTTTTGTAGCCCTTCTCTGTACTTTTTCCAGCTCTAAGATGTCTTTTTTGTGAGGTGGTGCCCAAAATTGTACTCCATATTCCAAATGAGGGCGTACTAGAGATTTGTATAGTGGCAGAATTATAACATGTCTTCCTTTAGTTTAATTTTATCCTCTTCTTCTTCTTCTAACAGAATAGTTCAATTTCCATTCTTTCCTTCTTAAAGGTTCCTGCAACGATTTCAATGTTAAAGTAATTATTATCATAATTATTATCATAGCATGATCTGACCGCATAATAGATTCAATTTCTGTATCAAGAGTATCATTTAATCCATCTAAATTTTCTAAGAAGTAATCAATCCTCGTAAAAAGTTGGTGTCTATGAGGGTAAAAATATATTTTTCTCTTTACAGTTAAACAAACATCATGTAAGTTATACTTAGTTAAATTGTCATTCACTTGCTTGATTAACTTTAAGGTTGAGCATCTAATGATATGAGTCTTAGATTTCTTATCTAACTCTTGATCTAGTATAATGTTTAAGGCTCCACAGATAATGATGTTACCCTTGATAAATTTCATAAAGTGTCTATTTTTTTATTTCAAGAATCTACCTTGACCCTTGTTTGGCGAGTATAGATTCAAAATTGAGTAAGCTTGATTCTCAATTAGTCCTATACATATCAAATATCTACTTACTGAGTCTTGCTCAACAAAGTTCTCCAAAACTTATAAAAAAAAAAAAAGAATGGAAGTGTTCTTGTATGTAGAGTTATATTGATTGTTATAAAACTTTTAAAAAATTCCAACGTATTATGATATCTGCAAATGCGTCTCTTGAAAACATATAATATCCGCTTTCTCTTGATGATAACCATATGCCACTTAGAAGCAATATTCAACCCTTGGACATTTTGACTTACAATTGTGATAGTCATCTTAACTTATCTCCAGTTTTTAAACCTCCACATGAACACAAACCCCCAACTCCTCAAGTTTGTAAGACTCTAAGCCTCAACCATTCTACTTTCAAAAAAGACATCAGAAACACATAACAATCAAATTTTTTACAAACATAAAAACATCCTTTATATCCCTTTTACATCAACAGGATTTGAGGGATATTTGTTAGTTTAATCTTACTTTTAGGTAACATCATATTCCTGATCAACAAAGATTCATCCAGTCTAATTGGAACTAACCTCTGTCAAACCGGGGACAGTCAAATAATTTCTGATTTGAAAGCATAATGACCAAACCGTCTCCAGAGAAAGGACATAATATGATATCAACAAATGTAGTGCATTCCTTATTTAACATCGACGTCTCCTTATTGAAAGGGGTTATAAACCCGGACAAACAAAGGAAAAGGGGAACTCAAGTGAGGAAAAACAATAGAGAGGAGGGAGAGAGTTATAAAAATATTACACATGTGTTATGAAAATAAATATTGAAAATTATCTCTCTATTTTTACTTCTACTATGTAATCAAACCAGTAAATACATTATAAGTGCTTAAACAGTATTAAAAAATGTCCTTTCTACTTTCCCTTCCCCTTCTTGCTTTTTTCTCTTTTATTCCCCTCTTCGTTTTCTCCCTTTTTTTTTCTCTTTCCCTTTTTTTTTTCCCTCTTTCCCTTTTTTTTCTCTTTCCCTTTTTTTTTTTTTATTTCCCTCTACCCCCTACCCCCTTACCCTTAAACCTAAAATGAACCTAATAATATATAACTCTCTCCCCCTCTCGCTCCTTCTCTCGCTACTTTAACTCCTCCAAACCCCTATCTCCCTCTCGTAAACTCCAGAACCTTTATAAACATTCGCTAAAACTCTAACCACCTTCTACCTTCTTTGCTAGTTTTCTCGGATAACCTTGAATGCCCTCCTTTTATTCAAAAATATATCTAACCCCTTTTAAGGTGAAATCTTTTTTCCTCTAACCTCAAGGGATGTCCTCTTGTCAGTTTAAAATCTCTTGGGACAAAAAGTTCCCTTGATAAAGCCTTATATTGACACTGGATGTATTTAAATAAGGTAATCATATCCCCTCGTAAACTCCTTTTAATGTGGCTAGTCTTTCTTCATAACTTAGCCCCTCCATTCCCCTTATTAGTTTTGTTGCCCTTCTCTGTACTTTTTCCAGTTCTAAAATGTCCTTTTTATGAAGTGGTGCACAAAATTGTACTCAATATTCTAAATGAGGGCATACTAGAGATATGTACAGTGACAGAATTATATTTGCTTCCCTTGCTTCTATACGCTGCTAATATTTTATTTGCTTTTGCATATGCTGCTTGGCATTGAGCACTGCTACCTAGGTGGTTGTCCACAAGTACTCCCAAATCCCTTTCAATATCAGATACCCCTAGATTTGCTCTAATAAGATTATAAATTGCATGGCTTTGTTTCCTCCCCAAATGCATAACCTTACATTTATGTGTATTAATCTCATCTGCCATTTAGACGCCCATTTCTCTAATTTATGTAAATCCCTTTTGGAGGGAAAATACATCATTATCTGATTTAATTAACTTACACTACTTGGTGTCATTAGCAAACATTGAGACCCTACTTTTGAGTCCTACTTCTACGTCATTAATAAATATGTTAAAAAGTATAGGACCTAATACTGAACCTTGATGGATCCCACTTATGACATTAGTCCAATCGGAGTATGTTCCATTTACAACAACCCTTTGCTTCCTGTCTTTTAGCCAGCTCTCAATCCATGTGCATATATTTACTGCAATTCCTGTATCCCTTAGTTTGCCGAAAAGTCTCCCATATGGCACTGTATCAAAAGCCTTTGCAAAATACAAAAAGACTACATCCACTAAGTTGCCCTGATCCAAGTTCCTGCTAACGTCCTCATAGAAACTAATTAGCATGGTCTGACATGACCTATCCTTCATAAATCTGTGTTGACTGCTACTTATGATCTTGTTCAAATAGACATATTCTTGTATACTGTCCCTTATTAACCCTTCTAAAAGCTTCCCAACTACAGATGTGAGGCTCACGGTCTATAATTCCACCGGAGTTGCTCTTGCTCCCTTCTTAAATATAGGTATCACCTCTGCTTTTCTCCAGTCACTTTGGGGTGAGTGAAGATATAATGGTTTGGCTATTACAGAACTCTGTTACCTCAGTATCTTTGGATGTATTCCATCAGGACCTGGGGCTTTATTAACATTTATTTTCTCCAATCTCTTTTGGATTACTTCCTGCGTTAACCAATTATTTAGTGATGGTGGTGTAGCCCCATTTTGTTCCCAACCACTGGTACCTCCCTTGTGTATACCGAAGAAAAGAACATACTTGGCTCATCTGCCTTTTCCTGGTCACTAATTATCAGACGGCCTGTGTCACATAGTGACGTTCTTATAGCTTCCTTCCTTGCCTTCTTCCCATTTAATATATTTAAAAAATATTTTAGGGTTAGTCTTACTTTCCTTTGCAACTGACTTCTAATTTTCTATTTTAGTCAGTCTAATTGCCCTTTTGCAAACCTTGTTGATTTCCTTATAATCCTCTGTTCCTCCCTCTTTGTATAATTTAAATGCATGTTTCTTTTTCCTTATCATGATCTTTAAGTCATTAAGCCACATGGGAAGTGATTTACTCCTATTCATTTTATTTCCACATGGTACATGCCGATGTGTATCCAGTTTATTTCAGGGTAATTAATCTCTCCCAGTATTAGAACTTGCTCATGCTTAGCTGCATTTCCAATCTGTAACAATATTTGCAGTTCCTCACTTTCAATTTTATTTGGGAGTTTATTGCATACTTCCGCCAATATGCGTTTAGAATTAGCTCCTCCACTATTTAACTCAACCCACAAAGATTTAATGTTGCTGCTAGTTCCACTATAAATATCTTCTCTGGCTACAGGTTTAAAACCAGGCTTTACATACAGACAAATCCCTCCTCCTCTTCTACCATTACCCCTATCTTTCCGAAACAAATTATAACCATCCAAATTAACTTATTTTTTACATATAGATATAGTAAACCCTGAAAATTATTTTTACTCTCAAAAGAAGTCAAATATGATTACTAGAGTGTACTCTCCCTAATTGTAAACCCTTTGGAAGGCGAGAAGTCAAATATAGATTACCTCAATATCCATAGGGCTATTTAAATTCCTTTGTATAAATGAGTGGTTCACATATTATTTGTTCAGGCATCTTTTGATCTTACTGGTATAGACACTCCCTAATTATAAACCTGATGTGAGACGAGAAATCAAATATTGATAACTTCAATGTCAAGAGGGCAGTCTTTTGCTCTTTCAAACCGATTTTATAAATAGTGGAATAAGTTACATAGTTACATAGGGCCTCATTCTATTATCGGCTGTAAAACGGCCGCAAAGCTGAGATTCCTTGCCGCCGTCTTACGGCCCCATGTAGAGCTACCTTTACCTTGCAATTCAATTATACGGCGCCGCAAGGATATCCCCTTCCGGCCGGCCGCATATCATGCAAACGGCCGGAAGCTTTTTCCCAGCGCCCGTAAATCTTGTTTTCCGGCCGCAAAGTCCGAAAACTGAAAATGCAAATATAAAATCGAGAATGCACTGTAAAGCTCCGTAAATGCTAGGCATCATAATGGGGAACATGAGGATTAATAGCAACACCCTCTCAAGCTTGCACATCAGCCCAAATCCGATATATTATTTACGGATTACTTTACGTCCCGTAGTTCCGCAGGCTCGTCCTTGTTAAAACCCGTACGGGTTCGGAGATGGAGGGCCGCAAACCAAGCATTGTAATAGCCAATATATATTCAATCCAGCACTGCAAAGCACTGTAAATGATGGGGAACATAATGGGGGGGGCATGAGGATTACTAGCCAAACATTCTCAAGCTTGCACATCGCCAAATTGTACTTTGATTTAAAAATCCGTACAAGTCCCACGGACTTCAATGATCAAGCCCGTAGCTCGTTATTCAAACCCGTGCGGGCTTGCATGATAGATGAAGTTAAAGATCTTTATTTGCGGATTTGAGAGTAGGGGAATGTTGAGCTATTAATTCTAAAATCCAAACATCACTTTCACTTTTAATAAAAGTACAGGATGGCTTTTCTATGCTACGACTTGTAAGTTAGCCCTTTTGTAGGTCTATTTTACCCATTTACAGACTTGACGGAGGCTAATCCCGCAGCCTTTGCGGGTCTGAGGTGCTCCAAGCCCTCGGATATTTGACAAGAATTTAAAAATACAAAAATTACGGATTTGAGTGTAGGGGAATGTTTTGCTATTTTTGCTAACACCTACAATCACTTTATAGTCTCCTCAGAGTGCAGGATGGCTTTATTATGTGCTTATTTGTGTGCCTGCGGGACCTTTTTGGTGCAAGTAAGCTGTGGCTCGGTTTTAGCCTTGCAGAGAGGTTTCCCGTAGCAATTGAATAGCAACCGGGGCTTTCTAGCGGCCGAAACTCTTGCGGCCGTTTAAAATCAAAGGCTTTCCTCAAGGGATAGCAAGGCGCCGTCCGCAAGCCTGCCGGAATCCCCGGCCGGAGGGGAATAGAATAGCCGAATAGCTTGCGGCCGGTCCTTGCGGCCCCGCATCTCCTACGGCCGTTAATAGAATGAGGCCCATAGTATTTAAGGTTGAAAAAAGACCTTCAGTCCATCAAGTTCAACCTTTCAATATCTCCTCCGATCTGCAATATGCGGATTAACTATTAATTAGTTGTATATAAAAATAAAATAATATCCCTCCTGATCCCAGACACCGGTGACCGGACTTCTCCCTGGATCAATACTGCCTCTCTAATTTTCCATGATAACCCTGAATTCCCTTTTTTATTAGAAATAAATCCAGTCCCCTTTTAAAGTTATCTTTTGAATCCGCTGTTACCACCTCCTCTGGTAGAGAATTCCACAGATTAACCACCCTTACTGTGAAGAACCCTTTTCTTTCTTTAAGGTGGAATCTTTTTACTTCTAACCTCAAGGGATGTCCTCTTGTCAGTTGAAAACCTCTTGGCACAAAAAGCTTCCTTGACAAATCTTTATACTGACCCTGGATGTATTTAAATAAGGTAATCATATCTCCTCTTATACGCCTTTTTTCTAGAGAAAATAAGTTTAATTTGGTTAGTCTTTCTTCATAACTTAGCCCCTCCATTCTCCTTATTAGTTTTGTTGCCCTCCTCTGTACCCTTTCCCGCTCTAAAATGCCCTTTTTATGAAGTGGTGCCCAAAATTGTACTCCATATTCCAAATGAGGGCGTACTAGAGATTTGTATAGTGGCAGAATTATATTTGCTTCCCTGGCTTCTATACCCTTCTTAATACATGCTAATATTTTATTTGCCTTTGCAGCTGCTGCTTGGCTTTGAGCACTGTTACCTAGGTGGTTGTCCACAAGCACTCCCAAATCCCTTTCAATATCTGATACACCTAGATTTGCTCCATTAAGATGATAAATTGCATGGCTATTTTTCCTTCCCAGATGCATAACTTTACATTTATTCGTATTAAATCTCATCTGCCATTTAGATGCCCATTCCTCAATTGTATGTAAATCCCTTTGGAGGGAAAGCACATGACTATCTGATTCAATTACCTTGCACAACTTCGTGTCATCAGCGAAAATGGAGACCCCACACTCCAATCCTACCTCTAAGTCATTAATAAATATGTTAAAAAGGAGAGGACCTAATACTGAACCCTGAGGAACCCCACTTACCACATTAGTCCAATCGGAGTATGTTCCATTTACAACAACCCTTTGCTTCCTGTCTTTTAGCCAGCTCTCAATCCATGAGCAGATATTTACTGCAACTCCTGTATCTCTTAGTTTGCACAATAGTCTCCCATGTGGCACTGTATCAAAAGCCTTTGCAAAATCCAAAAAGACTACATCACTGAGTTGCCTTGATCCAGGTTCCTACTTACCTCCTCATAAAAACTAATTAGATTTGTTTGACATGACCTATCCGTCATAAATCCATGTTGACTCCTACTTATAATCCTGTTCAAATAGACATAATCTTGTATATTATCCCTTATTAACCCTTCTAAAAGCTTCCCCACTACAGAAGTGAGGCTCACTGGTCTATAATTCCCCGGATTTGCTCTTGCTCCCTGATAAGATCAGATTAGTGAGTAATCATGTATTCTGATGTGTGAATCAATTATATCTGGGCACCAAGATATAATGAGAGAAAAATAATGCACAGAAGTCAGAGTGTCATCAGAATAATCTCTGAATGTATTTAGGCGGCAGAATCTTATATAGCATAAAACACGTCACAACTAGTTGAAAATACTGTTAAATACATTTTTGCAAGCAAGTGACTTTTTGTTTCTGTCTAACATAGCAAAATCCGGTTTCCTATAGATATCTCATCTCAGTTTCTGAAACAAAGACAGGATACAGGAAACAGATGTTTTTAAAGAACATTAACGTAAACATTCTACAGATGACGCACTTAAACATTCTAGTGAGATAAGAAACATGCTGACATACGTTTATAATCATGATATTCTTAGCTAATTAATTTCTAAATGAAGAAATTAAAATACCTAACATATCCCTCCTCTTATAAATGTATTAGACCAAGGTCTTAAGGCAAGGTTCAGGTCATAGTCCTTTCTTTAGTGAAGAGTTGGGGTCTGGACCATCATGGTGCTTCTCTTAATCCACTTGTTTTTATACATCATCAATGTCATGATCAAGATAAGAATCAGATTCTCCTTGAGTGAGGGGTATCGTCTCTATTAGGTTTTGTTGAGTTACTGCTTGGTCAACAACCTTATTCACCAATCCACGGATGCATGCTATCAATAGTCTGTCTGGGCTCCTCTTTTTGCAGTACCTGAATATGCAAATATTCCATGTTGTTACCTCTGCCTGAGGTGTAAATTCCAAGAGTATATCTCCCCTCATCACACTTTTGTGGGTCCTGGAGGGTGATCCGGATGGGGTTGCATAGCTGATTTTGGCTGCAAGAGGATGGCTCCACACCCCGTGTCAGCTTTAAGCGTCTCTTTGTACTTTTGCACTTCATGTGATTAGGTGGGGAGTAACCCCAGTCAGCTCCTGTATTCCATAAGGCCAGTTTCCAGCTAGGACATCTCTCATTTCCATACAGAGAGGCTATACACAAATATACTGGCGCTTTTCTCACCCCTCCACTACGTCCTCCTCCAGAAAGTCCACATCTTAGTACTTGACATAGGTCTATTTGGTTGGTTCCTATCTGCCCTTCCTTGAACACTAGGGTCACTTGGCCAGTTAAATTGACTTCCATCATGTCTCTTTTCATTCAGTGCATCCACATCTCTCCGATAGATTGCGCCTGGTTGCCTCTGGGTCTTGTTACTTCTTCCCATATGATTATGGGTGCTACTATGCAAAGAGTTATCAAGATGAGGCATGTCAGTGAGATTCTTAGGCCACACCAGTTAGGTCTTTTGAACAGGTGCCAGGACATTTTCTTGGGCCAGTTGAGAACCCCAAAAACCCGCACCAATAGGTTCTTCACTGGGTTTGAGACGAGTTTCCCCCCCTTTGTAGCCCAGCCTGACTCGCAATGAGTCAGCTAGCAGGTTTTAGGAATCAACTGGCTCAAGCTCTGGCACTTTTACTCTCTTGCAGTGAGTCAGGTGTATCCAGGTGGCTCGTTCGGCAACTTTCAAGGCACTGGGTGTTGACAGCAGAACTTGGTACGGTCCTTCCCACCTGGCCGATGCCCAATTTTTACGCTTGATTACTTTAATTAGGACCCACTGGCCTGGTTGTACCAAGCAGGGTCCCTGCTGTTGCTGTGGATGAGAGAGAGAGATGGAGGTAATATCTTTCTTACTTAACATTTTTCTCATATAGTCTGCTAAGTTTTCACTCATGTTCTCATCTTCTGAGATAAATGGTCTAAATTCTGGTAGTAGGAATGGTCTCCCATACAATATTTCAAACGGGGTTAACTTCTTCCTGCCTGGAAGCATGTGCATGTTTAGCATGACTAATGGTAAACAGTAAAGCCAATTTTTCCCTGTCGCTGCCATCGTTTTCCTCAATTTATTTTTAATGGTACCATTAGTTCTCTCCACTAATCCAGCTGACTGTGGGTGGTACGCACAGTGGTTTTTCAACTCTATGTGTAATGCTTTACTCAAGTGGTTGATAATTCTGTTCACAAAATGTGTGCCGTTATCGCTATATATTTTCTCTGGTATACCAAACCTAGGAATTATTTGTGTCACTAAAGGTTTTAGCCACTGTGATTGCGTCAGGGTGTGCACATGGTTTCGTTTCCACTCACCTAGAGTATACATCAATTATCACTAGGCAATATTTCTTCCCTGCACACTTTGTTAGTTCAATGAAATCCATACATATTGTCTGGAAGGGGTATGTTGGTTCTGGGAATGTGCCTCTTATGGGGTGATAGTTACCCTGAGGGTTGTGTTGTGCACAAACAAGGCACCCTGCACAAAAATTTTAAAATAGGTGTTTAATCCATAGGCTGAAAATATTCTGCTGACCATGTCTACCATACTCCCTCTTGAGACATGACTAATGCCATGGCTCAACATAGCTGCATATCTGAATAGTGATTTTGGTAAAATTGGTTTCCCTTCTAAACTCTCATAAATATTATCAGCATTCAGTTTACTCCCTTTCTTCAACCAGTACGTTTTTTCCTGTGAGGGTGCATTTGCCTGTAGTTGCTGTTGAATACTCTTGTCAATGTGGTTTACGAAATACACAGATGTGTAGCTGTGTAAGAGAAAAATGTGTATTTTTCCCGTTTGAGCCGCTTGCTTTGCAGCTGTATCTGCCCTGCCATTTCCTATTGAAATTGCGTCTTTGGTCGTGGTATGAGCCACACATTTACATACCGCAATCTTCAAGGGCAGTTGAATGGCTTCAAGTAACTGCAAAAGGAGTTGTTTATGAGTGACTTGCCTGCCAGTAGATGTGACCATGCCTCTATTTTTCCACAATTGTGCAAATATGTGTACAGTTGAGAATGCATATTGGCTGTCGGTGTATATATTTACTATTTGTCCCTGTCCTATTTTACAGGCTTCAGTAAGGGCCACGATCTCTGCCCGTGCTGCAAAATGTGATGGAAGTTTTCCTGCTCTTATAGTTTCTTCTTGTGTTACTACTGCATATCCCGTTGCATTTGTACCATCTTTGTTTCTACTTGATGACCCATCTACAAACAGAGTTAGTGTAGCCTCGGTGTATGCAACATCTCTAAGGCCGTCTCTTGGTGAGACTTCTTTTTTTATGATTTCAGTACATGCATGTGGTGTGCCATCTTCCGGGATGGGAACTAACGTTGATGGGTTCAGTGTTGTGCACCTTTCTATGTGCAAGTGTGGTTGTGACAGAAGTATGGTCATGCATGATAAGTGTCTTGAAGGGGAAAGGTATGAAACCTTATTTTGTAGTAGAATGACAGATACAGCATGTGGTACTCTTAGAGTCAAAGGGTGGAACAGGACTAAGGCTGCTGACGCCAGAACTGTCATGGAAGCCGCCACTACAGCCTGTACACAAACCGTAAGTCCCCTGGCTACAGGGTCCAACCTGGTTGAGTAAAAAGCCAAGGGTCGGTCTCGCAGGCCATGTTTCTGAGTCACAACAGAAGTCATATAACCTCCCCTTGAGTCAACAGTTTGTACAAATGGCTTGCTGTAATCTGGCAATCCCAATACAGATGTTCTTAAGCTGAATGAATGCTGCTTCAGCTTCATGTGTCCACGCTACCTTTTCATTAGCTGACATTGATTGTGCATAAATAAGGTGTTGTATGGGCCCTGTAAGTTCTGCATAGTTGGGAATCCAACTCCTGCAGAAATTTACCATCCCTAAGAAAGACATAACTTGTCTCTTTGTGACCGGCTTAGGGGCTTCTAGTATGGCCCTTTTCCTAACTGGGTCTAGTGATCGTCCCTTTCTGCTCACTAGGTATCCCAGGTACTTCACTTCTGCTTTCCAGAGCTGTAATTTATCCCGACTAACCTTATGTCCCTCTTCTGCCAGGAATGTGTGTTATCTGGCTGCATGTCATTTAGGAGTGTATGTGGATCTGGCACCGTGGGTACTCGGGAAATTACAGCTTTATTTACTGCTTGCAAATCCTGCACTAATCTCCAAGCTCCGGTTGTCTTCCTGACTGGGTAAAGTGGGGTGTTACATGGGGATCCTGGGCATTCTATTATAATCCCTTTCTCAATCAAAACTTTTATAATAGGTTCTATGCCCTTCTCTGCTTCAGGTTTCAGAGGATACTGTCTCTGATGTGGCTGAAAAGTACTTTTTGGGGTGATTTTTACTGGCTCTACCCCCTTTATAAGGCCTACATCAGCGGGCCCTGTGGACCATAAGGTGTCCAGAAGGCTCTCTAATGCTGCCTCCTGTTCCTGAGTGAACAGTATCTGTGTGTTGTGTCATGGTTCCTCTAACAAAAGAACTTTCTCCCACCTGGATGACTGTAAGTGTATTCCTTTCTTTGTCTCAGTTACCCAGTTCAGGCTTTTCCGATATATTTTCGTGCTCGGTGAGTACTGCACTCCGAGGTCATAGGGTAAGTACTCCCATGGTGTTTTATCTGTCTGAGCCTCTTCTACCATCCCTCCTACCTGTACCCACCTTCCACCAGCTGGCATAGTCAGTGATATGTGTGGCACTGTGTGTCCTGCATAGAGTAACTGGTCTTGATCATTCAATTTTACTCCCACCCCTGTATACCCATTTTCTGTCCAGTATATGTAATCCAAGGTTATTCTGGTATTGGTGTGTTTGAAAAATGTTTTTCATAGTCCACATCCCTCCCCGGTGTACTTTCAAATTTCATAGTGCAGTGTAATGACCCTGTGCTTTGTTTTACACTGGAAGATGGAGCTAGGTCATTAGCCATGGCTACCAAAGTGCTGGATACTTGTCCTGGCCCTTTCGACACCATGTCTAATGTGTAAAAGTAATGTGGTTCACCCATCCCCTGCACTACATTTACATTGACAGGTATGTCCCCCATGTATGCATTCATGCCTTTCTCTGTGGGAACCACTCTAATGTTGCATTTCAGCATCAGATCTCTACCCAAGAGATTTATCGGGCATCTAGGGGAGAGTATAAAAGGATGCTCAAATGTTTGGCCGTTGAACAATCTCCCTGTGAGTGGGCATGATATAGGTTCGCTATTTGTCTGTCCTGCTGTTTTGTGATGACGTATAAATACTCCATGTGCCATCATCGCTCAATACTGACCTACATGCTCCTGTATCGCATAAAAATGTTATCATTACCCCCTCTACATCTAGTTTAATGACTGGTTGTTCTGCTAGAGCCATTAAGTCTATACATGATTCTAAATTCAACACATCATTTATTTCTGGCAAATTTGCATCATTATTACCATACTCATACAATTCAGATTCATGCAATTCTTGTTCAGCAAATATTAGTAAAGGAAGGGTACAACCTGGTTCTAGTCATTTGTCAGTCTGGTCATCGTCATCCGCTCCCTCTTCCTCCTGGTACTTTTTGTTTCTGCAGGAACGTGCTAAGTGGCCGGCCTTGCCACATACGTAACAATTTCCATAAAATTTGTCCTCTGCTTCCACCTCGACCACGTCCACCTCCTCTCCCTCCACGTTTTTGGTTATTTCCACCATCACCAGAAAAGAAAGCAAAAAGTTATAGGTTGCGCTTTCCCATCAACAGAAGTCATCAAATACACCTCCTTTGGTTTACTATCTTGCTTTATCTGTTTCTTTTCATTTGCTCTCTTACACTGCTCTTCTGCATGTCTAGCATATTCTATGGTTTCCCTAAGGGGACATGTTTTGTAAGTAATTTGGTGTTGTATCACAAAGTCATTTATTTGTTTAGCTGCTGAGCATATGGTCCAGCATCATCATATGGGTTAGGTCTGGCTACCCCTCTATGGCTGTCAAATACTACCCGCAACCTCCCCATATATTGTTCCACACTTTCATCATCTTTCTGTACACACTCGTTTATCTTAGTCCAGTCTGCGTCTGTCAGCTATTCTGCCTATTAGAGTGTCTACTCTTTGGGTCAGTTCTTGTGATCCATATTGCAATGGCTCCCCCCTTGGGTCCAGTGGATCTTAGTCACCTTCACTAAGGATCCAATCGGACCCTAATATCTGCCTCAGACACCGTACAACCTCAACACCATTTAATTTAAAACTTTGCTGCAATCGCTGGAACTTAAGTCTGAAAATTCCCATATTGTCATTTGGGTGGGGGACTCCTTCTACAGCTCTCCTCACATCTGCATCTGTCCATGCTCGGTATACTAGCATTGTGGGTGGCAACACATTTCCCCCCTTCAGGATTGGGAACCTCAATTAAGGGATAAAATGGCACAGATGTTATTCCCTTACCTCAGTATTGATGATCTGGTGCCCGCCTGGTGCTGGCGGGCCGTCCTTCATAAGGTGGTGGTGTTGGAGGAGGTGGATTTGGAGCGGTGGCGGCAAGCAGGTATTTGCGGGCATCATCAAATTCGTCCTCTACATCATCACTATAAGTGACCATATTCCCAGGAGTTGGAGGGGCGGTCAGTCGTGGAAGTCTTTTCTGTGTACACATAAACATATCCTCTTCCGAAGGAGAGAGGTGGTTAACATTACATGTCCCTCCCCCCGTAGGCACCGTCATTGTGATACACATTTGCCTTTTTGTTTTCATCTTCAACAATTTTTTATTTTTAGTATAGAAAATGTATTTACTTTATTTTTATTTTTATTTCCTTAATTAAGTAACGTTGCGTTTACTTTTCCTTTCCTATACTTCTTTGTATATAGTAAAGCTCAATAAAGTTTGAACGTCTCCTATTCCTTCCTTGTAATAAGGATTAATATTGCCAAGAAGTAGTGGATACAGGGCACTGATTCCAGCAGAGGTAGTATAGTAGATGCTGTGTATCCAGTGGGTGCGGTGAGCATTGTCATCACTTAAAAGGGGTTATAATAACATGCCTTTGTCTCTCTTTACAGCAACCACACTTCCTCCCTTCTGCTATGTTCCCTTAAGGTTACAGACAGACATATTTTACATAAAAAAACTAACACACACACACAGAGAAAATTGGAGTAGAAAGGGGAGTGGTCTGCTATGTGGGGGGTTGGCCAGACCCTGCACATCTTCACATAATACAGATCAATCACCTCCCTGCCCAAAGGTAAAGCATTGAGTAAAGTTACAAAGACACAGAAACTTTATATATATACACAAATACACATAAGAAAACAAGTCTAGAATACAGTGTGCACAATTCCCACACATAAGTGTGTTTTTACCAGACATAAGTCACAGATGCACACCAGAAACCCTTTGCATATTAAACATGTCTTTAGAGATTACCTTGAAAACTGCAGGGTCTAGAAACCACACTCCTGGCAGTGCGATTTTATGCCCTTGAGAGCCTATCCACCTATACATATACATATATATACACATATACATATGTATATACCCACATATATATATATATCTTGAACTCCTATAGTATCAATTAAAGTTAATAGATATACACAACAAATAATATCACAGGTACATGGAAATATACATAGCATTACATATACATACAACACCCAACAGACCTTTTATACATTTTCCAGAAATAATCTGTATATCTCCCACCCAGTGCTTCATACACACAATCTTACAGAGTATTTTAGTAAGAAGTTATGAATACACAGAAACTGCAGACAAAATATTTCAACATTGTATAACCAAGTAAAGAATGAGAAAGATGAAAATGTAAGCAGTTAGATGCCTGTTGTGCTCAACTGCCACAAATTTTGGTTTGTGCGTCTTCCATAAACACAGGCAAGTCACAGGAGTAGCCCTTCGGAGACTAGGTGGGTAATGCGTGACCACTCACTACCAAAAGTGGATAGTTTCAGGTAAGAATTTTGAGAACAACACAAAAGAATACATGTAAATATATACATACACTCACAAGTACACAGAAATATACAGAATGTTGACAGGTATATATAATAACCAAGAAACTGTTATCCGTGTTACACCCCTCACAAACACTACATACACCCGTTACCGGTATTTAAATCATACAAAATGGTAACATGCACACACATACATATTGTCTTGCAAGAGCTCATTTGAAAGTCGGACTCATTTACCCCTTTTTCATGGTAAGCTTTCTCAATAACGTTACGTACGGAGAACTTATTTTATAGTCTTTTCCTCAGGATAATGACTCTTTTACCTCCCCATGGGTAAGTTTCAACCCTTCTACCTATTACTAGGCTAGAAACCTAGTTGTACAACTCTTTTACCTAATATCACTGTTAGGCAAGGACCTGGGACATACACACATATGCAAAATGCAGCAGAAATTCATATACTCACTGTCAGTTCGTTGTAAGCTGTGCCTTGTCATCCCTCGGAAAAACACCTTGCCTCTGTGGTCCAACTGATCGTATATATCAGGCCTGAGGTCTTTCTCAAGGTAAGGGAGTCCTCAGTGACTTACCCCCCCGTGCACGGTAAAAGGAGTTTTGCTTCGTCCGAGGAATGATAAGGGAAACAACTTCCGGCTCGAAGGACCAAAATGATAAGATCAGATTAGTGAGTAATCATGTATTCTGATGTGTGAATCAATTATATCTGGGCACCAAGATATAATGAGAGAAAAATAATGCACAGAAGTCAGAGTGTCATCAGAATAATCTCTGAATGTATCTAGGCGGCAGAATCTTATATAGCATAAAACACGTCACAACTAGTTGAAAATACTGTTAAATACATTTTTGCAAGCAAGTGACTTTTTGTTTCTGTCTAACATAGCAAAATCCGGTTTCCTATAGATATCTCATCTCAGTTTCTGAAACAAAGACAGGATACAGGAAACAGATGTTTTTAAAGAACATTAACGTAAACATTCTACAGATGACGCACTTAAACATTCTAGTGAGATAAGAAACATGCTGACATACTTTTATAATCATGATATTCTTAGCTAATTAATTTCTAAATGAAGAAATTAAAATACCTAACACTCCCTTTTTAAATATAGGTATCACATCAGCTTTTCTCCAGTCATCTGGTAGAGACCCTGTGTTGAGTGTATCTTGAAAAATTAAATATAATGGTTTGGCTATTACAGAACCCAGTTCCCTTAGTACCCTTGTATATATTCCATCAGGACCCGGGGCTTTATTAACATTTATTTTTTCTAACCTCATTTGGATTTCTGCATTAACCAATTATTTGGTGAAGCAAGTGTAGCCCCATTGTGTTGCAACCAACCAGTGGTACCTCCCTTGTGTATACCGAAGAAAAGAACCTATTTAGCTCATCTGCCTTTTCTTGGTCACTAATTATCAGACGGCCTGTGTCACATTGTAATGTTCCTGTAGCTTCCTTCCTCGCCTTCTTCCCATTAATATACTTAAAAAATATTTTAGGGTTAGTCTTACTCTCTTTTGCAATTCATTTTTCATTTTCTATTTTAGACAGTTTAATCGCCCTTTTGCAAGCCTTGTTGATTTCCTTGTATTCCTGTAAGGCAGTCTCTGTCCCCTCTTGTTTGTATAATTTAAATGCCTGTTTTTTACTCCATATCTTGATCTTTAAATCATTGTTAAGCCACATTGGATGGGATTTACTCATAAATTGTCCATAAAGTCAGGCCATAAGAACAGTCTCTTTAAAAAAAAAAAAAAAAATCTAATGGAATAGTCTGACTAGATTATCTTCTTATCACTCCGATGTTGCATAACCTTTTTAATTTGTGTGAAATAATTGTAAACCTTTCTTACAACAGGATTCAATATATCACTATATAGTTCAGATTATCTAGTTATTAAGTCCGTGACCATTACATTGAACCTCATGTCTTAAAGACACTTGCTCTCTGATGTATTCTCTTCATCAGGATTTATAAGAGTTTACATCCTTTAGTCCTTTACTCACCTCCTGTTCTCTTTATTTTATTTTATTTTTTCTCTCCGAATTACAGGGTGTCCCACACCACACAAATATCGATATTAGTCTTACAGGCACTATTTTTCAAATAGCAAAGCTCAGCAACATCAACATACTCTCCAGATTCTGGGTCTATCAGGACTTACGCTGTCGCTGATCTTCTGACGCTGATCTCAGAGACCCTTGGAGTTACGGGTTCTTAATTCAGCATCAATCTCTCTGCCACCTCCAGAATGCCAGACATGCCTCGTACTTCTCGGCGCTTCACATTGGCTTCAGACCACCCGTGCAGGAAAGGAAAACATCCCAGCAATCCAAGGACGACATCCAATGCACCAGTAGCCCTCTGATCGCGGCCGGAGGCCTCCAGCACACCAGTTCCTTTACTAGCTCCACACGACCAGGAGATCTCACTCCTCCTCATTCCTGGGTGGCAGTTTCTTAAACAGTGCAGATTGTGAGTTGTTTGCATGCTGCTGTGGTTCAAGTTTACCGTGACTGGACAAACCGAACCATTGCAAATAAATGGCCTGGAAACTGTGGAGCACCACGTGCCATTGATGTCAGAGGTGATCGTTGGCAGCAAAGGTGTGTAGGGGCCAATCGACAGGCAACAGTTGAGCAACTCACCATCCAAATGAAACAGGGGGCTACCAATCCTATGTCTAAAATGACAATACAGCTAACCCTGTTGTGTATGGGGCTCGAAAGCAAATGGCTTGTCACAGCACCCATGCTGACAAGGGTTCATCATCAGAAACTGCTTAAATATGCCTGACAATACTAAAATTGGACCTCTTCTGATTACATAGACAGTTACATAGTAATTGAGGTTGAAATTTCAACCTCTTTAGATCTCCACTGATCTGCAATATGAGGATTAATTGTTAATTGATCCAGAGGGAGGCAAACAGAAAAAAACAGTGAAATTGTCTCCAAAAGGGGAAGAATCCTGAATTACCTTTTTATTTAGAAATATATCCAATGCCTTTTTAAAGTTATCTATCGAATCCGCTGTCACCACCCTCTTTCTCAAGAAGGTACATAGTAATTGAGGTTGAAAAAATACTTTTAGCCCATCAAGTTCAACCTTTTAAGATCTCCTCTGATCTGCAATATGCAGTTTAGTTGTTAATTGATCCAGAGGAAGGCAAAAAAAAAAAAAACAGTGAAACTTTGCCAATTGTCTCAAAAGGGGGAAAAAAGGAATTCCTTCCTGACCCCAGATACTGGCGATCAAATTTCTCCCTGAATCAATACTCCCTCTCTAATTAACCAGGATAACCTTGAATGCCCTTTTTTAATTAAAAATATATCCAATCCCTTTTTAAAGTTATCTATTGAATCTGCGGTCACCACCTCCTTTGGTAGATAATTCCACAGATTAACCACCCTTACTGTGATAAAACCTTTTTTTTCTTTAAGGTGGAATCTTTTTAGTTCTAACCTCAAAGGACGTTCTCTTGTCAGTTGAAAACCTATTGGCACAAAAAGCTCCCTTGTCAAATTTTTATACTGACCCTGGATGTATTTATATAGGGTAACCATATCCTGCCTTTTTTTTCTAGAAAAAATACATTTACTTTAGATAGTCTTTCTTCATAACTTAGCCCCTCCATGCCCCTTATTAGTTTTGTAGCCCTTCTCTGTACTTTTTTCAGTTCTAAAATGTCCTTTTTATGAATTGGTTCCCAAAACTGTACTCCATATTCCAAATTAGGGCGTACTAGGTATTTGTATAGTGGCAGAATTACATCTGCCTCCTTTGCTTCTATACCCTTCTTAATACATGCTAATAGTTTATTTGCCTTTGCATCTGTTGCTTGGCATTGAGAACTGTTACGTAGGTGGTTGTTCACAAGCACTCCCAAATCCCTTTCAATATCAGATACCCCTAGATTTGCTTCATTAAGTTTATAGATTGCATGGTTAATTTTCCTTCCCAGATGCATAACCTTACATTTATTCGTATTAAATCTCATATGCCATTTAACTGCCCATTTCTCTAATTTATGCAAATTCCTTTGGAGGTAAAGTACGTCATTTTCTGATTTTATTACCTTGCACAACTTTGTGTCATCAGCAAAAATGGAGACACTACTTTCCAATCCTACTTCTAAGTCGTTAATAAATATGTTAAAAAGGAGAGGACCTAAAACTGAGCCCTGAGGAACCACACTTACCACATTAGTCCAATCTGAGTATATTCAATTTACAACAACCCTTTTGTTTCCTGTCCTTTAGCCAGCTCTCAATCCATGTGCATATATTTACTGCAATTTCTGTATCCCTTAGTTTGCTCAAAAGTCTCTCATGTGGCACTGTATCAAAAGCCTTTGCAAAATCTGAAAAGACTACATCCACGGAGTTGCCCTGATCCAAGTTCCTACTAACTTCCTCCTAAGTAGGTTTGTTTGACACAACCTATCACTCATAAATCCATGTTGGCTCCTACTTATAATGCTGTTTGAATAGACATACTCTTGTATATTATCCCTTCTTAACCCTTATAAAAGCTATCCCACTACAGAAGTGAGGCTTACAGGTCTATAATTCCCCGGTTTGCTCTTGCCCCCTTCTTAAATATAGGTATCACCTCTGCTTTTCTCCAGTTATCTGGTAGTGACCCAGTGTTGAGTGAATCTTGAAAATTTAGATATAATGGTTTGGCTATTACAGAACCCAGTTCCCCTCAGTACCCTTGGATGTATTCCATCAGGACCCGGGGCTTTATTGACATTTATTTTTTCCAATCTCGTTTGGATTTCTTCCTGTGTTAACTAGTTATTTGGTGAAGTTAGTGTACCCCATTATGGTGCAGTGACCCAACCACTGGTACCTCCCTTGTATATAAAGAAGAAAATAACCTATTTAGCTCATCTGCCTTTTCATGGTCACTATTGTCAGACAGCCTGTTTCACATTGTAATGCTCTTATAGATTCTTTCCTGGCCTTCTTCCCATTTATAAACTTAAAAAATATTTTAGAGTTAGTCTTACTCTCTCTTGCAACTAGTTTTTCATTTTCTATTTTAGTCAGTCTGATGGCCCTTTTGCAAGCCTTGTTGATTTACTTGTACTCCTGTAAAGTGGTCTCTGTCCCCCTCATTTTTGTATAATTTAAGTGCGTGTTATTTACTCTGTATCTTTTTTTTTTTTTTTTTTTTTATGGATATGGATTATTATTTTATTTATATAAATTTTATTTTCATTTTAAATAGCTTACTGTGTCTTCCAAAGAGACCATTTTAAACTGCTTTTTTTTTTTTTATGGACAGTGTAAAAGTGTTGAGTACTCCAATTCTATTTGTTTATTTCTCTCTACAATGGTCACAAGTTCAGTCGAGTCAAGTCGGTAAAGATTGTTTTTTCCAATCTCTGACTATAAGCCACTTGGCCGCCATTAAAATATTTATAATCACCTTACTTTGTCTATAATTAATTTTACTTGGAAAAATAGGAAATAATTCAATCTCAGGGGTTATTTCTAGATGGAAATTAATTCTTTTTGATATATACATTAGACACAATATCCAAAATTCCTTAATATAGGTACAATTCCACCACATATGGTCATGAGTTCCTATTTGGTTTCCACATCTCCAACAATAACCATGGTTCTTTTGTGGAGCAATTTTTTTAAATTTAATTGGAGTCATATACCATCGCTGAACTAGTTTAAAATATGTTTCTCTTAAGGACGAATTTGTTACACTTTTCTCTGTTATTAGGAATGCTTTATACCACTGGGTTGTAGACCATATTACCCCAAAGTTTTCTTCCCATTTTTGCATCCTTCCTGTTTTTTCTATTTCTAATCAAGATTTTATTATTTTATGATATCTTGATATTGTACTTTTCTTGTCAGTGTCATTTAAAGATTTTTCAAATTGGGTCAATTCTCTATTAGGTAATTTTCCATAGTCTGTATTTATTATCGATGTGTATAAAATATTGTAAAGCAACCATTTTGTATTTGATATTCATCAGATATTATTTTAAATGATTTCAGTATTTGTCCCTGAAATAAGTCCTTGAGAGTTTTTATGCCCCATTTCTCCCAAGATATATTTAAGAAAGGAACTCCAGTGACAATTTATGTATTGGAGTATTTGGGGCCGGAAATTTTACCAATTAATTTTTTTTTTTTTGTAATTAAACCACCATTTTATTAAGATTTTGGGAATAAGTGGTAGTTTATTAAGAATCTTGTTATCTATCTTCTTATCCCAAAATATGTAAGGTAAATTGATGTTTTTAACTAACTCATTCTCTATAAGTAAAAATTTAGGTTTATTTTCTTTTATTGTAAATTTAGAAAGATGAACCAAATTAATAGCATTCGAGTATTGAATAATGTTCAGTGCTGCCAGGCCTCCTCTAGAAAAGGCTCTCAAAATAATTTCTTGTTTAATACGTGGTCTTTTATTTCTTATATATAAATGTATCCAGTATTTTTCTTAAATTGTTTTAAATTTTTAATTGAAATCTTTAAAGGGAGACTTCTTAAAAATGTATGTTATTTTGGGGAGAATATTCATTTTAATTAGTGATATTCTTCACAAACAAGACAGATTCAAATCTCTCCAACTTGCTAATATAGAAGAGACCTGAAAGAATAACTTATCCATATTGTTTTGAACCGTGTTATTTAGGTTTTGATTGAATATTATACCTAAATTTGATTATTTCTCCAATTATACGGGAATCTGTCTTTTAATTCAAGTTTATCTTTATCAGGTATATTAGATTATAACATTTCCGTTTTAGTAATGTTTACTTTAAAATAGGATAAATCACCGTACTCTTTGATAAGCTGAAGCAAATTAAGTATCGAGTTCATTGGATTTGAGACTGTAACCAATAAATCATCAGCAGGTCTTTATTCTTACAGTAGAGAAGTCATTAATTATAACTTTTTGTGAATTGGGATATTTAAACTTGCTTTTTTTTAAATTCCAATCTAATTTTAGTAAAAGTCGGAGTCAGTGTTTTTTTTTTTCTCCGACTCCGACTCCTTGACTCCACAGCCCTGGACATAGGGCAACCCTGTCTGGTACCATTTCATAAATCAAACGAATGGGTTTTAAAGCCAACTCCTGTTATATATGCATTAGCTTCTGTGTAAAGTGTTTTTATCGCATGTGATCCAAACAGTCCAAAACCATATTTATCTAACACTAAGTGTATGAAATCCCAATTCACTCTATCAAAAGCTTTTTCAGCATCAAATGAAAGAGATACTAATGGTATTTTCCTTTTATTGGCAAAATCGATTATATTCAAAAGTTTTCGAGTATTATTGGTTGATTGTCTAGATTTAATAAAAGCTGTTTGATCTTTGTTAATTAAATCCTTTAGCATTGGATTTAGGCAAGCAGCCAGTATACTAGCATAAATCTTTTATCTGTATTGATAAGTGATGTTGGGCGATAGTTACAACATTGTGAATGGTCTTTATCGGGTTTCGGAATAACAGTTATTGCTGCCTCTAATGTTTCTACTGGTGCTTTTCCATTTATTTGAATTTCATTATACATTTTTTTAAATGTTTCACTATAGAAGCGGAAAATATTTTATAATATATATTCAGGAATCCATCTCGGCCCGGCGATTTCCCAATTTTCAGAGATTTTATGCTTTGATAAATTTCCTCTTCTGTACCAGGTAACTAATCTGTAAAATATATATATAATCTATTGTGGCAAGCTGCCCTTCTCTTCTCTAGTTTTTCTGTGTTTTTGATACGTATTGTGTAACACCATCAATTCAGGACAGTTTCCTAACTATCCATATTCGCTCTCAACTAAGCCTGGGAGGCACAAACAGAAAACGTTATATACTGTACTGTCCTTTATCCTTTGGATTACAGTCTCAATTTATCTTCGTTAGCGAATGCCTCATCAGCTTCCATGTAGACTTCTTGACTCTCTTTTTTTTATTTATTTTTTTATTTCAAATATTTTTTTAATCATTTTTGACTAAAACACAAAAAACAAAAACCGACAAAAAAAGGCAAAAACAGATACAAACATATATACAAATGATTGATTCTTATAAATCGACAAACATAGATATCATACAAAGTTTGTTCCTTAAGGCCATTTTCTAAAACACTTTTAAATTCCCCCTTTCTCTTTTCCATTGCTAAGGAAATACTCCTTTTTTATTTTCTGTTTCTCTCCTACAACAAAGCACCATTTTTCGTTATCTCGCTGTTCACTCCAGTGCACTCCTTTCACAATTACTCACTCACCACTGTTTTGCTTTTCTACCCTCCTCACAGCTCATTTGCTTAAGCACACTGCTTAGCCACCTATTTAGTTTTATGCCATATGTTACATTTGTTTAGCTCTCATTGGTTATATGCCTTTTTTAGCACACTTTGTGGTTCATTTGCGGTAATGCGTCTACTTGCTGCACAGATACTGGCCGCTCATTTCCCTTATATTATGCTCCTAAGCTGCCTAGTTGGTGCAGTGCTCCACCAACTGGACTTTTACTTATTGTTTTATTTCCCTTCCTTACCTATTCACATTTGTACATCTCCTTGTTTGCTTTTCGTTCTGATGCACTCATAATTTGCTATTTTTTCTAGTGTCCACCCTAATTGCATATTTGCTTTTGCGTCTTTTTCCAGTTGCTGTTCCCACTTTAATACTACCTCACTGTATAGCTATTCTGAAACCTGTTTTAACCACTTTAATGCAGTCCCTTCATCCCACCTATTCAGTCTCATGATACCGTTTATCTGTATAACTAATGTCTTGCATACCCAAGTGCAGCCTGTTTACCATGTCATGCACCCCATTGTTGCCAGTTTTGCTCTTACGCTTTTCGTCATTACCCTCATCCCTGCTGATTTACTCTCTAAAACTTGCTCTCTGGTGTTCACTGCAGTTGCCTGTTCTCTCTTTTTTGCCATTCATTATCAAAAAAAGGACATCACCTGAGTCGCCGTGATCCATTTCTTACTAACCTCCTCATAGAAACTAATTAGGTTTCTTTGACATGACCTATGCCTCATAAATCTGTGTTGAATCCTACTTATAATATTGTTTAAACAGACATAGAATCTCAATAAATTGCAAGGCTGCAGTTGCCTTCATACCAGCCGAAGGTCTGCAAGCTTGAAATTTGCTACAGTTACAAAGCGATTCAATTCATCAATTCATACAGGCCCAAAGCCTCAAGACCATAAACCCTTCCCGCGCCTGCATGCTGTTATTCGTCTGGAATAGAAGCGGTCCCCAGTTACAATCCAAATCTCATAATTACATTCCTCTCAGCCAATAGAAAGCGGGCTAGAGGAAAATGATTGAAAGAGAGAGATTATAAAGTTGCGTTCTACACGCCCATGCGTTAACTGTGTTGTAGATTCTCACAAAGTAGCACACAGGTCCCGGAGTTGGTGGTTGGTTATTGAGAGAGAGAGAGTAGGCAATTTTTATCAAAGCAGGAAGTTACGGTTTTATTCATTTATCTTATTCTAACAACTAATTTACACTTAAACTTTGATTACACATATTTACAGATTACACATAGTACAAAAACACATATATTAAGTAACACACATTGATACACATAGAGCTAGGCCACTCCATACACACACCCCCGCCTTATACACCACACCCTTTCCCCCAACAGTTAATAATTATACGTAAAACACACTTTTTTTTACCTCACTTATATATACAGAAATAATTATTTTGATATATTCTTATTTTGAGTTTGGGATTAACATGGAGGGAGGGGAGACCACTGGAGAGGCGAGAGGAGAGAAAGAGGTGGCCTTGGGAGAGGTGGGGAGGAGGAGAGGCAAGATAAGAGAAAGAGGTGGCCCTGGGGAGAGGTGAGGAGGAGGAGAGGCAAGAGGAGAGAAAAAGGTGGCCCTGGGGAGTGGTGGAGAGGATGAGGTTAGGAGTGATGGAGATGGAGGAGAGAGCAGGAGAGTGGAGCAGAGGAGGTGGGTGGGGGCCAGGTGCCATAGTAATAGGCACTCCAAGTTCAGCGGCAGTCAAGCCGCAGCACAGAGTGGTGGCCCCAAAGTGATGTTCAAATACAATGAGTGGGAGAGGGTCGCCAAGGATCTTCTCAGCCAGTCGCCGCTGGAGCTTCAGGCTTGGTGGACCAGCAGGATCCAGCCTCCATGTCTGGTGAATGTCCCATACACCAACATGCCACCACATGTACATCACACACACTACACATGTACATGATGACCAAGGACACTGACATGTCGGCTCTATGAAATTAACAAGGGAAAGATGGATCAGTCGTGTCGTTAAATCCATGAAGCTGAAAAATCACTGTTGTGGGCACAACAACAGTAATCAACCAACAGAGAGTCCATGTATGGGTGTGCCCACTGCAGCCAATTCAGTTACAGACCGCAGTCGGAATCAAGATATCGTTAGAAGCCAAGAGCAATAAAGATCAATAATCAAAAATAAGATCACATTTAGAAAATTATAGCTACTCATAGTTGTAATTAAGAGAATTATCCAGGTTCAAACCTAGATGTCAGATAGTTAGGAATGAACACAAACCAATGTTTTATTCATCATATTTAACATATATACCTTTCTTTTGTCTTTTCCAGCTTCCATGTGGTTTGGCTCAGTGGTGAGCCCTCACCCAGCCGGAACCAGCACAGGCGGAGGAGGAACCATAGGAATCCGAGGGCCCTGGTTTCGAGGAGGTGGATATCATCTGGGCAGTGGGGTCATCTGCAGGACCATCAGCCACACCAGTGGCATTTAACCCCACTGTCACCCTCCTCCAAAGACTGAGTCTCTCACCATGGCACTCCTGTGTATTTATTAATCAATTGCACAGTAACTGGGGCTTATTAGTTTAATGATATAGGAATGTTCAAAGAGCAGAAAGACAGTAAACTACAGGGAGGCGGTTCTTCTATGATCTATCTCCCACCATTCATTAATCTGTCTCTGGGTAAATATATGTATCAATATACACAAAATCAACCCATATAGATAAGTGTAAAATGCTTAAATTATATTGAAAAAAAAGACACCTATTTTTATAGGGTATACTCCTCAGGCATATGTAATGAATTTAAATGATTCAACAGTGCATCAGACTGGCTCCCACCACCACAAGGCCCACCACTGCTATTGAGCCAGGCTACAGCCGGGCCAGAGCCCTCCCCACTGGGCCACCGCCACCTCCTCACCCAGCAACAACCCCCCCTCACAAAGAAGGAATTTTTTTTTGGGAAGGAACTTTGCTTTTTTTCCCCCCTTATGAGACAATTTGCAAAGTTTCAATTCATGATATTCCCCATGGATTTTCCAGTTGTATGGAAAGTATATCTTGTATTGCTGATTTTATGTCAAAAGGTCTATAATGGGTGTTGGAATGCCACATACTCAGATGTTGTGGCTTCTAGACCGTTTTTCCAGGTCTTCCATCTTAGACTCCAGTATTGAAATACATCTGTTCTGAGATTACTTCTGAACAGTAAGGCCCTCATTCAATTGCGATTTGGCCAATTGAATAGGGCTCTAAATAAGCACATAGCATATTTTTTTAAAGACGTTTTTAGTTAGTAAAAACCTTGCTTTTGGATAGATGCTTACTAACTAAAAACTTATTTAAAAAATATATGCTATGTGCTTATTTAGAGCCCCATTCAATTGGCCAAATTGCAATTGAATAAGGGCCTAAGTGTGTTGTGTACTTGTGCAGTGATGAGTGACAGCTGAAAGGGGGGTGGTTATGCCTGTGTAAAGCTATATCAATGTGTGACTTTTTGTGTTCTGTTTGCATCTGTTCTGTGATTTCTCCTGAACAGTAAGTGTGTGTACTTGTGCAGTGATTAGTGTGTAGCTGAGAGGGGGCAGCTAAGCATGGGTGTGGTTTTCCATTTGTAAAGCTATATCATTGTGTGGCTTTTTGTGGTCTGCCTGCATCTGTTATGTGAATACTCCTGAATAGTTAGTGTGTTGTGTACTTGTGCAGTGATTAGTGTGTAGCTGAGAGGGGGTATGATTTTGCCTGTGTAAAGCTATATCAGTGTGTGACTTTTTATGGTCTGCTTGCATCTGTTCTGTGATTTCTCATGAACAGTAAGTGTGTGTACTTGTGCAGTGAGTAGTGGGCCGGTAAGTAGTAAGAACCTTATACAAACAGGGCAAGGTGCAAACACTTTTAACATAAGGGCAGTTCTAGTATAAGTGTAGGCGTTTAAATAAAAGGACGGAGTGCAAAGGAGGAGGACATTGTAGTGCTTTATACATTTTTTTCCCACTGTAATTATGAGTCAGTCCAGTGGAAACCTCACTCAGTGTGCATCCTGTCATATGTATGCACTACTAAAACAGATGATCCAGGGTCCGTACCTCTGTGAAAGGTGTGAGCATGTTGCCTATCTTGAAACTCAAGTTGGAGAACTGGAGAGGAGAATTGCAGCACTTAGTGATATTGCTCCACTGGAAAGGGGACTGGTGCTCACAGAACACAGTTTAGCTGTGCCAAGCATGGAGGATGGAGCTGGGGCTAGTAAGGATGTCCAGGGAGGTAGCTGGGTTACAGTTACAAGGGGAAGCAGGGGGAACAGTAGGAGGCGGCAGGCCAGTTCTGAGTTGGCAAGCACCAACAGATTTGCCAGATTGACTGAAACTGTTGGGGATGTCCATTCAGGAATGGCAATGCCAGATAGAGCTGTTCCCTCTAACAGCCGGGAGAAAAGTTCTGCTGGAGGAGTGGGAGGGCAGAATAGGCAGAGCAACAGGCAGTTTTTGTTGGTTGGGGACTCTATTATTAGGAAAGTAGACAAGGTGATTTGTCACCCAGATCTCAGCAATCAAACATTTTGCTGTCTCCTCGGTGCTCGGGTTCGGCATGTTGTGGATAAGGTAGATAAATTATTAAGAGGGGCTGGAAATGAACCGGCGGTCTTGGTACATATTGGTACCAATGACAAAGTTAGTAGAAGATGGAGTGTCCTAAAGAATGGTTTTAGAGAACTAGGTAATAAGCTGAAGGCAAGGACCTCCAAGGTAGTATTTTCTGAGATACTACCAGTGCCACGTGCAGGCCCAGGGAGGCATAAGAAGCTTAGGGAGGTTAATGTGTGGCTAAAAATGTGGTGCATTAAGGAGGGGTTTGGGTTTTTAGAGCACTGGGCTGACATCTCACTTGGGTACAATTTCTATAGCAGGGATGGATTGCACCTTAATGATTAGGGAGCTTTTGTGCTGGGGGATAGGATGGTAGAATGGCTTGGGGAGTTTTTAAACTAGTAGGAGGGGGGGACAAGATAGTAGTAATGGGGTAGAAAGTGTAGAGGGGGTAAGGAACGCATTAACTAGTCATGGGGGAGGAGATGGGGAGGGTTGGTATAGTCAATAGGGAGGTATTGCTAAGTAACGCAAATACAATGACAGGCACTTCAGAACTACAGACTCATAACATAAGGTGTATGCTCGCTAATGCCAGAAGCTTGCCAGGAAAAAGGGGAGAGTTAGAATTATTAGCAGTTAATAAGAAATGGGATTTAATAGTCATTACTGAAACATGGTGGGGTGAATCTCATGACTGGACTGTTAATCTGGATGGTTATAACCTATTTAGGAAAGATAGGGGCAATGGTAAAAGAGGAGGAGGGATTTGTCTGTATGTTAAGCCTGAATTTAAGCCTATAGTCAGAGAAGATATTTATGCTGGAACTAGCGGTAATGTTGAATGTTTGTGGGTAGAGTTAAATAGCGGAGCAGCAAATTCTAAAAGAATAATAGCGGAGTATGCTATAAACTTCCAAATATAATTGAAATTGAGGAAATGCAATTATTGTTACTGATTGGAAATGCAGATAAGCATGGTCAAGTTTTAATAATGGGAGATGTTAACTACCCTGAAAAAAACAGGATAAATGAGGACAGCATTTCAGCTAAGGGGAGCAGGTCCTTGAGTACACTCGGGGATCATTATCTGGCCCAGGTTATACAAGATCCTACTAGAAATGAGGCTATCTTGTATTTAGTTACCACAAATAATATTGATATAGTATCAAATTTTGAAATGGGGCAACCTTTGGGAAACAGTGATCACTGTTTGTTTTCTTTGACAAAGACGTGGTACGTCGAAACGCGTCAGGCTCCTAGCAACGACGCTGCACACGTCATCACGTTAGACGTGCGCATGCGCGTTGCAAACCTGGCGGTCGAGCTCTCTAGGAACCGCAAATTTGTTATAATTACGGCCTAGTTTAAAGCCCCTGATGCCCCATTAGAAGCATATTACTCTGTGAATACCTGATATCACCTATTACTACCTTAAGAATTGGGGAACAGTCTCTAACCTGTATATACAGCTTTAGACACTTTTTGTGTCATATCGTAGTCAGATGTCAATGAATGTATATAGACACAGCTCGGACCGTATGCTGTGTAACATATTGCTGTTGTAACAATTTTGTCTGTATTTAAAGTTGAGCTCCCCTTAATTTTGACTCATATAGGTACTAATTCTTGGTACCTTAATTTACAGCATCCAAAGGGGTGTTTAGTAAAGACATACAGTGATCTATAATTCACTTTTATGCACATACATTTCTCTGTCCAATGTACCCTCTAGTCTTTTGGAGGACATGCATTCAGGCATCAGGGTGCTTTATATACATATCTTTTGTGATACAATAGGGCTTTTACGCCTTGATATTTTCTTGTAATTACTTTTTGGCTCGCCCGCTAGGTGTAAGTAGTAATACCCACTCACTTAAGAGGTATACATTGCACAATACCAGTGCTTGAGGGTTCCTTACTATTCCTCACATTTGCCATTTTTTATTCCCTGTGTTAGTATTTTAAACATTCCCTGTTTTTAAAGACGTCGCTGTCATTTATCTAATAAAATTACCTTTATTATTGTATATATTTATCCCACCATTTCTGTAAACAGTGATCACAACACAATCTCATTTGAGATTGAATAAAAAAATAAAAAAAACTGTAAGCGGCTTTTTTCATTTTAAAAGGGCCTATTTTAACGGTCTAAGGGCAGCGTATAGACTGGGACAGAGAACTGACAGGTAAAAATACTGAACATAAATGGAAAACGTTCAAATCCTTACTAAATAAACATACTTATCACCAAATAAAAAGTAGGAGTAGTAAATTGCAAACCATGTGGCTTAGCAATGAATTGAAGATGAGGAGTAAAAAATAAGCATTCAAATTATACAAACAAGAGGGGACAGAAACTGCTTTACGTAAGTATAAGGAAATCAACAAGGCTTGCAAAAGGGCTATAAGACTAGCCAAAATCGAAAATGAAAAGTTAGATGCAAAGGAGAGTAAGACTAACCCTAAAATATTTTTTAAATATATTAATGGGAAGAAGGCCAGGAAGGAAGCTATAGGAACATTACAATGTGACACAGGCCGTCTGATAATTAGTGACCAGGAAAAGGCAGATGAGCTAAATAGGTTATTTTCTTCGGTATACACAAGGGAGGTACCAGTATTTGGGTCACTGCAACATAATGGGGCTACACTACCTTCACCAAATAACTTGTTAAAGCCCTGGGTCCTGATGGAATACATCCAAGGGTACTGAGGGAATTGGGCTCTGTAATAGCAAAATCATTATATTTAATTTTTCAAGATTCACTCAACACAGGGTCTCTACCAGATGACTGAAGAAAGGCAGAGGTGATACCTATATTTAAGAAGGGAGCAAGAGTAAATCTGGGGAATTATATTCCAGTGAGTCTCACTTTGGTAGTGGGAAAGCTTTTAGAAGGGTTAATAAGGGATAATATACAAGAATATATCTATTTGAACATGATTATAAGTAGGAGTCAACATGGATTTATGAGGGATAGGTCATGTCAAACAAACCTAATTAGTTTCTATAAGGAGGTTAGTAGGAACTTGGATCAAGGCAACTCAGTGAAAGTAGTCTATTTGGATTTTGCAAAGGCGTTTGATACAGTGCCACATGGGAGACTATTGAGCAAACTAAGGAATACAGGCGTTGCCATAAATATTTGCTTATGGATTGAGAGCTGGCTAAAAAAAGACAGGAAGCAAAGCATTGTGGTAAATGGAACGTACTTGGATTTGACTAATGTGGTAAGTGGGGTTCCTCAGAGTTCAGCATTAGGTCCCCTCCTTTTTAACATATTTATTAATGACTTGGAAGTGGGATTGGAGTGTGGTGTCTCCATTTTTGCTGATGACATAAAGTTGTGCAAGGTAATTAAATTAGAAAACGATGTACTTTCCCTCCAAAGGGATTTGCATAAATTAGAGGAATGGGCATCTAAGTGGCAGACGAGATGAGATTTAATACGAGTAAATGTAAAGTTATGCATCTTGGAAGGAAAAATATCCATGCAATTTATAATCTTAATAGAGCAAATCTAGGGGTATCAGATATAGAAAGGGATTTGGGAGTACTTGTGGACAACCGCCTTGGTAACAGTGCTCCATGCCAAGCAGCATCTGCAAAGGCAAGTAAACTATTAGCATGTATTAGCAAGGGAAGCAAATATAATTTTCCCACTATAGAAATTCCTAGTACGCACTCATTTAGAATATGGAGTACAAGTTTGGGCACCACTACATAAAAAAGACATTTTAGAGCTGGAAAAAGTACAGATAATAGCAACAAAGCTAATAAAGGGAATAGAGGGGCTAAATTGTGAAGAAAGACTAACCAAATTAAACTTATTTACTCTAGAAAAAAAGGCATCTAAAAAGGGATATGATTAAATATACCCAGGGTCAATACAAGGCTTTTTCAAGGGAACTTTTTGTGCCAAGAGGTTTTCAACTGCCAAGGGGCCATCCTTTGAGATTAGAAGTAAAAAGATTTCGCCTTTAAAGAAAGAAAAGGATTATTCACAGTAAGGGTGGTTTATCTGTGGTACTCTCTACCAAAGAAGGTGGTGACAGGGGATTCCATAGAAAACTTTAATAAGGGATTGGATATATTTTTTAATAAAAAGGGCTATTATGGATAAATAGAGAGGGAGTATTGATCCAGGGATGTATCTGGTGTCAGGAAAGAATTTTATATTATTTTCCCTGTTGAGACAATTGGCAAAGTTTCACTGGGGTTTTGTTTTGTTTTTCTGTTTGCCTTCCTCTGGATCAATTAAAGATTTCACCTTAAACAAAGAAAAGGGTTCTTCACAGTTAGGGTGGTTAAACTGTGGAATTCTCTACCAAAGGAGGTGGTGACAGCGAATTCGATAGACAACTTCAAAAAGGGGTTAGATATATTTCTGAATAAAGAGGGCATTCAAGGCTATCCTAGATAACTAGCAAGGAATATTGATCCAGGGAGAAATTTGATTGCCAGTTTCTGGGGTCAGGAAGGAATTTTGCTTTTTTTCCCCCTTATGAGACAATTGGCAAAGTTTCAATGGGGTTTTTTTTTATGTTTGCCTTCTTCTGGATCAATTAACAATAATTAACAATTAACAATAATAATAAATAGTCCAAATTAAAAAGATCAATAGAGATCTAAAAAGGTTGAACTTGATGGACTAACTCTTTATTCATTCTCCAATTCTATACTATTAATAATTATTTAATCAATAATTTAATTAATAACTAATCCGCATATTGCAGATCAGAGGAGATCTTAACAGGTTGAACTTGATGGACTGAAAGTCTTTTTTCAACCTTAATTACTATGTAACTATGTAACTATGTAACTATGTAATTAACAATATATCCGTGTATTGCAGATCAGAGGAGATCTAAAAACTTTGAACTTGATGGACTAAAAGTATTTTTCAACCTTTAATTACTATGTAACTATGAACAGTGAAGGAAGCTAAAGGGTGTTTTTTCTGTCTTGTGCTCTGTAATCATTGTACAGATGAGAGTGGGTGTGGTTTGGCCTGTGTAAAAGTATATCTGTGTGCACTTGTGTGGTGTTCTGTTTGAATCTGTTCTGTGAAAGTACAGGAAGCTAAAGGGTGCTTTCTGGTCTGTAGGCTGTAATCATTGTCCAAGTGAGTAGGCAGAATCTATTTTAACAGGGAAAGGAGCGAACTTGGGAGCTTGCAAACCGTTCTAGTGTAAGTGCAGTTATTGTGGAAGTGTGGGAGTTTAATTAAAAGGAAAGAGTTAAAAGAAAATGAGTATTATAAGAAAAAATAGAGCACTGGGCTGACTTCTCATTTGGGTACAATCTCTATAGCAGTGATGGAGTGCACCTTAATAAAGAGGGAGTGTGTGTGCTAGGGGAAAGTATGGTAGAACAGCTGGGGGAGTTTTTAAATTAGGTGCGGGAGGGACTATATAGAAGTAGTGTGGTAGAAAGGGTAGAGGGGAAAGGGATGAATTATCTACCTATGGGGATGAGAAGGGGAGGGTTATAATAGACAATAAACTATATAAATGAGACCAGCAGTTCAGCTAAAGGGAGCAGGTTCTTTTGAGTGCACTCTGGGATAATTATTTGACCCAGGTTATACAAGAGCCTCATTTCTAGTAGGTTATCTTGGATTTAGTCATCACCAGTAATATTGATATAATATCAAATGTTAAAATAGGGGAACCCTTGGGGAATAGTGACCACACAGTTTCATTTGAGATTGAATACAAAAAACAAAGTTGTAAGGGGCCCATAAAAACTCTAAATTTTAAAAGGGCTAACTTTAATGGGCTAAGTGCAGCAATACAACATATAGACTGGGATAAAGAACTTACAGGTTAAAATACTAAAAATAAATGGACCACATTGAAATCCTTACTAAATATACTGTACATACACATTGGCATTTACCATGTGGAAATTAAATGAATAGGAGTAAATCACATCCCATGTGGCTTAACAATGATTTAAGGATCATGATATGGAAAAAAAATACATGCATTTACATTATACAAAGAGGAGGGAACAGAGGCAGCGTTTTGTGAATATAAGGGAATCAACACATTTTACTTATCTGAGTAAATTGTTATTTCCTGTGTGCAGTGATTTGGTGCAGATGAGAGAGGAGTGTTTTTGCCTGGGTTAAACTTGCATATACAATAAGTTTGGGCCTAGTGTGTGACTGCATCTGATTTACTCAGACAAGTAAACTGTGTTTATTCCCTGTGTGCAGTGATTTGGTACAGGTGAGAGGGGGGTGTTTTTACCTGGGTTAAAATTGCAGATGCATTTGGGTCTTGTGTGTGACTGTTTACAAGAGGGAGTTCAAAGAAAAGGGTCAAATTGTAGTATTTTTTTTTTTGTATTTATGAGTCAGTCCAGTGGCGACCTCACTCTGTGTACAGCCTGTCATATGTATGCACTACTTGAACAGATGATCCAGCGTCCATACCTCTGTGAGAGGTGAGAGCATGTGGCCTCTCTGGAAGCTCAGATTGGAGAACTGGAGAGGAGAATTGCACTTAATGATATTCCACTGGAAAGGGGGTTGGTGCTCACGGAACACAGTTTAGCTGGACCTAGCATAGAGGGTTGAGCTGGGGCTAGTGAGGATGTCCAGGGATGTAGGTGGGTTACAGTTAGAAGGGGAAGCGGGGGAACAGGAGCAGAAGGCAGGCCAATACTGAGCTGGCAAGCACCAACAGATTTTCCAGATTGAGTGAAACCATTGGGGATGTCCATTCGGGAATGGCAATGCCAGATAGTGCTGTTCCCTCTAACAGCCGGGAGAACAGTTCTACTGGAGGAGTGGGAGGGCAGTTTAGGCAGAGCAACAGGTTTTGGTGGTAGGGGACTCTATTATTAGGGAGGTAGACAGGGTGATTTGTGAACCAGATCCCAGCAATCAAACAGTTTGCCGTCTCCCGGGTGCTCGGGTTCGGCATGTTGTGGATCGGGTAGATGAATTATTGGGAGGGGCTGGAAATGAACCTGCAGTCTTGGTACCAATGACAAAGTTAGTGGAAGATGGAGTGTCCTAAAGAATGATTTTAGAGAATTATGCAATAAGCTTAAGGGAAGGACCTCCTAGGTAGTATTTTCGGAGATACTACCAGTGCCACGTGCTAGCCCAGGGAGACAGAAGGAGCTTAGGGAGGTTAATGCGTGGCTAAAGATGTGGTGCCCTAAGGAGGGGTTTAGGTTTTTAGAGCACTGGGCTGACTTTTCAATTGGGTACAATCTCTATAGCATGGATGGATTGAACGTTAGTGATGAGGGAGCTTTTGTGCAAGGGAAAAGGATGGTAGAATGGCTGGGGGAGTTTTAAAATAATAGGAGGGGGGAGGGACTAGATAGTAGTAATGGGGTTGAAAGTGTAGAGGGGATAAGGAATGAATTAACTACTCATGGGGAGGACATGGGGAGGGTAAGTATAGTCAATAGGGAGGTATTACTAAGTAATTCAAGTACAGAGGCAGGCACCTTAAAACTACCAACTCATAACATAAGATGTATGCTTAAAAATGCCAGAAGCTTGCCATGAAAGAGGCGGGAGAGCTAGAATTATTGGCAATTAACAAAAAATGGGATTTAATAGGCATTACTGAGACATGGTGGGATGAATCTCAAGACTGGACTGTTAATCTGGATGGTTATAACCTATTTAGGAAAGATAGGGGCAGTGGTAAAAGGGGAGGAGGGATTTTGCTGTATGTTAAGCCTGAATTTAAGCCTATAGTCAGAGAAGATATTTATGCTGGAACTAGTGGTAATGTTGAATGTTTGTGGGTAGAGTTAAATAGCAGAGCAGCAAATTCCAAAATAATATTTGTTGGAGTATGCTATAAACCCCCAAATATAATTGAAAGTGAGGAAATACAATTACTGTTACAGATTGGAAATGCAGCTAAGCATGGGCAAGTTCTATTAATGGGAGATTTTAACTACCCTGAAATAAACTGGATGAATGAGACCAGTAGTACGGGCAAAGGGAGCAGGTTCTTGAGTACACTCAGGGATTATTATCTGTCCCAGGTTTTACAAAAACCTAATAGAAATGAGGCCATCTTGGCTTTAGTCATCATAAATAATATTGATATGGTATCAAATGTTGAAATAGGGCAACAGTTGGGAAGCAGTGATCACAACACAGTCTCATTTGAGATTGAATTAAAAAAACAAAATTTTAAGGGGCCAGCAAAAACTCTTAATTTTAAAAGGGCAGATTTTACCGGTCTAAGGGCAGTGATACAAAGTATTGACTGGGATAGAGAACTGGCTGGAAAAAATACTGAACATAAATGGATAACATTTAAATCTGTACTAAATATACATACACATCGGCATATACCATGTGGGAATAAAAGTAAAAGGAGTTAATTTACATCCAACGTGGCTTAACAATGATTTAAAGATCAAGATACGGAGTAAATAACAAGCATTTAAATTATACAAAAATGAGGGGACAGAGACTGCTTTACGGGAGTACAAGGAAATCAACAAGGCTTGCTAAAGGGCTATCAGACTGGATAGAAAATGAAAAACTAGTTGCAAAAAAGAGTAAGACTAACCCTAAAATATTTTTTTAAGTATATAAAGAAGAAGGCCAGGAAGGAATCTGTAGGAGCAATACAATGTGAAACAGGCCGTCTGATAATTAGTGACCATGAAAAGGCAGATGAGCTAAATAGGTTATTTTCTTCTGTATATACAAAGGAGGTACCAGTGGTTGGGTCACTACACCATAATGGGGCTACACTACATTCACCAAATAACTAGTCAATGCAGGAAGAAATCCAAACAAGGTTGGAAAAAATAAATGTAAATAAAGCCCTGGGTCCTGATGGAATACATCCAAGGGTACTGAGGGAACTAGGTTCTGTAATAGCCAAACCATTATATCTAATTTTTCAAGATTCACCCAACACTGCTTCACTACCAGATGACTGGAGAAAAGCGGAGGTGATATCTATATTTAAGAAGATGGCAAAAGTAAATCCGGGGAATTATAGACCTGTAAGCCTCACTTCTGTAGTGGGAAAGCTTTTAGAGAGGTTAATAAGGGATAATATTCAAGAGTATGTCTATTCAAGCAGCATTATAAGAAGGAGCCAACGTGGATTTATGAGGGATAGGTTGTGTCAAAAAAACCTAATTAGTATCTATGAGGAGGTTAGTAGGAACCTGGATCAGGGCAACTCAGTGGATGTAGTCTTTTTAGATTTTGCAAAGGCTTTTGATACAGTGCCACATGGGAGACTATTATGCAAATGGAATTGCAGTAAATATATGCACATGGATTGAGAGCTGGCAAAAAGACAGGAAACAAAGGGTTGTTGTAAATGAAACATACTCGGATTGGACTAATGTGGTAAGTGGGGTTCCTCAGGGCTCAGTATTAGGTCCTCTCCTTTTTAACATATTTATTAACGACTTAGAAGTAGGATTGGAAAGTAGTGTCTTCATTTTTGCTGATGATATGAAGTTGTGCAAGGTAATTAAATCAGAAAATGATGTACTTTCCCTCCAAAGGGATTTGCATAAGTTAGAGAAATGAGCAATTAAATGGCAGATTAGATTTAATACGAATAAATTTAAGATTATGCATCTGGGAAGGAAAAATAACCATGCAATTTATAAACTTAATGAAGCAAATCTAGGGGTATCTGATATTGAAAGGGATTTGGGAGTGCTTGTGGACAACCACCTACGTAACAGTTCTCAATGCCAAGCAGCAGCTGCAAAGGCAAATAAACTATTAGCATGTATTAAGAAGGGTATAGAAGCAAGGGAGGCAGATATAATTCTGCCACTATACAAATCCCTAGTATGCCCTCATTTGGAATATGGAGTACAGTGTTAGCACCAATTCATAATAAGGACATTTTAGAACTGGAAAAAGTACAGAGAAGGGCTACAAAACGAATAAGGGGAATGGAGGGGCTAAGTTATGAAGAAAGACTATCCAAATTAAACTTGTTTTCTCTAGAAAAAAAAGGTGTCTAAGAGGGCATATGATTAGCCTATATACATACATCCAGGGTCAGTATAAAGATTTGTCAAAGGAGCTTTTTGTGCCAAGAGGTTTTCTACTGACAAGAGGACATCCTTTGAGGTTAGAACTAAAAAGATTCCACCTTAAAGAAAGAAAAGGGTTCTTCACAGTAAGGGTGGTTAATCTGTGGAATTCTCTACCAAGAGACAGCTGATGGTGACAGCTGATTCAATAGATTACTTTAAAAGGGGATTGGATATATTTTTAATTAAAAAGGGCATTCAGAGTTATCCTGGTTAATTAGAGAGGGAGTATTGATCCACGAGACAATTTGCAAAATTTAACTGGTTTTTTTTTTGTCTTCCTCTGGATCAATTAACAACTAATCCGCATATTGCAGATCAGAGGAGATCTTAAAAGGTTGAATTTGATGGACTAAAGGTCTTTTTTCAACCTCAATTACTATGTAACAAGGCTTGCAAAAGGGCTATTAGATTGGCTAAAATAGAAAATGAGAAGGCAGTTGCAAAGGAAAGTAAGACTAACCCTAAAATATTTTTTAAATATATTAATGGGAAGAAGGCGAGGAAGGAAGCTATAGGAACCTTTCAGTGTGACACAGGCCATCTGATAATTAGTGACCAGGAAAGGGCAGATGAGCTAAATAGGTTATTTTCTTCAGTATGCACAATGGAGGTACCAGTGGTTGGGATACTGCAATGAAATCACTAAATAATTGGTTAAGGAGGAGGAAATCCAAAAGAGATTGGAAAAAATAAATGTTTATAAAGCCCCAGGTCCTGATGGAATACATCCAAGGGTACGGAGGGAACCGGGCTCTGTAATAGCCAGACCATTTTTTTATTTTTTTCAAGACTCACTCAACACTGGGTCACTACCAGATGACTGGAGGAAAGCAGATGTGATAACTATATTTTAAGAAGGGACCAAGAGCAAATCCAGGGAATTATAGACCTGTAAGCCTCACATTTGTAGTTGGGAAGCTTTTAGAAGGGTTAATAAGGGACAGTATACAAGAATATGTCTATTTGAACAAGATCATAAGTAGGAATCAACACGGATTTATGGAAGACTATTGTGCAAACGAAGGGATGCAGGAATTGCAGTGAATATCTGCTCATGGATTGAGAGCGGACTAAAATACAGGAAGCAAAGGTTTGATGTAAATGGAACATACTCCGATTGGACTAATGTGGTAAGTGGGGTTCCTCAGGGTTCAGTATTAGGTCCTTTCTTTTTTAACATATTTATTAATGAGGTAGAAGTAGAACTCGAAAGTAGTGTCTCCATTTTTGCTGATGACACAAAGTTGTGCAAGGTAATTAAATCAGATAATGGTGTACATTCCCTCCAAAGGGATCTGCATAAATTAGAGAAATGGGCGGCTAAATGGCAGATGAGATTTAAAACAAATAAATGTAAAGTTATGCGATTGTGACCAGAAATTGTTCCTGGAGCCGTCTGAGTGCGGCGAGTCGTAGCAAAGAAGTAAGCTGCCGTCTTCCATCTCCCCCCTGCCTTTCTAGAGTCCCGAAAACTATTATTTGTGTGAGGAAAGCAAACCCCCAGGGAGATGCTGCCTACTGCACCACGAACTTCAGTGCAGCAATCCCAGGGGGTCAGGTACGCCAAGGGTGAACACCGCATAGCGGGATGAGCGCCGTCCCTCAGACCCCAAATAACATCTATATGAGGTAAGTGAATGCTTCTAGAGCCACCGCTTACTGTACATTGTACAGTAATCCCCGGGAGTTTCATTAGCGAAGAGGGCACACCGCATTGCAGGATGGACGCCGACGCATGTGCAGGGGGTGAGTGATGATCTGGAAGGCAAATACAGTCCATGAAGTCTCCACTGATTCTTTTTGGCAAAGGACACTGACTACCTGTCTGTAAGGCCCCAATTACAGCTGCCTATGGTGAAAGTATGAACCTGGCAAAGGGGAAAATACAAACCCTATGTAATTTCTAAACTGACTGTTTACACAGCTAAAGCTCAAGACCTGTGAATATCAATTGTGTACAATGTAAGCTGGATACTCCAGAATATATAAAAGCTCTGTGAGAGACAAGTACCGCATAATGGACTACACATTTTCCCCTTTTTCTGGGGAACATATGCAGATATAGAGGACACACAGCATTACTTATGTACCGTGACTGTGAACATTGGGATTCTAAACTTGGTGATGTTGCAAAGGACATTGACAGTAATTGATTCACAGGCCCCAAATACAACTTTGCATATTTTGAAAAGTATTATTTTTAATTTTTCCTGGGGGACACATGTATATATAGAAGACACGCAGCATTACTTATGTATCGTGATTGTGAACCTTGGGATTTTAAATTTGGTGATTTGGCAAAGGACATTGATAGTAAGTGATTGAAAGGCCCCAAAAACAACTTGCATATGTTGAAGAGCACTTAGCTGGAAAAGGGGATAACATAAGCCTTATATAAATTCTAAAATGACTTCCTGAACTTTTTATACTGGTCCTTTTTTCTGTTCCCAATTATTGAGTAAGGGCTAAGTTGGAAACCCCAGAATAAATAAAGGTTCTGGGAGAGGCATATACCACATAGCGGACTATAGATTTTTTTTTCTGGGGAACATATATATATATATATATATATATATATATATATATATATATATATATATATATACACACAGAGGATACGCAGCATTACTTTTGTATTATGATTGTGAACTTTGAGATCTTAAATCTGTGTTTATCCCAGAATATTTAAAGAGACATATAGACTTTGAAAACTCTAAAAGGAGGATAAAAACGTATGCAATAAACTTATTATTATGATATATAAGCGTACTACTTCTTAAATACTACAGGAGGAAGACTAAAAATTTAGGAATTTGTATAAATTGAACATATAACTAAGTCCTTTACATATTGTATAGCAGGTAAAATAGGATAAAATTATGTGAAAAAGGATAAAAGTAAGAGCTTATATTTGGGAGGATACGTTATTTATCTTCCCTCTGTTCAAGTACTCTATAAGCTTATTAAAGAAGTTGGAATTAGTCATATCAAAAAAAGAAAACAAGGGAAAGCTCATTATGCCTGCAAGATCAAAAACCAAAGATAAAAAAAATCATGCCATCAAATTCCTCTCCCAGTTTCCACAGTCATAGAACAAAATCTCAGTTAGAGTATGGGGAGCCTGAATGAAAGTATTATTAGTAAAGAATCAATTATACAGGATGAGGAACTACTCACAGTCGCAAAAATGAAAATACTGTTACAAAAGTTCCAAACAAATTTTATGTCCAAAATTAAAAACCAAATTCTAGACAATGCAAAAGAAATTAAAGCAGTAAATATCAGAACTTCGGAGGTAGAAATTAAAATCGACAAATTGGTATTGGATTATAACCCACTTAAAAAACAGAATTTTTAGATTTGGAAGAGAAAGTAACTACTTTATCATCTAAGTTAGAGATTGTATTATTTAAAGTCAGAAGAAATAACTTCCTCATTAGAGGAATCTCTGAAAGCATCTTAGATGCTGGATTGGGGGAATATTTAACAAATGTATTTTCGTCTATGGTTCCAAACTTTTCCCAAGTAGAAAACAGATTTGATAGGATTCCGATTCCTGCATACATGAAAAATAAAGCCTGAAGAGATGTAATTGTGAAGATTCATCATTTATCAATAAAAGATGCTATAATCAAAGCCAGTTTTCAGGTGAAAGATATGAAGACACCTTATGAAAATATAAAAATCTTTTCGTATATATACTGCTTTGCTTTTAAAATAAGGATGTGTCAACACATTGATAGATAGGAACTGCTCCTCGTTCTCTTTCTCCCATATATTAGATTGCAGTTAAAAATGATGTGTTGGGTATTGGTGTTAAAATATTTGAATTACATAGAAAGTAGTATGAAAAGGAAAAGTCACTTGTTTTATCATGCCATTGTATATTAGATTGCACTTTAAATGGCTGCTTATGTATTGCTGCCAAAATATTTAAATTATATAGAAAGTAGTATGAAATGAAAATTAACTTTTTTATCATGTAATTGTATATTAGATTGCACTTTAAAATGTTGTTTTGGAATTGGTGTTAAAATATTTGAACTATATAGAAAGGTGATTATGGGAAAGGTAAAGTCCACCCCTTGATCACGTCATTGTAACCTATCAGATTAAAAGTAATAATTGCAATTATTAGTTAAATTGAGAAGTGTAGAAAATTAAGGGTACACTAATGTAGATAAGTAAAGTGTAGATATTAGAGGAGATGAGGTGGAGAGACATAGAAATAGTAAAATATGAAGATGAGATATAGCACAAACCCCCTATTCATTTTTACTATGCACTAGAATGCACTTTAAAGGGAAAGGGAGGAAAGGGAGGAGAGAAAATAGAAGAAGTAGGAGACCGTTTCTATTATAATATAATGTAGATAATTTAAAATTAAGTAATTAAAAAAAAATCATTAAGACCACTGATATTTCGTAACCCAAAGGATAAATTTGTATAAATTTTAGATAATTCTGTTTGAACTTCCAACTTTTAAAGATGGGGAAAGTGGTGAAAGAAGGAGAAGGGCAAGAGAAGGAAAGAAAAATAATAGAAAAATTAAGATATATGATCAAAGCAGTAGCAATCAACGGTGTTAGAAGAGAAAGACCATAGGATGGGATGGAGAGGTAAAAGTTTAGATAACAGGCTTAACCGGCAATGGAGAAAGTTTTAGATCAAATTAATACCACTACCTTTGACTAACGCCAACCATTTCTGAACACCGGCAAAAGATACCCTAGTTTAAAGACTGTATCGAAAAACTAATGCAGTCAAAGGTTTGAAAGACAGTATGAATGTGTTGGTGAATGATAAGTCTGAAAGAAAGTATGAATGTTTTGGGGAAGGAAAAGTCAGGAACAAGAGAGGACATAATAATGTATGTATCTAAGAATAGTTTCTCATAATAGTAATGGCATAAACTCTCCAATAAAAAGGAAAATATTCTTTTTAGAATATGCCAACTTGGAAATGAACATCTTATGCCTACAAGAAACGCATCTGAAACAAAAATACACATATTTGTTAAAAAAACAAGAGATTTTCACACAGAATAGATTCAACATTTGGCAGTAAAGCTAGAGGCGTGTCCATACTTTTCAGCAAAGATTTCGTGGTGAAAGATGAATTTTGCAAAATTGATGATGCTGGACGATACATTATGTGGGTGGGATATATTAACAACAATTTATATACAATAGCTAATGTATATGCGCCAAATTATTAACAAGAGAAATTTATAAAATAAATATTTTAGTTTGTAGATAAATTTAAAAAAGGCATGACAATAGTTTGTGGGGACTTCAACAATGCGTTGGAACCAGAGAAAGATAGACAGTGTAGATCCAAGGGAAATTTTGAGAAGTCCATAATATCTAGTTCAAGAAGGATAAAGGAGCTGTTGATAGACATGAATTTGTTTTGGCTTATGGAGAATAAAGTTTCCTCAGAAAAAAGATTATACTTGCTTCTCAAAGAGATTTAATATATATTCGAGAATAGATTACATTCTGGGAGACAGGTCTATTTTGAATAATATGGTAGAAGCAAACATCTACACTAGTGCAATATCAGATCATGCCCCGATAGGCTTAGTACTTAAAACTACTGGAAACTATACAATAAATAGAAACTGGAGAATAGAACCATAAGATAAAATAAAGGTAGATGAGATTCAAAATCTCATGGTAGAATATTTAGATATAAATACAAATTCAGTTCCATCGTCATCAATTCTCTGGTGTTCAATGAAAGCATATATAAGGGGCATATTAATTGCAAAAGCAATAGAATTAAAAAAAGAAAAAGGTAAAACACGTCAAACACTATATATCGAATTAGAGTAACAAAATTGATTGAATATTTTAAAGAAAATTTATGAAATTAAACAACAGATAAAAAAGATTGAACAATATAAATTGGACAGGCTAATTTGGAACATGCAACAAAATAAAAATTCCATGGGAGATAAGACTGAAAAATATCTGGAAAAAAAATGAAAAAACAGAGAATATCCAATTATATCCAAGAGATTAGAGGAGTGGATGGTAATCTGCACAAACATCCAAAATAATTAGGTAACCCATTTTACCAATTTTATTCTAAGCTATATAATTTAGAACAGAAGAAAGAATCATACAAATTACACTTAACTGAAATGGAAGAATTGCTAAAAGATATTAATCTTCTCAAAGTCTCAGAGAAAGAACTAAATATTCTAAATAACTAGTGACCTGCCCGTCAAAAAAAGACGGTCAATAAAATTGTAAGGTTGGGAATACTGTTTGGAACAGAATGTAAGTATTTTGGTTGTCTGAGCACCTTTGGTGCTCATTGCAAGGACGCGCTGAGTGCCTTAGTTGTTCATTGCGAGCCTCTCCCCTTGTGTACTTTTGATCCTCTCTGCACTCTTGTCGCTCATTGTGAGCCCTGTGCTAAACTCCTTTGGCGCTCATTATGATCCTCTCCTCTGCTTTACTTTTGGTTCTCTGAGCACCCTGTGCGCTGATTGCGAGCCCCGCACTGTGCGTCTTTGGCACTCATCGCGTGGCTCGCAATGAGCACTTTCGGTGTTTATTGCGAGGATCTCCGCTCGTGTCGTTTTGGTGGTCTGAGCACCTTTGTCAGTCATTGCAAGGGGCACGCTGATTGGCTTTAGCGCCCCTTCGAGCTTCTCCCCTTATGTACTTTTGCTCCTCTGAGCACCCTCGGCACTCATTGTGAGTCCCGCGATGAACGCCTTTGCGGCTCATTTTTTTTTATTTATGCTAATTTATTAATTAATGAAATAATAAATTAATATACTTTACCTATTTGTAATTAATATATCCAATAATCAATATCCTGAAGAGCTAACAATGTACATTTGCACTGTTGCTGACCTGAGGTGTAAGTGTCAGCAATGTGTGAAGTGTGCAGTGTAAATAGGCTGGGTGCACGAGGGGAAACCATTTGTTTAGCTGTGTAATTGGGCATTTTGTAATGGTAATGTTATTAGTTGTAAGTTAGTGTTGTAAAATGGCGGCGATTGTCTATGCATTACGCAAGTGTGGAGCATTTTCAGTTGTCCCGAATAGTGTATTTTATACCTTGTACGTGCCTGTGTAAAAGTCTTATGTGCTTAGTGGTGTTATGCGTGTTTAGGGGTCATGTAGCCTCGTTTTCGTTTTTTTCAGCCGCCATTTTTTTCTCGATTAGGCGATTTTCGTGTGTGGAAACTTAGCAAATTGTGGTTAAATTGTCATGCAACCTGACTCCAAGACATCGTGCCTGTCTCCCCGTGCTGTGAATGGTGTTTTTTTTTTTTGTTTTTGTTCATTTTGATGGTGTTATTGTTGTTTTTGTACGAGTGCGGTTCGGCCGTTAACTTTTTTTTTTTTGTTTCTGGGCGCCACTTTCCTTTTTGCAAGTGTTACAGGCCGTCATTTTTCCACTCGTTTTTTTTTTCAAACTGCTACGGGTCTCGCATTGTGAATGGTGTAATTGGGATTTCTGTTGATGTGTAGTTCCGCGGGTCGTAGGGATTATCTTTTCCACGTCGCTCATCTCCACCAGCGCAGTGAGTGCATTCGGCGCACCCTGCCCAAGTCGTATGGGGTCATAGGGATAAGCCCCTACGACTCTCATTTCCACCAGCGCAAGGAGCACCTTTGGCGCTTCTTGCCTCGCTTCGCAAGGGCCGCAGTTGCATCGGGCTCGCTATGCGAGCCCGCAAGCGTTAGCAGCAACCCATATTGCTCATAACTATATATGTGATAATATAATGGTAAAGGAGGTAGAAGATGTGATAAAAGGAAGTAAAAATAACAAAGCACCTGGAGTAGACGGGTTGGATAAACTTTTCTACCAAATATTTCTAGGTATATTGAAAGCTCCTTTGGTTAAGATGTTCAACGAAACAAAAAATAGTGGGAATATCTTAGCAGAGCTGACAGAAGCAAAAATGTTATAAATATTTTGAAGGAGGGTAAAGACCCTGCCAATAGAAAGAGCGATAGGCCAATATCCTTAATAAACTTTGACTTAAATATATATAACAAAATATTAACAAACAGACTTGACCCAATAATTATTAGACTTATAAACATAGATCAAGTAGGGTTTGTGAGATCACGCCAGGGAAGTGATAACATCGGGAGTCTTACAAATCTTATAGTTTAAAAAACGGAGGTGCCATGCTGGCCCTGTCTTTAGGCGCTGAAAAAGCATTCGACAGGGTCAGCTGGGACTTCCTATAAATAGTTCCTCAGAAATATGGAATGGAAGAGTTTGCTAGTAAAGCAATAAAAGCTCTCTACAGTAACATTAAAGCAAACATTGTGGGTAAAACTGATTATTTTTCTATTACAAATGGAAGGAGACAGGGGTGTCCACTGTCTCTGCTATTGTTTATTGTCTTTATTGAACCATTAGTTGAAAAAATAATAAAGGCAAAAGATATTAGTGGTGTTAGAATAGGTACCAGAGAATATAAAACGATTATATATGCGGACGATATGATTGTTACACTTACAGACCCAGAAAAATTGCTTTCAAACCTTGACAAACTGCTAAGTAAATTAGGCAGAATAACTTATTTTAAGGTAAACAGACAAAAAAATGACATTATTACTAGGGGATTATCCCCAGAATTAAAGTCTAAATTAAAAGATCTGTATCTTTATAACTGGAAAGCTAAAGAGATAAGTAATTTGGGAATACAAAGTACTTGTGAACAAAGTATAGACTTACAGGGGAAAAAAGCTAGGATATCTGGGGATGTTACCAAGAGGAGGACTGAGGCAGGAGGCCTAGCTACTTCATGTATAAAGGATATCTATACAGCAATTGCGTTATCCCAAATCATGTTTTGGAGTATACCATATCAAAACTAATTGGAATCAAATGAAGGAAAACTTCTTGAAGAACATTCCTACTCATTTATTAATATGGATTCCAAATTTAGATGAAGTGAAAAATAAGTTTTTTCCAGGAAATATTAAGTCTTTACTGAAGTTTTGTATGAAAATTAAGACTAAAATAAAATTATCAGAATATTCTTCCTTGGGTACACCAACAGAAATATTGAATTTGAGTAAGAAGAAAGTATGTTTAGAGAAGTGGAAAACAAACAGTATTAATTATATAAATGACCTATATGAAGGTGGTGCATTGCTAAATTGGTCAAGAATCCAAGATAGACATGAATTGTAACCACAATTTTTTTTAATTGTATACTTATTAGGAGCTCCTTAAAACAAAGAGGATTTAAGAAAAATAGTATGAAACCTTTAACTTCATTTGAACAATTAATACAATGCCTTGCAAAAGTATTCACCCCCTTGGCATTTCTCATGTTTTGTTAACTCACAACCTGGAATTAACATGGTTTGTTTGAGGATTTGCATCATTTAATTTACAGAACATGCCCATAACTTTTAAGATGTTTTTGTTTTGTTTTTTTATTGTGAAGCAAACAATAAATAGGTCAAAATAACAGAAAAAGTCAATTTGCATAACTATTCACCCCCCTAAAGTCAATACTTTGTAGAGCCACCTTTTGCAGCAATCACTGCTCCAAGTCGCTTTGGATAAGTCTCTATGAGCTTGCCACATCTTACCACTGGAATTTTTGCCCATCCCTCCTTGCAAAACTGCTCCAGCTCCTTCAAGTTGTATGGTTTGCACTTGTGAACAGCAATCTTTAAGTCTGACCACAGATTTTCTATTGGATTGAGGTATGGTCTTTGACTAGGCCATTTCAACATATTTACATGTTTCCCCTTAAACCACTCAAGTGTTGCTTTAGCAGTGTGTTTGGGGTCATTGTCCTGCTGGAAGATGAACCTACGCCCTAGCCTCAAATCAGAGTGGTACATGTTTTGCTCAAGAATATCCCTGTATTTAGCACCATCCATCTTTCCCTCAACTCTGACCAGTTTTCCAGTCCCAGCTGCTGAAAAACATCCCCACAGCATGATGCTGCCACCACCATGTTTCAAGGTGGGGATGGTGTTTTTTGGGTTATGTGATGTGTTGGGCTTGCTCCAGACATAGCATTTTAGCCTCATCAGACCAGAGCACCTTCCTCTGTACATTTTGGGAGTCTCCCACATGCCTTTTTGCAAACTCAAAACGTTTGTTTTTTGCTGAAAGTAATGGCTTTCTTCTGGCCACTCTACCATAAAGCCCAACTCTATGGAGTGTATGGCTTATTGTCATCCTATGTACAGATACTCCAGTCTCTGCTGTGGAACTCTGCAGCTCCTCCAGGGTTACCTTAGGTCTCTGTGCAGCCTCTCTAATTAATGCCATCCTTGCTTGGTTCGTGAGTTTTGGTGGGCGGCCGTCTCTTGGCAGATTTGCTGTTGTGCCATGTTCTTTACATTTGGTTATGATAGATTTGATGGTGCTCCTGGTGATCATCAAATATTTGGATATTTTTTTATAACCAAAACCTGACTTGTACTTCTCAACAACATTGTACTTTACTAGTATGGAGAGGTACTTGGTCTTCATGGAAGTGTTTGGTTAGTGGTGCCTCTTACTTAGGTGTTGCAGCCTCTGCGGCCTTTCAATAAAGGTGTGTATATGTAATGACAGATCATGTGACAGATTGCACACAGGTGGACATCATTTCACTAATTATGTGACTTCTGAAGGTAATTGGTAGTACTAGAGCTTTATATGGGCTTCATAACAAAGGGGGTGAATGCATATGAACATGCCAATTTTCTGTTTTCTATTTCTAAAAAATAGTTTTATGTATATATTTTTCTCATTTCACTTCACCAACTTAGACTATTGAGTTCTGATCCATCACATACAATTCAGATTAACAAAACATTGAACTTAAGGCTGTAATGTCATAAAATAGGTAAAAAGTCAAGGGGGTTGAATACTTTTGCAAGGCATATGATAGGAATACTACTCATAGAATATCGAAATGCCAAAGGATTCTCTCATTAGGTCAAAAGAGCTGTAAAACAGCTGGAATGCTAGCATGGGAGAATTTACCTGTCATATAGGGTGTAACGGCTACCCTTGTTGGTGAGGGGTACCTGCCGTTGGAGACGTCCTTTTCTGAAGCAAGGTGCTGTGCAGTAATGAAATGTTTATTCCCATCCACGATATCCCATTGTATAATCCAGGAGTGCTGTAAAATGTGGCAAAGTACCGGTACCATAAATCCCCACTCCCCCAAGAACGAGACAAGGCTACGTTTTGAAGGGTCAAAGAACTCTCCTTTATTATAAACAAAACACATTTTTAAACACTTCACATACACAGTAGGGGCAGTGACTACCTTTGGTCAACCCCTAATTACCTCTGGCCAATCAGACAGGGTTAATGCATCGGAGCCAGGAGTCCCCTCCCCCAGGAGCCGCCCACTAGGCGTGGCTAACTGCTCATTCTGCCTCTGACGGTGGAGAGAGTAACATCTATAAGCTCACTTATTCCCCTGCTGGGAGTATGGGGAAACCCCAGGTCATCTCATTATTCAAGAGTCCCTACCCCCATTGTTCATGGTGCCATCTTGTCTGCTAAAACCCATTTGTTCTGCTATCTCTTGTGTGGTTTAGCAAATACTATTAAGAGGCAGATGGGCAACTCCTGACCAAGTGTATGAGACCAAAGATATTTGACTGCATACCACACAATACAATATTTTTACAGATATAATAACAACATTTTATAACCCAGAACATATCTGCAGATAGCTTAGGTCTGAGCACACATTATTACTGAATGGCGCTCAGACCACATACATACAGTATAACAGTAGGATCATATTTTAACCAAGAATTACATAACCATAAAACAGGGTAAAACAGTGATGGGTTCCGTTACATAAGGGAATGGTTGAAAGCCATAAAAAACATTAAAACATCTGCTAGGTCTATCCCTTATTTTGAATTATATTTCAAAGTGGTTAATATGTGAATTTATATGCCAGAATCCATTAATAAATTCTCATAAAAAGGTACTATACTATGTTGGAAAGAGTATGGTTCGAGAGCTGATATTACACATGTATGGTGGAACTACACCAAATTACGATAATGTTGGAGAAAATGCATTGTTTGTCTTTCAGATGTATTTGGAGCAGAACTTTCATAAAACCCAGAAATTATAATTTTGCACCTACATCTTGTGGAAAAAATTCCAAAATACTATCTTTTATTATCTCATATTTTACTGGTGATTAAGTGGTTGGTTTGTAAATTTGGGAAATTAAACACGATGCCCTCAATCCCAGAAATAATTAGATTTATTATTATAAACAGATTAGAGAGAGTTTGATCAATTTATTATTATTATTATTATATTATATTCCGTAGCCCTATACATAAGTTAAGTTACAGGCTAACAAGTTCAAGATTCACACATTGCAATGAATGGAGGGCCCTGTCTTTGAGCTTGGAATCCGGTGTCCATATCGCTTTCCCTAAAGCACCTTGCATGTTTGAAACTCGCAGACTTACCATCTAAAGGTTGAAGTGTGTATGTGGTACAGAAGGGAGAGAGTAGGGCTGAGCATCTTAGGGAGGAAGGTTATAGGCTTCTTTAAAGAGGTGTGTTTTTATTGATGTTTTGAAGGATTTAAGGCAGGAGGATAGTCTGGTGAAGTGAGGCAAGGAGTTCCAGAGAATAGGGGCAGCGCGAGAAAAGTCCTGGAGGAGGGAGTGAGAGGAGGTGACGAATGGTAGAAAGAAGAAGGTCGTTAGCAGAACGAAGAGGGCATGTGGGGGAGTATTTGGAGATGAGCACAGATGTATGGGAGTGCGCTGTTGTTGAGGGCTTTATAAGTTAGGGTCAAGATTTTAAACTTTATTCTGGAGGCTAAGGGAAGCCAGTGAAGTGATTGACAAAGAGGAGACAAAGAGGAGCTGCCGACACTGAATGATGTGTACTGAAGATGAGTCTGGCGGAGGCATTTATTATGGATTGAAGTGGGGAGAGGCGAGTGATGGGCAGGCCAACAAGGAGAGAGTTGCAATAGTAAAGACGAGAAATGATGAGAGAGTGTATTAGAATCTTAGTAGTGTCTTGTGTAAGGTAATGGCGTATTTTGGATATGTTTTTTAGATGGAAAAGACAGGATTTGGTTAGAGACTGTATGTGTGGGATGAAAGAGAGGGCAGGGTCCAGTAGAACCCTGAGACAACGGGCTTGGGAGGTGGGAGTGATGATGGCATTGTTGAGATGTGAGGAATTGAAGCTGTAGTAGAGGGAGGGAAGATTAGGAGTTCAGTCTTAGACATGTTAAGTTTTAGATGGTGGGCGGACATCCAAGAGGATATACTAAATTTAGCTAAAACCACTTTGAACAAGGTAAAAAGAAGGGCCTGTCGACACAATGTTATATTTGGGATCTTTATATAGAGAGAAAAATGAAGGTATAGCCTTATAGTTTACAACATTTAGTAAGTAAAATGGAAGTTCATCCTATCGTGAATAAATGCTCCTTGAATTTCTTAAGGGGAGATCTTTAAAAGATATGTCTTAATTTTGTACTGACTTTTAGTATGTATGTTGTATGTTTTATAGGTAATGTAAGAAGGAGGGACTACAAATTTGTTATGATGTTTTATATTATTCTGTTTCTTGGAAATATATTTTGGAAAACATTGACTTGACCTTGGATAATTGTCTCTCCTTACATTTATGGTGATTTTTTTTATATATCTTGTATGTAATGAAGGTATGATATGTTGTTTTTGTATATGGGATATGTTTTTTCTGAAAACAATAAAAATATGTAAACAAAAAATGTAAAGTTATGAATTTGTGAAGGAAAAATAGCCATGCAATTTATAATCTTAATGGAGAAAATCTAGGGGTATCTGGTATTTTGGGAGTACTTGCAGACAACCACCTAGATAGCAGTGCTCAATGACAAGCAGCAGCTGCAAAGGCAAGTAAAATATTAGCATGTATTAAGAAGGGTGTAGAAGCAAGGGAAGCAGATATTATGTCACTGTACAAATCCCTAGTATGCCCTCATTTAGAATATGGAGTACAATTTTGGGCACCACTTCATAAAGCAGACATTTTAGAGCCGGAAAAAGTACAGAGAAGAGCAACAAAACTAATAATAGAGGGGCTTAGTTATGAAGAAAGACTAACCAGATTAAACTTATTTTATCTAGAAAAAAAGGCATCTACGGAGGGGATACGATTACCTTATTTAAATACATTCAGGGTCAATATCAGGCTGTCAAGTTAACTTTTTTTGCCAAGAGGTTTTCAACTGACAAGAGGACATCCCTTGAGGTTAGAGGGAAAAAGATTTTACCTTAAAGAAAGAAAAGGGTTCTTCACAGTAAGGGTGGTTTAACTGATGGAATTCTCTACCAAAGCAGGTGGTGACAGTGAAGTCGATAGATAACTTTTAAAAGGTGTTAGATATATTTTTTAATAGAGAGGGCATTCAAGGTTACCCTATTTAAGCAGAGAAGGAATATTGATCCAGTGAGAGATTTTATTGCCAGTACCTGGGGTCAGAAAGGATTTTTTTTTTCCCATATGAGACAATTGGCAAAGTTTCAATGTTTTTTTTTCTTTCGGTTTGCCTTCCACTGGATCAATTCATAATTATTAACAAATAATCCACATATTAAAAGGATTAGAAGTGATCTAATAAAGTTGATCTTGATGTATTAAAAGTCTTTATTCATCCTCAAATACTATTTAGCTATCTTTTGATTGAGCCTCAATAAATTGGTCCATAATGGATTCATGTGTCCGCCGACATTTTGATTAGGAATTTTGTGTTTTTCTTCGATATCTGAGCCATCAGAAGAGTCAGCAAGAGATTCAGGAGTAGGAGTTCAGCATGCTGATTGTGATTTAAAATATTCCAGCATGCTTTTCCCATCCAAACTTTTTTTTGATTTTCCCATTCCTAAGGCTCAATATAATTATCACTCTTTATCCAAAAGCACTGTATAACATTGAGTAGGCCCTTTTGGTTTTGGCAATGTAGGCAGCCCTGCAAATGACATATGACTATTATTAGGAAATGTAACTCATGTTTATATCCCAGTTCCTTTCAGGTAGAAAAGGGTCACAGTCTCAGTCCTGACTCATATTTGTAAAGAAATTATCAGTAAGGAGCTTATTTATAGGTTTAATGTACAGTTTTACTGCTTGAATTTTACTGGAGTAGCCAGTAAGTAATATAACCCTATTGAATAGAGATGTCGCGGACAGTTCGCCTGCAGACTATTCGCGGCGATTTTGGCTCTTTCACGCTCGCAGCGGACGGCGGACACATGCACTTTTTGGTTCGCCCCCTATTCTTTATAATTGAGGAAACTTTGACCCTGCACCTCACAATCAGCAGACACATTCCAGCCAATAAGACGCATACACTCCCTTCCAGAGCCTTCCATCTGAAGGACAGCATACATTTTAGAATCATTCTGAAGCTGCATTCGTTGTGAGAGGACAGATAGTGTAGCTGCTGGAGATTTAATAGGGAATAGATAGCCAGGCTGTGTACAGACCTGAAGGACTAATCTGAAGGACTCATCTGATATCTGCTGCAAGGACAGCAACCCCAAAAGCCCTTTTTAGGGCTAGAACATCATTTATTTTATTTTATAATTTTTTTCTGTGTAATCTAATTGCATATGCCTGCCTGCCAGCGTGTGTGTGTGACAGGCTAACAGCTAACAGCTAACAGCTTATATTGTGCTTATTTTCACTACTCATACCTGGTGGTGTACCATACATTGAAAACAACCATTTTTTTCCTGTAATCTAATTTCAGTTGCCTGCCTGTGTCAGGCTCACAGCTTATATTGTGCTCAGTGAAATAAAACAACACTTTTTTGACTGTAATAGATTTAATAGCAATTGCCTGCTTACAGGTGTGTGTGTGAGGCCTATAGCGCCTACTCTGCCAACTTTTGCCAGTGCACAGTGACACTCATATCTGGTGGCACCTTAGATTGCACGCACAGTGCCCGAAATTTGAAGTGGGAGGACTGACCAAGCATCTTTTTCCATCTCGCGCTTCCAAAAATCTATGCCATATACACGTCCCCTGATAGGTGACGTGACAGGTATCAAACTGATAGGAATAAATAGTACAATTGAACACACCACTCCTATCTGGTGGCACCTTAGATTGCACGTGCAGTGCCCCAAATTCGAAGTAGGAGGTCCGACCAAGCATCTTTTTCCATCTCCCTGTTCCAAAAACCAATGCCATATACACGTCCCCTAATAGTGGACGTAACAGGGATTAAACTGATAGGAATAGTACTACTTAACAGTACACACCTTATAATAATGCAGACAGAGGCAACGCAGAGAGAGGAGTCTGAAGAAGAGGAGTCAGAGGAGGAAGGTGGCTTTGAGGAGGTGGAAGACCAAACACAGCAGGCGTCCCACGGGGCTTGTTGTCACCTTTCGGGGACCCTTGGTGGCTGGGTGGAGGAAGAGACCTTCAATGACATCAGTGAGGACAAGGAACGGGACATGGCTAGCTTGGTATCCAACCTTGTGCAAAAGGGGGAGTTTGCGGTTGTGCAAAGGGACTGTTTGCGGTTGTTTGCGGTGCATTAAACGGGGAGATTGGTCTGTTACTGTGAAGCGGGTGTAAACCTTACACTACCTGATCGATACAACATCATACCTGATGTTTTAAAGCATGTTATTCCAAACAATTTAGATATGTTAGGTGATGTATGCCCTTTATGGCTTAAAACCAGATTCTGCATCAACTATGTAATTTTCTGTGGGAGTTTTGCCATGGATCCCCCTCCGGCATGTCACAGTCCAGGTGTTAGTCCCCTTGAAACAACTTTCCCATCACTATTGTGGCCAGAAAGAGTCAGCTGCGTTACAGAGCTATTAAATTAGACCACGCCGCGAGTTACGGGCTTGAGAAGCAAACCCGTAAACCAATTTCCACACAATGGATGTGCGGCCGTGAACATGATCACTTAGTCAAACCCGTAGTTATGGGTTTAGATGGAGCCAATGGCAACAGAGATAGTCATCATTAAGTCACTGAAAAATGGAGGTTGGATTTCAAAGCATTACAAGCTTCAATTACGAGTTTCGATCGGACCCACATTCCAGAAAAAATGAAATATTGATAAATCCGTAAATTTGATATTCTAGTCCATGCAAGTTCCATTATATGTAATTACACAAGTATTTTATATTATAGATTTGCAGGCCTGAGAATGTTGTGCTATTAATTTTAATACCTAACAACACTTTCCCTTTTATTATTAGTACAGTAGTGTGTGTATATTTGCATTAACAGTGCTATGGATAGGACTTTAACCTACTAGCGGGTCCTCTCTGGTACCCATTGGCCTTTTGGCTCCATTTGCGAGTTACGAGCTTTAACGCCAGTGAATTTGTTGCAATTTAATAGGGTGATTGGAAAAGTAACAGTTACAGGCTTAACAGATCAAATTTCCACATCCCATAGCCTTTTCTCACCCTTAACCCACAAGTCGTTGGTGCGTTGCTTTACGGGGCCTATTTAATAGCCGCAAGTCACGCAGGCTACATTATGGGCAACGGTTTTCAATGTTCTGAGAATTTAATAGGGCTACAGGTATATTGGACAACAAGAGTCTCTTATGTGGCCAGTACATGGCATCAATAGTTTAGAATAAAGGGTCCTTATAGGTAATGTGCTGCAAACATTAGGTCTCATTAAAGCCCTCTCTCCTGGTTGGTTTTATCAAAAAATATTTTATGTACAAACAAATATAATGGAGTAGGGTCCACATTGAAGCAGAGCCACATGTCCCCTTTCAGACAAATACAGATTGATGGTTAATTGAAAATATGACTGACCTTTTACATTAATGGGGTGCAGGGGGAGTAGAAGCCACAAAGATAAATGTTTTCAGAAAGGCACATTGTACTTATGTGCATATGCTGCAATTTTTGAGTGTTACTATTAATCTATAATGCTGTTAACCCGGCAGAAAAAAATCCAGGCTGTCACGTGGCAAGGCCTCAGATCTATTTTCAGTCTAGTTTTTTTTACTAACAATTGCTGGCTATAACTCCCTGTATTTGTTTGGACACGTGTCCCCCTTGGGAGTGTGATTGTACAGTGGTCTCCCCACTTGTATTATTCACCCAGCAGAAAAAAAAGTCCAGGCTGCTGCCTTAGGTTTTGATTTCAGTCTGTTGTGACATAATGCCACAAAATATGGTTTATAATTATCCTGGGGTTCTCACCACTACTGGGGGATACTTCCCCTATCTGATTTGTTTCTCCATTTGGCAGATGGATGCCACATTTGGTTGTGATCCACACAGTCCAAGGCTTTTGAATAGTCTTTGAAGCTGAATTAAGATGTCTGGCTCCAGCTAATTGGACAAACTATTGAGGTCACCACTGCTGTTAAAATCCTTCCTTCCCTACCATTTTTGTCTTTTTTCAGACCCAGTTAGCTTTGAAAGTTAGCTTTTAGGTTTCCAATTTTCTTGAAGAGATCTCTTGATTTACCCATTTGGTTAACTTTTTTAATCTCTTTACATAGCTCATTGTAGAATGTCTCCTTGTCTCTTCCTGCTATCCTCTGGAATTGTGCATTCAGTTGGACAAATCTTTTCTTATCTCCACTACCTTTTCATTTTCCTTCTTTCCTGATTTACTTTCAAAGCCTCATCAGATAGTCAGATTGACTTCTTACTTTTCGGGATAGTTTTTCGTTTCCTGGATAATATTAAAAACGTCAGTCCAAAGCTCTTCAGGCATTCTATCTTCCATGTCTAGTCCTTCAATCGATTCTTTACTTCCACTGCATATTCACAAGGGATATTATTTATTTTGTATCTACTTGGTCTGGTGGTTTTCCCTCTTTTCTTCAACTTAATTTTCAACTTTGCAATAAGAAGTTCATGGTCTGAGCCACAGTCAGCTCCATGTCTTGTTTTTGCTGACTTTACATCCAAATAAGGAGGAACTCTATAAAGTATATAGTCAATATAGTCAATCTAATTTCTAAGTTGTCTATCTGGTGATGTCTATGTGTAGAGTTTTCCAGTTGTTCCAGGTGTCTTTTGGTTCCCTACTTTAGAATTCCAATATCCTATAGCAGGGCTGTCCAAGTCCAGTCCTGGTGAGCCCCACACAGGCCTGTATTTGCGGATTTCCTTTCTGTGCACAGGTAAGTCAATCAGGAAACTGAAGAAACAATTCACTCACCTGTGCACAGCAGGGTTGTAATCAAATTCTGGCATGTTTGGGGCTCTCCAGGACCAAACTTGCCCACCCCTGTCCTTTAGTAACATTTTCTTGGTGTTACATCTATGACGTGTTGAATGTCTTGATAGCACTGGACAACTTCAGCCTATTCATCATCCATAGTTGGAGCATAGACTTGGCTCACTGTGATGTTAAATGGTTTGCCTTGAATTTAAATTGAAATAATTCTGTAATTTATTGGGTTGTAACTGACCACTGCTTTGGCCACTGTTTGATTGACTAAGACAGCTACTCCATTTCTTTTGTGGGATTCTTGACCACAGTAGAAGATCTGGTGATTGTCTGATGTGAAAGGTCCCATTCCAGTCCATTTAAGTTCACTAATTCCCAGGATATACATTGTCTTATTCTTGACCACATCTAGTTTGCCTTTGTTCATAGTTCTAACATTCCAGGTTCCTATGCTGAATTGTTCCTTTCCCCTCCAGATACATCCACAGCTGGGTGTTCTTTCGGCTTTGCCCAACCACTTATTTAGATCTGGTGCTATTTGTGCTCGCTCTCTGCTCTTCTTCAGTAATGTGGTAGGCACGTTCTGACTTGAGGGGCTCGTCTTATTAATATTATTATTATTACTAGCGACTTGCCCGTTAAAAAATGACGGCAATGAAATTGTAAGTGAGCTAATGGTGTTTTGTGTCTACTACTGAAATATATAATACAATTAATAAATATATATACTTTACCAGCATTGTGTTGAACAGCTGGCAATCTGTTTTGATGTTGCTGCAGCATTAGTGGTGTTGAGCTGCTGTGTAAGCGTGCTGAATGTGTGCAGTGTAATTGTGTGCGTGCGCGAGATGAGACCGTAGTTGTGTACTTCTGCATTGGCGTAAAATGGCGGGTAATGTGTGGTATGCGTCTTAGTGGAATATCCGTAGGTCGTTTGTGGTGTTTTGCGAGTTTCTTGTGGTGTTTTGCATGGTTAGAGTGCTGTAGCCTCTCTTTCGTTCTGTTCAGCGACCATTTTTTCTCTCGCTTAGCGAATTTTTTAGTGTCTAAACTCTTTTATTTTTAGTTAAATGAAGGTGTAAGTTGTTTATTTGAGGTCCTGGATGCTCCCTCTTGCTGTAGGTAAGCTTTTTATGTATGTGCTGTATGTGATTATTGTGTTTTTAATTTTGTCATGTTCGCGAGTTGCGGACGATTTTTGCGAGGTCGTAATGTGTGGTAACTTGTCTCGTGTTTTTTGCGTTGCGAGGTAAAGTTTGCGAGGGTCACAGTTGCTGACAAGGAGCGCCTTCGGCCCTTGCCCGCAGCCCTCAGCACCCCTGCTCACAACTATATATGTGAGTGAACTATATATGTGATATATATATATATATATATGTGATTTATATATGTGATTGATATATATATATATATATATATATATATATGAGCAAAACAGACCTATCCTGTTATGTGCATGCACCAGAACACTGCCAAAGTCTCGATGTAGCTTTCTCTAAGTGGCCAGTAAGTGGTTTTCGGGTTAGATTTAGAGGGTTAGGGCCGGTAAGTGGTGTAGGGGGTTAGGGGCTTAGGGTTAGGCTATAAGAGTTAGGGCCGGCAAGAGGTGTAGGGTTAGGCCCGGTAAGTGTTGTAGGGGGTTGAAGTTAGGGTTAGGGTGGGCAAGGGGTGTAGGGGGTTGGGGTTGGGAGCTTACGCTCAAAACTATATATGTGATTAACCCCATTCTATGCCCCATTACTCACTGTACTATAATATTATTAGTCAAATTCGATGTCACATATCCATTGTACTATAACATTATTAGTCCCATTCTCAGTGCAGTCTGTCACTTCTCTGGTATATCAGGGTTTATTTCACACTCCAGATCCCCCCCACCCTCTCAGTGATTCCACATCTTCCTCAGACCACATTATCTCCCTGTCACTCAGTCAGCTACCCAGGCCCGGCTCCTCCAGCTCTGAGGCCTGCTCCAGTCAACGGATCCCCGGTGTTTCCTGTTCCCCAGGCCGGCCTAGCCCCGCTTCCCCAAGGTAGCCGCACTGATCAGAGCTTGGAGCTCCGTGCGCGGCCTGAACCTCCCCCACTACCCGAGCTCTCACCACATTCCCGCGGGATTGCCGGGCTCGGGGATGGTTTGGCTAGTGGCAGTGGCGGCGTCTGGCTCCCCCTCCGGAACAGGAACCAGAACCAGGGACTGGGCAGCCCTGCCCCGGGCATTGTGGGGAGGAGGTGGCTGCTCCATCCCAGCAACTGAGGCCCTTGCACGCAGCCCTCGCTATGCGAGGGCTGCGGGCAAGGGCAGCGAGGGCTGCGGGCAAGGGCAGCGAGGGCTGCGGGCAAGGGCCTCAGTTGCTGGGATGGAGCACCTTCGGCGCTCCATCCTAGCAACTGAGGCCCTTGCCTGCAGCTCTCGCTACGCGAGCCCGCAAGCGTGAGCAACGGCCCGGACGCTCACAACTATATATGTGATTATTATTATTTTTATTTATGGTGCGCCAACATATTCCGTATCGCTGTACAGGGGTTTAGTACATGGCAAAAAACAAACTTAACACCTTATAAAGAATGGAGGGTCCTGTTTTTGAGCATTTAATCAAATGTACATAGTGCTTGTTTCCAAGACATGGACACACGATTGAAAACTCGCAAACGTACAATCTAAGGGTTTTGGTGTGATACAAGAGGGTGACAAATACAAAATGGCAACGTGAATGCAATTTGTTTAGTCAATTGGAGGGGTCTGTGTGTTGTACTGTAGATTGTGGGTGGGAGTGTTATTAAGCTGTGGAGTGTGCAGTTGTAATTATAAAGGTTGAAGGTGATAAGATTTTTTTAAACAGGTGTGTTTTTAGTAATTTTTTAAAGGTTTTGAGGCAGGAAGATAATCTAATGGAGCGAGGCAAGGAGTTCCAAATAGTAGGGGCAGCACAAGAAAAGTCTTGAAGACGGAGTGAGAGGAGGTGATGAGAGAGGAGGAAAGAAGAAGATCGTTAGCAAAACGAAGGGGGCGGTTGGGGGAGTATTTTGAAACAAGAGCAGAGATATAAGGGGGTGCACTTTTGTTGACGGCTTTATATCTTAGGGTCATGATTTTAAATGTGATCCGGGAAGCTATGGGAAGCCAGTGGAGTGATTGACAGAGAAGAGCTGCAGACACTGATCGTTTGGTTTTAAAGATGAGTCTAGCGGAGGTGTTCATTTTGGATTGGAGGGGAGTGAATTGCAGTAGTCGAGTTGAGATATGATGAGAGAGTGTATTAGAATTTTAGCTGTGCCTTGTGTAAGATAATGACGAATTTGAGATGTTTTTTAGGTGAAACTGACAAGATTTTGTTATCGATTGGATGTGAGGAATAAGAGAGGGCGGGATCCAGTAGAACCCCAAGACAACGGGCCTGGGAGTTGGGAGTGATGATAGTGTTGTCAACAGTGAGAGATATTTGAGGAGTGGAAGCTATAGTAGAGGGTGGAAAGATTAGGAGTTCAGTCTTAGACATGTTGAGTTTGAGTTGATGGGTAGACATCCAGGAGGATATGCTAGAGAGGCAGTTGGAAATTGAGCTAACAGAGAGGGGGATAGATCGGGTGCAGAGATGTAGATTTGAGTATCATCTGCATAGAGATGATACTGAAACCAAAAGGATTTTATGAGGGTGCCAAGGGAGGAGGTGTAGATGGAGAAGAGGAGGGGGCCTAGGACAGAACCTTGTGGAACGCCAACAGAGAGAGGGAGAGGTGAAGAAGAGGTGCCAGAGAAGGAGACGCTAAATAGACAATCTTTTAGATAGGATATGAACCATGAAAGAGCTGTGCACTGGATGCCAAAAGAGCAGAGAGTTTGGATTAGAAGAGAGTGGTCAACTGTGTCGAAGGCAGCAGAGAGATCCAGGAGAATTAGAATGGAGAAGTGACCCTTTGATATGGCGGTTAGCAAGTCATTGGTGACGTTTGTGAGGGCTGTTTCTGTTGAGTGTTGGGCACGGAAACCAGATTGGAAGTGGTCAAGAAGGGAATTGGAGGAAATAAATTGAGTGAGGTGATTGTAAACAAGCCGCTCAAGCAGTTTAGAAGCCAGGGGAAGTAGTGAGATAGGGCGGTAGTTGGAGGCAGAAGCTGGGTCAGATGAGGGCTTCTTGAGAATGGGTGTAATTATGGCGTGTTTTAAGGAGGATGGAAACCTGCCAGTGGTTAGGGAGAGGTTGAAAAGATGTGTGAGAGCTGGGATAAGTGCGGTGGATAGGGGAGGGATTAGCTGTGAAGGAATAGGATCATGTGGACATGTTGTAAGGTGAGAGGTTAATAATAACTTAGATACTTCATCCACTGTTACAGCATCAAAGGAATCGATAGTGGAGGAGGGATTGGGGAAGGGTAAGGGTTGGGTGTTGTCGGTTTCTGGAGAGGATGGTGGGATAGGGCCAAGCTGGGAGGAGAGCTCATTTCGGATGGTTTCAATTTTATTTTTAAAGTGGCTGGCAAAGTCATCAGCAGTTAGACAGGAAGGGGCAGGAGGTGGAGGTGGGGGTGGGCAAAGGAGTGTTTTGAATGTAGCAAATAAATGTTTAGAGTTGGAGGACAGGTTTGATATTAGTGATGAAAAGTAGTGTTATTTGGCAAGATTGAGGGCAGAGAAGTAGGAGCGCAAGGTAAACTTGTATACTCCATAGTCGTTTTGCAGTGTGTGAGCATCTCTGTAGATAGCGTGTTTGTGTAGTGTGCCATGGTTGTGGATGAGAGCGAGGGCGTTTGCTTGTGATTATGGGGGCAAGAGTAAAGGGTGGAGGTTAGAGTAGCGTTGTACTGTGAAGTGGCGATGTCAGGGCAGGCAGGGATGGTTAGGGGGCTGAGAAGGAGTTTTAGTACATTTGAAAATTGTTGTGGGTTGAGTGTTTGCAGTTTTCTGCGTGTTCTGGTGGCAGGATTTGAAAAAGGGTGGTGAGCAGAAGATGAGGTGAGGTTGCAAGTTAGCAGGTGGTGGTCAGATAGGGGAAGTGAGGAGATGTCAAGGTTGGAGATAGTGCAGAGATTGGTGCAAATAAGGTCAATGGAGTGTCCCCCACTGTGAGTTGCGGAATCTGCCCATTGTGAGAGGCCAAGGGAAGAGGTAAGTGCAAGTAATTTTGAAGTTGTTGGGGAGGTGGGTGTGTCAGTGGCTATGTTGAAATCGACAAAAATGAGTGAAGGTATATTGGAGGAGAGAAAGTGAGAGAGCCAGGTGGCAAAGTTGTCCAGAAATTGAGAGGGTGATCCCGGCGGGCGATAGATCACAGCTACTCGCAGAGTGATGGGAGAGAAGATGCAGATAGTGTGGACTTCAAAAGATGAGAATTGGAGGGAGGGAACAGGGGGTATGCAGTGAAAAGTGCAGCGAGAGAATAGTAATATGCCCACACCTCCACCTTGTTTGTTCCCAGGTCTAGGAGTGGGCTGAAGTGTAGACCACCATAAGAGAGTGCAACAGGGGAGACAGAGTCAGATCGAGTGAGCCAGGTTTCCGTGATAGCCAGTAAATTGAGGGAGTTGGAAATGAAGAGGTCCTGAATGAAGGTAAGTTTATTGCAAACAGACCTTGCATTCCAGAGGGCACATGAGAAGGGCAAAGTAGATGGTTTGTGACAAGTGATGGATATTAAATTATATATAGTGAGGAAGACAGTGTGAGAAAACATTGTGACACTGTGTAAGCAAGAATTCTTGAAGGGGGTGGTTAGAAGTAATAAGCAGATGTCACTGATTGAACATGTGCAGGTAATAAGTATGCCTCAATATATTAAGCGTAAACAAGGGTGGGAGGGGACTGCATTCAGGTGGACTTCTATGGGATATGCTGGTCTGCAGTATGTTTTAAAAGTATCTATAAGACAAAACAAGTCTTTCGGTGCCATGTTGTTAAGTGTCCGTTTGTGCCTGTCAAAGTTTCCTTGGCAACGTTACTGAAGTGGGTTGCCAGTTCCTTCTCCACTGGACCACAACATTTTTTACATTGTGCAGTTTTACAATTTAATCCCGAACTTAAATAACCATTTGTATTGGAGAAAAAACATTTTCAGAAAGTAAAATAGTAACACAAATACACCTCATATTTCACTGTCAATTTTCTCTTTCAATACCTTACACACATTCACAGCTGCCTTTACGGTTATGCACATGATACTTATTTTCTTTATAATCATTAACCTGGTCATGCTGTACTGCCCTTTAAATGACAGCTATAAACTACGACTCCCAGCAAGCAACGCGAAACGCATTACTAGTTTCTTAGCACTGTATCCCTCCGATGTTCGAGGCAGTCTATCGCTTCTTGTTTGCTCTCTCTCGGTTATTTGTAACGTATAGACATCGTTCGCTGACGCACAGTTAGTTTTCGATTCACAACAACGGTTTTAAAGTTTGGAACGAGTGTAATATTCCTTGTGAGTGCGGCGGAGGGATATAGGTAAGGCTGCGGGGCGGTGAGTTGCTCAGAATTTCGCGCCTTTTTTCTGCACGCCAAGGATTGTGGGAAGGAGGCGACTGAGAAGTTTAGAGAAAATAGGAAGAAAGCAGTGAAAAAATAATAATAAAGGGCGGAAATGGATCGGGACTCGGAGTCCTGCAGCTCTTCGGATTCAGGGCCCGGGGATGCTGTGCGGGGGCAACTTGAGGTGCTGTGTGGTGAGCTCAACATGGATCAGGAGACCGCAGCAGAGGCACTGAGGAACTTCACAGCAACCTGGAGCACGTACAGCCTGGAGGTGAGGGGGGAAGCGGAGTATGGTGGGGGGGAAGCGGCACAGCAAATCAGTGGGGTGATTACAAGGAAGCCAGCCAGAAATAGGACAGTAATGAGGAGTGGAACGAAGATGAATGCAATAGGTGGGTATGCCTAGAAGGAAATGGGGAGAGCAAAAGACAAAGTCATTGGGTTGGAAGTATAATGGGAGAGGCATGAAGAAGGTCTGGAAATATGGGGGGAGGGGTGAAGGTCTGGAAATGTGGGGGGGAGGGGTGAAGGTCTGGAAATATGGGGGGAGGGGTGAAGGTCTGGAAATATGGGGGGAGGGGTGAAGTTCTAGAAATATGGGGGCAGGGGTGAAGGTCTGGAAATATGGGGGGAGGGGTGAAGGTCTGTAAGAAGGGGGGGATTGAAGAAGGTCTGGAAGAAGGAGGGGCGTGAAGAAGGTCTGGAAGAAGGAGGGGCGTGAAGAAGGTCTGGAAGAAGGAGGGGCTGTGAAGAAGGTCTGGAAGAAGGAGGGGCTGTGAAGGTCTGGAAGAAGGAGGGGCTGTGAAGGAGGGGTTGTGAAGAAGGTCTGGAAGAAGGAGGGGTTGTGAAGAAGGTCTGGAAGAAGGAGGGGTTGTGAAGAAGGTCTGGAAGAAGGAAAGGGTTGTGAAGAAGTTCTGGAAGAAGGAGGGGTTGTGAAGAAGGTCTGGAAGAAGGAGGGGTTGTGAAGAAGGTCTGGAAGAAGGAGGGGTTGTGAAGAAGGTCTGGAAGAAGGAGATGGGGGCGAATAAGGTCTGGAAGAAGGAGATGGGGGGGCGAATAAGGTCTGGAAGAAGGAGATGGGGGCGCGAATAAGGTCTGGAAGAAGGAGATGGGGGCGCGAATAAGGTCTGGAAGGAGATGGGGGGGGGGGGGCGAATAAGGTCTGGAAGAAGGAGCTGGGGGTCGAAAAAGGTTTCTCCTCCCTCCCTTCTCCTCCTCCTCCACCACCACCAATATAAAATGTCAGGTTTCTGTGCTGTAAAAAAAATGAGACAAAGATAAATCATTTCAGAACTTTTTCCACCTTTAATGTGACCTATAAACTGTACAACTCAATTGAAAAACAAACTGAAATCTTTTAGGTGGAGGGAAGAAAAATAATGTGGTTGCATAAGTCTGCACACCCTCTTATAACTGGGGATGTCGCTGTGTTCGGAATTAAGCAATCACTTTCCAAATCGTGTTAAATAGGAGTCAGCAAACACCTGCCATCATTTAAAGTGCCTCTGATTAACCCCAAATAAAGTTCAGCTGCTCTAGTTGGTCTTTCCTGACATTTTCTTAGTCTCATCCCACAGCAAAAGCCATGGTCCACAGAGAGCTTCAGAGGGATTTCATTGTTAAAAGGTATCAGTCAGGAGAAGGGTACAAAAGAATTTCCAATATGGCACAACAGTGACATTACCAAGAACTGGAGCTTCCTCCAAAATTGACGAAAAGGCCAGAAGAAAACTGGTCTGGGAGGCTACCAAGAGGCCTACAGCAACATTAAAGAAGCTGCTTGAATATCTGGCAAGTACTGGCTGTGTGGTACATGTGACCACAATCTCCCGTATTCTTCATATGTCTGGGCTATGGGGTAGAGTGGCAAGACAAAAGCCTTTTCTTACGAAGAAAAACATCCAAGCCAGGCTACATTTTGCAAAAACACATCTGAAGTCTCCCAAAAGCATGTGGGAAAAGGTGTTATGGTCTGATGAAACCAAGGTTGAAATTTTTGGCCATAATTCCAAAAGATATGTTTGGCGCAAAAACAACACTGCACATCACCAAAAGAACACCATAACCACAGTGAAACATGGTGGTGGCAGCATCATGCTTTGGGGCTGTTTTTCTTCAGCTGGAACTGGGGCCTTAGTTAAGATAGAGGGAATTATGAACAGTTCCAAATACCAGTCAATATTGGCACAAAACCTTCAGGCTTCTGCTAAAAAGCTGAACATGAAGAGGAACTTCATCTTTCAGCGTGACAACGACCCAAAGCATACATCAACAAAGGAATGGCTTCACCAGAAGAAGATTAAAGTTTTGGAATGGCCCAGCCAGAGCCCAGACCTGAATCCGATTGAAAATCTGTGGGGTGATCTGAAGAGGGCTGTGCACAGGAGATGCCCTCTCAATATGACAGATTTGGAGTCTTTTTGCAAAGAATAGTGGGCAAATCTTGCCAAGTCAAAATGTGCCATGCTGATAGACTCATACCCCAAAAGACTGAGTGCTGTAATAAAATCAAAAGGTGCTTCAACAAAGTATTAGTTTAAGGGTGTGCATGCTTATGCAACCATATTATTTTATTTTTATATTTTTTTCTTCCCTCTACCTAAAAGATTTGAGTTTGTTTTTCAATTGAGTTGTACAGTTTATAGGTCACATTAAAGGTGGAAAAAGTTCTTAAATCATTTATCTTTGTCTATTTTTTTTTTTTTTTTACATCAAAGACACCTGACATTTTATCAGGGGTGTGTAGACTTTTGATATCAACTGTATATAAAGACATCCAGGGTCAGATTTAAGATTTGTCAAAGGAGCTTTTTTGCCAAGAGGTTTTCAACTGTCAAGAGGACATCCTTTGAAGTTACATGTAAATAGATTACACCTTAAAGAAAGAAAAAAGGGTTCTTCACAGTAAGGGTGGTTAATCTGTGGAATTCTCTACCAGAGGAGGTGGTGACAGCGGATTCGATAGATAACTTTAAAAATGGATTGGATATAGGCTTAAAAAGGGCTGTCCGTGTATTCCTGGTTTAATTAGAGGAGGAGTATTGATACAGGGAGGAATCCGATCGCCAGTATCTGGGCTCAGGAAGGAATTCATGTTTTTCCTTTTGAGACAATTGGCAAAGTTTCACTTGGATTTTGTTTTCTGTTTGCCTTTCTCTCGATCAATGAACAACTAATCCGCATATTGCAGATCAGAGGAGATCTTAAAAAACGGTTGAGCTTGATCGGCTAAAAGTATTTTTTCAACCTCAATTACTATGTGACTAATTCAGAAGCGATGCAGATTAAGGTTTAAAATGAGCATTGGAATATACAGTGGGGGGATTCTAAGTAATATGAAACTTACATGGGACAGAGCTTATTACTCTAAATCCCTGTTACTTCAATCAGTATTATTTCTGCAACTCTCGAAAGCTTTTTGCAGTTAACTAAAATATTTGTCCAATAAAAAAAAGGTTCTGATATCAAAGTTACATTTTTGTCTGAACTAAAAGCTCTTTAAATTCTAATTTTTCTAGGGAGATGTACTTCATTGGCTGGCATGTGCTCTCTATGTTGCTTGTCGGAAAAGTGTTGTACAGACAGTTGGAAGAGGCATCATGGAAGGGAACTGTGTATCTCTGACCAGGATACTTCGAACAGCAAAGTTAAGGTTTGTGTTGTGCATGTTGTAGATTTAAAGGGATCATTTAGAGTGGTTTTAAAAAACTAAAATTAATAATGGGCAAAATGTTTTAGAATGTTAAACTGCCAAAAACAACCTTTCAAGGTATATCTAAGTTTCCATGTTCTTACCTTTTTATCTAATCGAACCCATGCTTGTATCGGACACACACATTACATTGAATAATTCTCTATACACACGCAAACACACACACACACACTTATTTTATAACAGCAGCTCAATGCAAAGATCTACAGATCAGTGTCTGACTCCTACTACAAGGTGACTACACATCCCATGATTCCTTCCTGCACAGCTTCCATAATTAATTGTTACATTGTATTCAAATGTATTCGTTGCCTATGATTGGCCAAAACAAATTATGAATTGTATGCTAATTTTAGCAGGGATTTTCAGGGGTGTCAACTCACAAAAGCTGCTGCTTGCAAACTCAGGAGATTTAGCAAACATCAGGGTTAGTTTGTTAATTTTTACTTTTTTTTTTTTTCATGCAAAATTGATTCTCCGCTAACAGATGCATTCATAATCCAGGAAACTTAGATATGCCTTTAATTTGTAGCTCCGAAGTATTCATGGCCAGAAAGAAACCTCTCTCAGGCAGAGACACTATAACAGTAACAGAATTTCTCACCAAGAGAATCTAAAACAAAACAAGAAAGGGAGAGAGGAAAGGAAAGAAAAAACAAAATGGTGAAAGTAAATCAATAATCAGCAATGCACAAAAGTAATCTACTTACAGGGTTCCTTTATTGTTCCACATATTTAAATGATAAAATGTATAGCAACAAATAACATGTTTTGATGTTTCGAAGACAACTTACCATGTTCTTGGTCGCCATCATTGTTATGCTATGAAGACCCCCCCCCCCCCTATCCCAAACATCAAATGCTTCTTTTTACATTTATTGTCATGCAATTAGGATATAACAAAACTATTAGAATGTCTAGAATGATACATTTATGTACAAGAATACGCCTTATGCAGAACGTTTATTTGGTATTAATATTCAGTAAAATGGCATGTTTATAAATGGACAATCAATGTACTCGATGAAAATGGCAAAATAATTTATGAAAACCAACATAGCAGAATATAAAATATATAGAAGTAGTATAAAGACAATAGTATATATTATGAAAAACTAAATTACTTTTGTATATAGATATTAGGTTATATCATGAATTGAATAAATGTAATTTATCAAATAAGTCAATCTCTATGGATTGGTGATCAAGTAAAGTTTTATGATTGCAAATACCTTTTTTTTTTAAGATTGAACCCACTATTTAATAGAAAGATTGTTTATAGACTATTTAAATTATATTATAAATACATTAAAATAACTATAATTTACCAATTATGAGGTTAGAGAGTAGACCCTGTTGTGAATAGGACTCCTCCTTAGGTTTGGTTACAACCATTCCTTTTTGGTCGTCTTTTTAAAAAATTAATTAGCAAAAATATAGTGAATAGCCACAGAAAAGAGAATCATTTAAGTTTTCCATAGTGATCACAGTGTCCTCTGTCCTAATAAAAAAAACATATTTCTTATCTTCTCATACTCCATTTTTTTGTCGTTGTATGGCATATTTTAACCAATGGCAATAACATGTTATTTTTGTATACAAGTACAAAATTTAAATGTTTCACTAGAAAAATGGTGTATATAGGTTTTTATGTTCACTAGAGTGCAGACTTGCTCCGTGGTCTAACTAAAATAATATGGGATATTTGTGTTGACCTTTTTAGTTATAATTTCAGAAAAATTAATTTTTATGTCAGAATTTACCATTTGTTTGTTATCTACACCTACCTGCTTGTTAGCGCTTTGCTTAAGACAATCATGAATGAATAAAGGATTAACCCTGGATACATATATTATCTTTCTGAAACGGTTTTGTAATTCATGTCTCAAGGTTGCTCAGATGTATGAAACTGTTCTAACAATGTAAATATTTGGAAAAAGACTTCAGTTAACATCTAACAAGGCTTTTAAAGACAAATTGGGATGAAATTTTCCCAAACGATTAGACAAGTGAGCTAAGATAAATTACTCTGTAACTCGAGACCTGCTGCAGAACTTAATTGTTATTTTTGTGTGTTTTTGTTGTTGTGATGTTTGTTATATTTTAGTTTGTTTTATGTTTCTCTTTGTTTTGTTTGGAAATACTAGCACAATATATTCAAGATATTTATGAATGAATGTTGTACTGTTACGGCTAAAATTGCATTATGAAGTATAACATTTTGTATGTTTTATAATGTATAAATAAAATACAAAACCAAAAAATAACAATGTAAATAGAGAAGCTACTATAAGACCGCAATGGAGGTGGCCAGCATCGCAATTTGTTAACTGAATAGGTAATATATTTAAAGGATACCGAACAAGAATTATTTTGCCAATCCATTTTTTTTTTTTTGGTAGTTTCAGATTTATTTTAGAAATAATTTTGTTGTTGATTTCTGAAAAATCTTTGTTTATAGATAACAACAAAAAAGAATTTGTTAAAGAGCTTTTCTATATAAAATGATCTAATAATACAGCGCTTGACAAATGTGCTCTAAAAGTAGTTGCCAGCCCCAAATAATATATATCAGGGGTTGACAAATTTCTGTTTGACCCCTTCTCTATAGATAGTGTTGTTCATATAGGAAGAAGTTGCTGAATTTTAGGATTTTGGAGGATTTGAGGATCTTCGGTATTAAGGGGGAGAAGATGGTATGTATCTAGGCATACAGTCCTGTAAATGAAGTACTTCTGGTTTAAACCGTATACTTTCTCTTTAGTGGTTGACTATATACTACAAGCAATATTGTGTGTAGATTTAGTTTATCAAGCTTACTTGTTTAAAGTATCTTTATAGAAAAAAAAAGATTACAACAGACCTTTAATTGTTGTACGGTTTGCTGTGCCTCTATTTCCTTTTTTTTTTTGTATTAACTATTCTTTAAAAAACTTTATATGTTCTATTTCTACAAAAAGTGTGTTGTTTTTTTGTGTTTGTTTTTTTTTAAAACTGTAGTTTTGATATATTGTTTTTCAGCATTTTTTTTTTTTATTCAATCCCTTTTCATCCTTTGATTACTTTGTAGCTTATAACTATGCAGTGAACTTTCTGACTTACTTTTTTTTTTGTCCTTTAGCCTAATTCAATTCTTCAATAAAATGAAGAAGTGGATGGATATGTCTAATCTGCCTCAAGAATTCCGAGAGCGTGTGGAAAGACTGGAGAGGAACTTTGAAGTGTCTACAGTGATTTTCAAAAAATTTGAACCCATATTTATGGCTATGTTTCAGAATCCCAAAGAGGATCCTCCAAGGCTACCAAGAAGCAGAAAACAGAGGTAGGTCTATTTTACTGTTTAAAAAAAAAAAAACTGTGACGGTTCCGGATATTGCTTGGTTGTATGTGTACTAAAAGCCCTATTTCAGTTAAATGTTACTATAGTTTGAATTTTCTTATAATAAACTTGCATAGTAATTAAGGTTGAAGAAGGACTTTAGTCCATCAATTTCAATATTTTTAGATCTCCTCTGATCTGCAATATGATTAAAGTGTGTTGATTTTACTTGTCAAACCCTTCCAATAATAGTAGAGTGATCTCTTTACAATTCTCTAATGGGTGATTATTTGATTATTGTAAATATTTGCAAATATTTCTGTTGTACTCTTGCAGTCATACGAAAATGAAAAAATTGAATGTGTTCAGAATTCAAGGAGTAACTTGTTACTCCTTGGTCTGAGCATTCAGTCTTTTTTATTTTTGTATTTTAACATTAAATTAGACTGCAAGAATCCCAGGGAAGTATTTGCACTAATCACCAATTATAAAATTCAATCCATCATTGAGAGTAAAAAAAAAATGACAGGCTTCAGTATAAGTTTACTATAATTATAAACTATGCAATAGATAGTTACATAGTTACATAGTATTTAAGGTTGAAAAAAGACTTTCAGTCCATCAAGTTCAACCTTTTAAGATCTCCTTTGATCTGCAATATGCGGATTAACTATTAATTCATTAGTTAATTAATTATTAATCAATCATTTAATGTTTTTTTTTTTTGTTTCTTTTTTTATTATTATTAATTAGTCCAGAGGAAGGCAAATCGAAAAAAAATAAAATAAAACAAGCGAGACTTAGCCAAATGTCTAAAGGGGAAATGTTAAAAATTTGGATCATTACTGTCTCTCTAATTATCCATGATAACCCTGAATACCCTTTTTAATTAGAAATAAATCTGGTCCCCTTTTAAAGTTATCTATCGAATCCGCTGTAACCACCTCCTCTGGTAGAGAATTCCACAGATTAACCACCCTTACTGTGAAGAACCCTTTTCTTTCTTTGAGGTGGAATCTTTTTACTTCTAACCTCAAAGGATGTCCTCTTGTCAGTTGAAAACCTCTTGGCACAAAAAGCTCCCCCGACAAATCTTTATACTGACCCTGGATGTATTTATATAAGGTAATCATATCTCCTCTTAGACGCCTTTTTTCTAGAGAAAATAAGATTAATTTGGTTAGTCTTTCTTCATAACTTAGCCCCTCCATTCCCCTTATTAGTTTGGTTGCCCTTCTCTGTACCTTTTCCAGCTCTAAAATGTCCTTTTTATGAAGTGGTGCCCAAAATTGTACTCCATATTCCAAATGAGGGCGTACTAAAGATTTGTATAGTGGCAGAATTATATTTGCTTCCCTGGCTTCTATACCTTTCTTAATACATGCTAATATTTTATTTGCCTTTGCAGCTGCTGCTTGGCTTTGAGCACTGTTACCTAGGTGGTTGTCCACAAGCACTCCCAAATCCCTTTCAATATCTGATACACCTAGATTTGCTCCATTAAGATTATAAATTGCATGGCTATTTTTCCTTCCCAGATGCATAACCTTACATTTATTCATATTAAATCTCATCTGCCATTTAGATGCCCATTCCTCAATTTTATGTAAATCCCCTTGGAGGGAAAGCACATCATTATCTGATTTAATTACCTTGCACAACTTTGTGTCATCAGCGAAAATGCAGACCCCACACTCCAATCCTACCTCTAAGTCATTAATAAATATGTTAAAAAGGAGAGGACCTAATACTGAACCCTGAGGAACCCCACTTACCACATTAGTCCAATCGGAGTATGTTCCATTTACAACAACCCTTTGCTTCCTGTCTTTTAGCCAGCTCTCAATCCATGAGCAGATATTTACTGCAATTCCTGTATCCCTTAGTTTGCCCAATAGTCTCCCATGTGGCACTGTATCAAAAGCCTTTGCAAAATCCAAAAAGACTACATGAAATACTTGTTACTACCTATATATTTAAATTATGCTATTTTGCACCTCCTCTGTGCCACTTTATTAATTTACAATTTGCCTGACAGAGCTGTGTCTTATTCTGAGTGCAATTTGCTTAGAAGTTTAGGCCAGTGGGCCCCAAACCTCTTTTCAAGGCTCCCCAGACAGGTCAGGTTTTTGATTTACCAGTGTGTGAACACAGGTAAGACAATTAGTGTTCAACAGGAGACTCTAATTTCCTCACCTGGGTTCACACTGTTACATCGAAATCCTGACCTGTCCGGGATTCTTGAGAGTTTGGGAACCACTGGTCTTGACAACAATCTTTACTGTATTCAAGAAATTGGGGTGTAGCCGTCTACCATTTTATATGTGCTTAATAAGTTACTGCACTGTTCTTCTTCAAAAAAAGTTTCAATGCAATAAAACATATGGTTTTTCTCCATTAAAGAGTAGAGGTGTGGTGGGGGTTTCATTGAGGTCATCTTCTGGTATGGGACACAGTTCTCTGCAATTGTTCAGAAGATGGCAGTATCACATTGAATTGCTAATTCTTGTTTCCCGGATTGTATCTACCTTTCAGTGTCTTGTTTGATTTCGTATAGCAGCAGAATCTGCATCTGCTAAAATAAATATATCCTTTACAAATTGTTTTTATGCACGTAGGAACAACGTCACAAATATGAAGTTGATCCTTAGCTACCATAGGTTTTTTAACGCTATGTTATTTGCATCCTGTTTGTCGGAATAATGCAATACTGTTATACTACTTAATAAGGAAGACAATAATTTGTGTTGCTTCTGTCTTTATTTGATTGCAACCTTTTTTTTAAATAGTTTTTCTTAACAATTTCCCATTAACGAATACAAATAATTGTCATTGAATCATTTTTTTATTTTTTTTTGCAGGCGTTTACAGTGCAGTGTTAAAGATCTTTTCAACTTCTGTTGGACCTTGTTTGTTTACACAAAGGGTAATTAATTTTATTTATTTTTATATGTTTATTTGCAGTGTGTAGCCAGGGGTTGGCAAAACTACATAATAGATAGCTATATATATTCTTTTAATATATAATTATTAAGGGGCATTGAAAACCGTATTCAAATTAAACTCTCTAAGCAGGAAAAAAAAACATTCAAATGTTTACCTGATCTTGGGACTTTGCCATTTGATCAGTAATATAGTTGAATGACTCCTACTTGTCTGGTAATAAAATGTAGACACATATGTAATGATCTTTGCATTTCCTGTTAGTTTTAATAGTTTAAACATGGTTTAAAAATATCTTAATTGCATTTGCATGATTTTTTTTTAAAGCATGTATGGTGTCAGAACTGTGTGTGTTGTCCCTTTTTTAATGAACTGCTGTCATGTTACTATTACTTGAGGGAAGGTGCGCATCTAACATCTTCTGTATCTATCAGAGGATTATGTAAACTTGTGACAGAATTCTAGTTTGATTTAAATATATATTTGATTAAAAGGCCACTATAATGATTTATTTTTCATAAGTGTAAAGTGACAGTGGTAGTTCCAAATGTGTTCTAAATTAAACATGTAGGTAATAAGTATTTTATCAGTTGTCATTTTCTGATTAATAAAATAACATTGAACTTGTACAACCTTTGTGAGCCACACACATCTCTCAGTAATGTGTTAATTGAATATAAATGTTAATTAAAACGTGTAGATCCTGTTGTCGTTACATTACAATGTTTCTTTTAGAAAGTGCCATGAAATATCTGTTCTAACTTTGATTTGAACTCCATGAAATCTGTTTTGAATGTAGGTAATTTCTGCATGATTGGAGATGATCTGGTGAATTCCTATCACTTGCTTTTGTGCTGTATGGACCTTGTTTATGCCCACGCCCAACAGTGTCCAAATAAGGAAGATCTGCTGAATCCTTCCTTTACAGGTATGTTTTTGCAATTCTAGGTACATTTGTGACCGTTAATCTGAAATTAGATATTGTCATCTTAACACAAAAAATAAAGATAGTTCATTCTTTTCAACTTTCATTTTTTAAATCCTGTATATAGTCCTTTGAAATTAATGTCTGGTAATGGTTCAAGGCTTTGGACTTGCCCTGCTGATTTACTAACTAGTTTTATTAGCAGAGTGGAGAGACAGCTCAGCAGGACAATATTCTTGTTCTGAAAGGGAAAGCACACTCAAGTTAAAGTTTTCATTACACCATGTAAAATCTGGTTAGCATCCTTGGTCTGCTCCCCACTGATAACAAAAGGTAAATACTGAAATCACAGATTCATAAAACTGAATAAATTAAAAAATTGTTATATACTTTGCAAACAACCATTGGTCAAAAGTATTTCATTGAAGGCATATCTAAATTTCCTGGATTATGAATGCATCTGATAGAAGAGAATCAGTAGTGTATGCAAACATTTTTTTTTTGCATAACAAAAATACCAAAATAGACATTCACAAACTCATCCAGATGTTTGCTAAATCTCTAGTTTGCAAGCGGCAGCTTTTGTGAGTTGACACCCTTGAAAATCCCTGCTAAAATTAGCATAATATTCATAGTTTTTTTTTTTTGCCAATCACAGGCAGCTATTACATTTTAATACAATGTAACAATCCATGATGGCAGTTTGTGCAGAAAGGAATCATTGGATGTGTAGCCCCCTTGTACTAGGAGTCAGACAGTGATCTGTAGATCTTTGCATTGAGCTGCTGCTGGCTTGATGGTGAATAAAGAATTAAAATCTACTCAAATGCAATGTTTCTATTGGGAGGTTCACTGTGCCTATGTAAGCAGCTCTGGGGTGTGGGAAACACATTTTATTTTTAAATAAAATAAATCTGTCTGTATAAAATTATTCAATGTAATGTGTACCTTTTTTTTATAAGCAGCATGTGTTAGTTTCCCAGTTTTTACCTTTTTCTAATCTAAGATATGCCTTTAAAAGTGCATTTTGTATTGCAGAAATTGATGTGCACAATAACGTCCCTTTCAATCAACATGGATATATGGTGTTGTGTTTTTCTTATATTCTTCTTTTAACTGCCTCTTTACTGTTAACACAGTAGGGTTGTATTTGTTTATTAAGACACCAATAAAATCAGTATTTGAAGAGAATAAAAAACAATATAGCATTAAAGAAAGAAAACTATTGTCAGGCATTAAGTAAAATAATTCAACACCATTATGTGTACACTACAATGTTTATTGCAGAGTAACATATGTAATGTCAATCAAGCTATATGATGACATTAGTGTAGATTTCACAAGACTGTATATTTAAATACAGTCCGTGTACTAAGCTTTTCAGGCATAAGAGAATTTGTAATAATGTGGGCCTCACTTGATGTCCTTTCTTAAACAGCTGAACTTTCTTCATCTGAGAGCAGCTTACAGGATCCCACCTGCATCATTGGAACTCTCTGCGACCTGCATGATGGATTGAAAGTGGAAGCAAAGGGAATAAAAGAACATTACTTCAAACCTTACATCTCAAAACTCTACGATAGAAAGGTACAGTACGTGTGAAATTTGGTGGACACATAAGTGGGTTCACCACTACATATTTGGTGACCATTTAATCAAAGAATATTGGGATTTCGTATTCTGCATGTTTTGAACAGTGAGCTTAAATGACATTATTAGCTATAAGATGTTTACATTTTCAGCAATGTCCTAAAATCTGATGTGTGGATGTTCCTTATGAAGAGCTATTGGATGTTATCAAATGCTTCCCAACCTGGAGCAGTGAATAAAAAACTGCTTCTGAATTAGGACTTCCCTGTTTGTTCTTCTGAACCTCTATTGCATTATTAAATTTATACTTTTTTTTTCTTTTTTCTTCTAAGCCCTCTGTATAAAATAAACTTCCTCATTGGGCCCTAATTGCTGCTCTATATTAAAATATGTGTTTGTGAAACTTTAGTCAACTTTCAGAACACATAGGGCCTCATTCAATTGAGATTTGTCCAATTGAATAGGGCTCTAAATAAGCACATAGCATATTTTTTTTAAATAAGTTTTTAGTTAGTAAAGATGTTGCTTTTGGATAGAAGTTCACTAACTAAAAACTTCTTTAAAAAATATATGCTATGTGCTTATTTAAAGCCCTATTCAATTGGCCAAATTGCTATTGAATGAGGGCCATAGTCATTTGGACTTTGGTGAATTAAAAAAAAATAGTACTACCTCTCCTCCAGTGTTAATACTTTTAAAAACACATTCTTCTATTAGAATGTGGTTTTCTTACAAATCAGTAACTTCCAATGTTGTTCTGATTTGACTTAGCAGATGACCTGGATGGGAATTCTGGTGTTTGTTTAGCACTCTGGGATTAGTTCATAATTATTTTCTGAAACTAAACCTCCCCAGGAGGGTCACGTACCATGCCCAATAGTTTAGAGATGTTTGTTCCCTTGCCAGACTTATTTTAGTTGATGCAGACTTGGTCAACAGAAAGTTTTTATCTGATTTTTCTTATTTTCAGATTTTGAAAGGAAATTGCTTACTGGATCTCTCAAGTTTTACAGATAACAAGTAAGTGCAGATGTCCTGAATCTCATTATTTGCATATATGTTTGAAAGCCTGTGAAATGTGAATAGATGCTTTTTGCAGCTTTTCTACATCCTTATTTTACGGTTATCATGTTGCATGTATTTTATGGAAATAAAATAATGCTAAAGTTGTTCCCTCTTCCATACAGCAAAGCCTTAAATAAAGAGTATGAGGAGTATGTTCTAACTGTGGGTGATTTTGATGAGCGAATATTTCTGGATGATGATGCTGAAGAAGAAATTGGAACTCCGAGGAAGTTTGCAGCAGAACTTCATGTTGGCAACTGCACACCTAGGAAACAAATGGAGTCCAACCTGCAGCTGCATTTTGAAAAGGTACTTCTCTTTTTAAAATAGATTACATGAAAAAAAAAACTTTTGCACATAGATAGCTTTAAAATATTAGTGATAACCAGTCAAGAATAATTCTTAAGCTACCTAAGCTTTATTTTACATTTTATATAGAATTGAGACTTGGAACTCTTTGTCTAGCATGGCTTTAAAAGTTGTATTTAGACGTGACTTCAGTATTTTAAAGGTAAAATCAACTTGTAGTCCTACTGGGATCAAAGTTTTGAAAGCCCTTTCTCAACCTCCCACTTACAAATTATCACTGTTTTAGCTGCGGCTGATCAGTCTATATTGAACTATTAATTTTACCTTATCTCTGTAAATTGATGGGTTTCTTTAAAGTGGCACCTAAAAGTTCTTGTGTATTGTAGAAAATGAAAAATACCTATAAAACACAACTGTAGCTAATTGGAATTAAAAGTGGAAATGCCTTAACAAAATGGCAAGTGACACTCTTAAATATAAAAGTCCCATTATTAAGTCTGTTTAACTATTTGTATTCACCTGAACATACACTTTTTTTTTATTTGTTTCAACACCACATAAAAAAAAAACAAGTACAAATACATGCAATTTTGGGCAGTGAGTACTATAATAAATAAATAAGTTGTTCCAATTTATAACATGTTGTAACATTATGGCATTGTGTTAAGTCTTCAAATTGGGATTAGTTTCTCCCCTATAAAATCTTCTAGTGGTGATAGAGGACTTAATTCTTATTTGTTGGTTCTTTTAAATTAATTTGACAATTATATCTTGAAATAGTTTGATCCAGTATTTCGGAAAGGCATAGGAATATTATGTAATATATAGTTAAATTTAGACACGATAGACATTTTCACGGCCACAATTTTACCCAGCCAGGTTAAATTAAATTAATTTACCCCAGGAAAATAATAGATCTTTTATTTTAACATACAATTTCTTCTCCGGAATGTGTTCCAGATTTTTACTAAAAGTAATACCTAAGGGCCTCGTTCTATTATCGGCCGTAAGGCTGCGATTCCTTGCGGGGGTTCAGTTAACTCGCGATTCTATTATACGGCCCCGCAAGGATCTCCCCTTACGGCCGGCCGCATATCTTGAACCCGGCCGTAAGCTCTGAAATATAAAAACGCAAAAATAAATTCAAGCCTGCACTGTACAGCTCTGTAAATGCTAGGGATCATATTGGGGGACATAAGGATTAAAAGTAACCCCCTCTCAAGCTTGCACATCAGCCCAAACCCGAGTTCAAATTAACGGTTTATTTTCCGGCTGCGGCGTGGGCGGGTCTGAGGTGCTCCAAGCACTCTGGACTTTTTACATGTATATTTTACGTATATATATTTTACGGATTTGAGTATAGGGTAATTATGTGCTATTTTTGCTAACACCGAATATCACTTTATAGACTCCGCAAAGTGCAGGATGGCTTTATTTGAGCTATTTTATGTGCTTAATTGGTGCTAGCGGGACCCGTTTGCTGCAAGTAAGCTGCGGCTCGTTTTTAGACTTGCAGACAGGGTTCCCGGAGCAATAGAATAGCAACCAGGCTTTTCTTACGGCCGATTTCCTTGCGGCCGTTTTAGATCAAAGGCTTTCCTCCGGCGCGATCGGCCGCAAGAGATAGCAAGGCACCGGCCGCAAGCCTGCCGGAATCCCCGGCCGGAGGGAAATAGAATAGCCGGAAAGCTTGCGGCCCTGCAGCGGCTGCGGACGATAATAGAATGAGGCCCTATGTGGGTAATAGTATTATTCTGCCAGTTATAATTATATATACATACCCTTGTTGTGGGATGTTAATTACCATAACTTCCATGTTTTTTTTTATAGTGAGACTTAATTTGTAATATGAAATAAAGCTATAATTTCCTGTTATTTGATGCAAACTTAATTGACGAAATCGAGTCTGTTGAGGTGAGAGTAATATCGGCTGCAAAAAGTAATATTTTATATTCTTTTCCTCAATCTCAATACCCTTTATTACATTTGAAGCATTATATAAATCGCCACGGGTTCTATCAGTAGGGCAAAAATCAAAGGGGATAAGGGACAACCTTGCCTGGTTTCATTTTTTAAGTCACACGTAGAAGATTTAAAGCCGATGTCCAAGAGTTGGATGGGTTCACGTACAGAGCTTTAATGGCTTTGGAGGCATAATCCCCCCAAGTCAAATTTTAACAGTGTTAACTCTAGAAAGTCCCATCCGACTCTGTCAAAGGCCTTTTCCGCATCCAACAAAGAGAGATATAAGGAATTTGTTTAGTGTTCGCATAGTCAGTTAGATTTATCAGTGTTATAGTGTTGTTCTGCCCTTGTCTTCCAGGGATAAAACAGATTGGTCTCTCTCAATTAGATTATCTATGTGGCCAAAGTGTTGGCTTAAATGTTAGTATCTGTATTCAACAGAGATATTGTCCGAAAATGTTTACACTTGGATAAATCTTTGTTTAGGAATCGTGACTATTGTTGCCTCCAGCTTTTCTCTAGGAGCTTTACCATTCTTAATTATTATAAATCATTATTAATTGCGTAAAGATATTCCTGAAAAAAGAAATCAGAGTCTAAATCTGCTGGAGCTAACTTTGGTATTCTGATTTAGTTTAAGAAACTCTCTATCTTGAAACCGTTTCCTAAACCGTTCACCTTGTTCTAGATTATATACATTTTTGTAATATGTAAAAAACGCTTCACCTATCTCCTCCGTATTGAGGACCTTTTATTTTTCCTTGTTCGTCGACTAGATATTCTATCATTTTCAAAGGTGACTTTTTGTTTATTTTATTTGCCAATAGTCTTCCTGGTTTTATTACCCTGATAATATAATTTCTGTTTAAAAGCCCATACTGACCTATCTGCCATATCCTGTAATAATCTTCTAATTTTAGTTTGAACAATTTTAAGTTGTTTTTTTAACTTCAGAATTCGGACTAGATTTATTGTGTCTATCTAATCTATATGCTTGAATGTATACTTCTCTCAGTGAGCTCCCTCTTTCTCTCTTCCGACGAACCTGGAGTTTAAAAAGAATCTCTCTTATGAAAGCTTCATGGGCGTTCCAAATAACCACGTTTGATTTTAATGAATTATCATTAATCATAAATACTTTCAATAGTTCTTCTTTAATTAAATTATTGTCTTTACTGTCGGTAAATAATGAGTAATTTATTTTTCCACTAATTCCTTTACCTTCAAAATTGTCTGTTTTTGAAGATTAATTTCACCATTGCATGGTTTACCCAAATTGTTGGACCTATCTCTACCTTTGGTTATTTTATCCAAAGCTTGCAAATTTACTAAAAAATAATTCGAAAGTAAAATCTTTCACCTGGATGACAAATCCGCCATGCATTATAGAGATTATAGTTCAGCAGAGTTTGTTGGAAAGCTCTAGATTTCCTCAAAGTTTTAGGAAAAAGGTTTTTGAGATGATTTCTTATCATGTAAAGTATCTAAACATAAATAAATTAAAAAAATAAACACAATTAACTGTCCCCTGGTGTATTTTGCAGTTTGCTTTTAATACCCGATTTTACAATTTTTTACGATTTTATTGAAGAAAATGTAAACGCCTCTAGACGTTTTACGAAACGTAGAGTTATAGTGTGTAATAACCAGAGGGCGTGCCATATAAGGGAGCTTCCTTTCTTGCCAATGTCTCTTGTATACACACTACATCTGGTTTTCCCTAGCAAATGCACCAAAGGCTAATCTTCTCTTGGCACCATGATTCAGACCCTGTACTGTCTGTGATATAAATTTAAACATCATCTGGAAAGGGCAGAACAAGTTCCCCCACCAGAAAATCCAACTCTGTTTCCTGCAAATCTCGTTCCCGGTCTCTAAGAAAAACCTACAACAGAAAATCGACATAAAACAAATAAAATTTAAAGAATAAAAAAAACTCCCAACCAAAGGGAGTTTTCTATTTCCCATGCCTCTGGTCCCTGAGAATCTCTTAGATCCAGAAGTAGGAAAACGTCAAACAAATTTGTTTGCGTACCCCGGCTTTGAGCCTTCTTCAACTATTAAAGTGCATAATGTTTTGAAACCTGCTACATTACTAGTTTTATTCAAATCCAGTTTAAAAAACAAACTAAAGATCTCTCAAGATCCTGAAATTTTACCTCTCGAACCAATATTGTATCCAAGGGGACTTCTATAGATCCCTTCTAGATAACTATGTTTATCTTCTGTGAACTCCTTGCATTCCACCTATACCCAGGAAAGTCTAACACAATGGTACAATTCCCATATATCTATATAAACACACCATTGTGTCAAATCTCCCTGGTCTAAAACAATTAGAGTTCCCACTCTAGGGGTTCTCCATCTGTGTAAAAATTCAATAAACCAGCACTAGTACTATCTATTTGGTGAATTAAAAAAAAAAGGCAGTAATTAACATTGTTGTGTAAGTATTCATAATTATACAGTGTAAAATCAAAATCTTTTTCTTCTAAAAGATCAAGCTAATTGCAGAATTCAGTGTTTCACAAAAAAAAAAAAAAAATTCCCATTGATACAGTGATCATAAATAAAGTGTCATAAATCATAATTTCTCCAGTGTTAAATTACAAACGGTGAAATATACTACTCTATTAGAGTTCAATGCTACATAGTATAATCTCTCCATGTTCTATATCTCTCTATTGTATCAGTAGTGAAATATTTTCGTTGGCCACCCCGTGAATGGTAAAAATAAAACAGAATTGCCAAAGTTTAAGAAGTTTTTTCCACTTCATTAACCTTGTGAACCACATATCTTTCACTAGAAAAAGAAATTGAAAATTTTAGGGCAAACCCTCATTTATAAATTACAGTATTGTTTAGCGTTTTAGTAATCTCCCCAAATTGTTTATGGCCATAATATTTCCCCCAGGAAGATCAGGGAATATATATATTTTTTTTAATGCATATCAGAGATGTACAGAATACGTCAAGAATGTAACATATATAAACATGTCCATACATTAATTAATAACTTTTCTTGTTATCACAAAACAGTTTAAGTATCCCATAAGAAGTGAGAATAACAATTGAATCTCTCCGAGGGATTGGGTATTGGGAATGGTATTGGAGTTATCACATCTATTCTAATTAAGTTATCTTCCTTTCCTTTATCTCCACATAGTTTACAAGTATAGTCCTAAAGTCATTCCTCGGAGAGTTAACTTTTTTTATAAAAACAACTCCTATCTCCAATTGTCTAGTTTTGAATTAAGAGAATGTGATGAGTTCTCCACCCTTCCTGTTATTCAACAAAGAATTTACATTTACCTTCCGTCTTTCTTAGGCTCACCTCACCTTGGGCCTCTAATTTTCCAGATGTCCCAACAGGAGGCCCACCGTTTGTATCTCGCGTCAAATTCCGCTGAGAAGTGACTCATGGTTTGGATATGGTCATTTTTTTGTAGAACTTCTCTAAATGTAGGGGTGGAGTGTTTCCAGTGCTTAGCTATAATGCATCTGGATGCCAGGAATATTTGATTGGTTAGGAATTGCTCGCTTTTTGTTAGTTCCTTGTTCGGGAGACCTAATAGTGCTTCTTCTGGTTTTTGTTGTATAGTTTTCCCCCATAACTTCTCTAGCGTATTATATGTTGCCTGCCAAATGTGCCTAATTTTGGGGCATTCCCAAAGCATGTGGGTTAATGAACCTGTGTGTCCACATCCACGAAAGCATTTGTCAGAGTGAGTTCTGTTTGAATGCTGAAGTCTCGTCGGTGTGAGGTACCATCTCATGACTGTTTTTAATGCGTTCTCTTTCAAGGTGATGTTTAAAGAGGATATGTTGGCCTGTTTGATAACCTGATTCCATTGTTTGTCATCTAATGTGATGTGTAATTCTGATTCCTAAGTTTCCTGATAATGTGGCTTGTCTGCACTAGACAGTTCAGATAGGTTTTTATATATCACTGAAATGTTGCCCTTGCCTCCGGGGTGATCAGGGAATATTTTAATGTTGTCATAAGGTATTCCAAATTTTCTTTTTCTCGAAAGAAGCCTTTAAAAATTGCTTCTTTGTGCACCTGATGACTTAGTCTATGAATGACATCTCTTGCAAAATATGTTTTTAGCTGTTAAGGAAAGGGAATGCGATACAACGTATCGATTTACCTTCTCGTTTGTTGTCATTGATGGTATTAAATAGTTTAACGGGGCATTAGCAAATGGCAATAAATCTTTTGTACCAACAGTCTCGTGGATACCTCTCATTATAAGATTTTTACTTCTCACTAGAATGTTATATTTTAAGCATTTGTTTTTTTTAAGGACTGGACTTAATGTTGTAAAACTTTCATGTGACTGTTCAACTGCTGATAATTCGTATCAATGGTGACATGATTGTTTCTTATGTTTGGAAATATCTTTAATAGGTACTTTTTTTTTTTGTCTGGACAATGAAGTAGATCTCACCCATAAAGACACTTTTTTTTTAGTTATTGCTAATGGTTTCTCACTTACCTCTTAAAGAATATTTCTATTTACCACAAACTGAACCTGAATAGAGCAAAACAGGTATAAAACTAGTCTAGTATTCAATAATCATTCCAGCTGTGTTTCATTAAGAGGCAAAGGTTCCAGCTTCATGTGAAATACTTCTAGTTAATGTGTTTCCCTTTAGTGGGTATATTGCCCTTTCAGGGACCCAAACCTTCCCGTATACAATTTATCTAGTCAGACTTACATTAATATCCTGTAGTTTTTATTTTAATTATAAACTCCAGTTACTTTAAATATATCTTTCATTGAGTTCTAGTATCTTTTGGGAGTAATGACCATCCTCTTGATAAATATTCAACACCTTTCAAACCCTATCTTAAAGCATAAGTATCCGTCCAAGTTTCTTCACCTTTGTAAAAGCCTTAAAGGGATTATAAACATTTGCAAATAGTAATAAATATAATACGTGAGTCCAGAGTTCATATACTCTTATAAGAGTTGAGGCCAAAGTGAAATCTTCTTTACATAGCTCATTACCCCCCCCCCCCCCCAAAAAAAAAACCTTAAGAAATACAGAAAATAGAAAGGCTTTATAGATGACCTTTTTATATAAGGAATTATTTAGATGCCGGGTTATACCCAGTTGCATATTGTAGTATTTATCATATAGATAATAATCCAGACATGGCTTTTCTTCTCCAGTATATCATTTAAGGTTTTTGATTTTATCACGTCTGTAAGGAAATTCTGGGTTATACCCATACCTACACAACAGTGTGGTAGTAACTTTAGAAACCTTCGTGTTAAAGCTTATCTGTTCAATGTTGATAATTTTTCCATAACTCCAAAAGTGTATTTAATTAGTGTATTTGTATTCAGGTAGGTGAACTTCAACCTCTTAGTACCTTAAGTACACACAGAGGAAGTGATTTTTTTATTTTATTTTTAAGGAGTTTTTAATGAGGACAGTCTTCAAAGCTTTTGGCTATATAATGTCACCACTCTCAACAATTAACAATAATTAACAATTAACAATAATAATAAATAGTCCAAATTAAAAAGATCAATAGAGATCTAAAAAGGTTGAACTTGATGGACTAACTCTTTATTCATTCTCCAATACTATACTATTAATAATTATTTAATCAATAATTTAATTAATAACTAATCCGCATATTGCAGATCAGAGGAGATCTTAACAGGTTGAACTTGATGGACTGAAAGTCTTTTTTCAACCTTAATTACTATGTAACTATGTAACTTGCCTAGATTGCTGTTATCAGAATAACTTTTATATGTTAGAGGAGGTACACTTATCTTGTATCTCATGGTCATCTCCTTGTCAAGGTCTAGTAGGAGAGAGTGCCGGGGTTGCTGGTTTTAGGCGTCCTATCTCCGAGGTCTCGCGCACACATTGAGTGCCAAATGCCACTCCCACCGCTCTACGCAGCACCCGCATGTGTCTCTCTCGTTCTCAACGCCCCAGCAGCTTCAAAATTTCACCAGCTTGTCCGTCTTGGAAACAGGCGGCTTCTCCTTGAGACACCAATGCTTGCAAAGACGCAACTCTACCCAGTTTTAGCGGCTTCCAGCATAAAGACTTCACGCAGGTCAGCTTCTCTCACAGCTCTTTGGATCCAAAGCATTCACGCCCGGTCAGCGCGCCAAACTAACCATTTCCTGTGTGTGGTCTCCCTGAGCTTACACCGTGGTCTTGAAATATTTTTTTACTTTACTATGGAAGGTAACCTAAATGAAACGTAGTATGCCTGGTTTAATTTTGGAGTGGCAAGATTTGCGATCCCCTGGCAGATGCAGCATGGACAGCACAGAGGCCCAGGACAACCATAGATTGACGCTAGCTTCCACCTGAACATACTCTTGTTTATCACCCATGCCACTAATCAATTTTTTTGTTGATTTAATACAGTCAGGTCCATAAACATTGGGACATCTACACAATTCTAATCTTTTTGGCTCTAAACACCACCACAATGGATTTGAAATGAAACAAACAAGATGTGCTTTAACTGCAGACTTTCAGCTTTAATTTGAGGGTATTTACATCCAAATCAGGTGAACGGTGTAGGAATTACAACAGTTTGTATATGTGCCTCCCACTTTTTAAGGGACCAAAAGTAATGGGACAGATTAACAGTCATAAAACAAACTTTCACTTTTTAATACTTGGTTGCAAATCCTTTGCAGTCAATTGCAGCCTGAAGTCTGGAACGCATAGACATCACCAGACGCTGGGTTTCATCCCTGGTAATGCTCTGCCAGACCTCTATTGCAACTGTCTTCAGTTCCTGCTTGTTCTTGGGGCATTTTCCCTTCAGTTTTGTCTTCAGCAAGTGAAATGCATGCTCAATCTGATTCAGATCAGGTGATTGACTTGGCCATTGCATAACATTCCACTTCTTTCCCTTAAAAAAACTCTTTGGTTGCTTTTGCAGTATGCTTCGGGTCATTGTCCATCTGCACTGTGAAGCGCCGTCCAATGTGTTCTGAAGCATTTGGCTGAATGAGCAGATAATATTGCCCGAAAGACTTCAGAATTTATCCTGCTGCTTTTGTCAGCAGTCACATTATTAATAAATACAAGAGAACCAGTTCCATTGGCAGCCATACATGCCCACGCCATGACACTACCACCACCATGCTTCACTGATGAGGTGGTATGCTTTGGATCATGAGCAGTTCCTTTCCATCTCCATACTCTTCTCTTCCCATCACTCTGGTATAAGTTGATCTTAGTCTCATCTGTCCATAGGATGTTGTTCCAGAACTGTGAAGGCTTTTTTAGGTGTTGTTTGGAAAACTATAATCTTGCCTTCCTGTTTTTGAGGCTCACAAATGGTTTACATCTTGTGGTGAACCCTCTGTATTCACTCTGGTGAAGTCTTCTCTTGATTGTTGACTTTGACACACATACACCTACCTCCTGGAGAGTGTTCTTTATCTGGCCAACTGTTGTAAAGGGTGTTTTCTTCACCAGGGAAATAATTCTTCGGTCATCCACCACAGTTGTTTTCCGTGGTCTTCCGGGTCTTTTGGTGTTGCTGAGCTCACCGGTGCGTTCTTTCTTTTTAAGTATGTTCCAAACAGTTGATTTGGCCACACCTAATGTTTTTGCTATCTCTCTGATGGGTTTGTTTTGTTTTTTCCGCCTAATGATGGCTTGCTTCACTGATAGTGACAGCTCTTTGGATCTCATATTGAGAGTTAACAGCAACAAATGCAAATAGCACACTTGAAATGAACACTGGAGCTTGTATCTGCTCTTTGTAAATGGGATAATGAGGGAACACACACCTGGCCATGGAACAGCTGAGCAGCCAATTGTCCCATTACTTTTGGTCCCTTAAAAAGTGGGAGGCACATATACAAACTGTTGTAATTCTTACACCGTTCAACTGATTTGGATGTAAATACCCTCAAATGAAAGCTGAAAGTCTGCAGTTAAAGCACATCTTGTTCGTTTCATTTCAAATCCATTGTGGTGGTGTATAGAGCCAAAAAGTTTAGAATTGTGTCGATGTCCCAATATTTATGGACCTGACTGTATATATTTTAGTTAATTTATACATAAAATAACTTCTATGTAAATTTGAAGACACTTCTGCACACATTTTTGATTACAACCAATTGTAGTTTATATCTATTTCATGTTTAATTTTTTATTTTTTTTTTCATTGAATGGAACACTTTTTTTTTTGCCATTTTAAACCAGCAGACTCTAAAATGACACGTTTGACTGGTTATTTTAATGTTCATTTTAATTGGTAGTACAAAATCACTCTGTGTACATATTTTCTATGGTGTTTTTGAGGAGCATACTTTATTCCAACTTGAGCAGTTTTGAAGATGAATGAAAGTGTATTTAATTACAAAATTAAGCTTTTATGTTCCTTTTTTTTTTCTGATAGAAGAGGTCCTTTGCTCCATCTACACCACTTACTGGTAGAAGGTACCTGAAGGAGGAGGCCATCATGATCACACCAGTATCCTCAGCAACCCAGTGTGTGAGCAGGTTACAGAGCATGGTGGCTGGGCTAAGAAATGCTCCAAGTGAACAGCTCATCAGTGTTTTTAAGTAAGCTCTATATGCACAGTCCTAGTATTGTTGGATGTTTGCAAAATATATAAAGAACACCCTAATAACTATGGTATGATTTAACCATAATGTGTTGGCAACGGAACTATTACATTAAAAATATTCATGTTTTTAACAAACACAAAGGTGTAATGAAAAGTATTGTTCCTGGACATTTTAAATAGGTATTAGAAGAGACAGTGTAGATAAACCATTTTTGCAAAAGGAAGCTAAATGTATTTACTTGCAGGAGACATGTAGCCCCATGGGTCTGGGTGAAGGATTTACATTGCTTCTTATTTAAATATATAATTAATTTGAATATGAGTCTTGGATATAATCAATAGAAGGATGTAACCTATTATATTAATACGGTTATACTTTTTAAGACTGCAAATGTGGTAACTTGAATCTAAGAAGTGTATAACAAGATATTTGAGCTTCATATTAAAGACAAATCTTGTTGAACTTTATATTTGAATAAATAGTACATTTCTATTTTTATTATGGATATCCTCTTTTTTTTTTTTTTTTTTTTATAATTATGGATTGATTCTTTTTCTGCTGTCAATTTTATAATCTTCTCCAAGCTCATATACAGAGGAAACGACATCATGGTTTATATGATTATTATAATATAAAATTACAAAATCTCCTTAATTTCATATATAATTTTGTACAATATCTTTTTAATACTGTTATTGCTATTCCATGTTGAGGATCATAAACCAGGAAATAACGAGTTACTATGAAGCTGGAAAATTTTAAAGTTGATGATACAAAGGGGGTGGTCCGCCTGTTGAAACTCCAGTCAGTAGATTCAAAAGCATGAAAAGTCGTACTTTTAACATGTTAAGTAGGGTTGTCCGTTTCTGAGGGCATATTAAGGCTTTATGATTATATCCTGGAGCACTAGGGTTCCCTGGTGGGTCCAGTGGTTAGGATTCAGTGCTTTCACAGCTGCGTCCTGGGTTCGATTCCAGTCAGGGAACCAAGAGCTCACACCACCCTGAAGCCAAGCGGGTTTGGGCCTGGTCAGTATTTGGATGGGCGACCACCTACGACTACCAGGAGCTGTAGCCCACTGGAGAAGGAACTGGCCATAAGGTCACAGAGAGTTAAAAGAGCGCTTTAACTTTTTCATTAATAATTATTACTTTACTCCTATCCACCTAAACACTGTCCGAAGTTTAATACTATTAATCCTGGAGATTCTCCTGTTAGGTTTGTTTTTACTAAGAATTTTTTTATGTTATTTTTTTCATTGGTTTCAGATCAATGTTGAATCCAATTTTTAGTGTGCTGATTATCCTATATTTTATTTACAGATCATGCTCCCGCAACCCATTGAGTAATATACTAAACACCATCAAAGAAATAGGACATAGGTTTTGCCATCACTACACACAGTCAACAGACGAGCAGGCTGGGTCTCATATTGGTAAGAATATGTATCTGCTATTCGAGCTTATGTGTTAATCACAGAAAATCTTCACTTTTTAAAGCTGACATAATTATGGGTTTGTCTATTTGCCACTCAACTTCACCCGAATATGAGTAAGTTTGTGTATTTCATGTTTGTGGATACATTTTGTAATCCGTTGCGCTTCTCCTTGTTTTTGCTTGATTTTTCACTGTTTATTGAAGGATCACTCCAGTTCAAGGGAGCAAAAAAAAACTTTTTTCAAGTATATGTACCAAACTAACAATATTAATAGCGGTGTAAGCTACGGGCATATCGTTTTGGAAGTCTGATTAAGTACAAGAATCCATATTGTGATTGTTTCATCTCAGCCACAAAGCTGGATCATGGAGGTGTGTGGTTTTGCTATTGGTGAAGAGGGATGGGGAAGGCGGGACCAGTGAGCCATTGTAAAGATAATTGGATAATACGGAAATTGACACAATCCCCATTCCTTCTCACGGTCTCAGCACATCTCTTCCATTGTTCACTGCAGGCATAGCTCTCTAGAAACATTTAGACAAGGGCTATATTTTAAATACGCATGTATCGTGGATCTCTCCAGGCTCCTGCAGAGGCATCAACATTTATTTTTATTCTATTTAAAAGCTAGATGTTTAATAATAATAACTATTATTTATATATATATATATATATATATATATATATATATATATATTTATATTTATTTATTTATATATTTTTTTTGTTTTGTTATAAACAATGGACAGAGAGTTTCTGGATTTTACTAGGTATATAATATAATATACCTTATTTATTTGCTTTGCTGCAGCATGTTTCCTGAGACATGGTTCCTGATAAGCTAGCATACTACACATCCAGCACTGCAGAGTCTGTATCTGCACACACTGCAGAGGGTGGACCTAAAGAGATTATTTGTATAATTATAGGCATTAAACTAGCACCTTTTTTAAGTGTTTCTTGGTAAATAATATCACATAAAAGTAAGTAAATTGCTTTACCTAGTAAAGTCGAGAAACCTTTTATGTCCTTTTTAATACTCTTGACCGGTTATTTAGTGGAAGTTTTTGCACTTAAGTTCCTCAGACAGGTCTTACATATGTCGAAGTGTTCTTTTACACACCATTAAATCGAAATGTACATCAGCAATTCAAAACACTGCTTTATACCAGCTCGGAAGTAATTTTTTTAAATGGTTTTTTTTTTTTTTTTTTTTTTGAAGATGCACCAGAGTCTTCCTTTTTTTTTTGTGGTATAGTTTGTTCAAAACCCAGATGCAAAAATACTCATTAAGCCACAATCAGAATTGCTTAAGAATGCTCGATAGCTTTGTCCTGTAATGCATTTTGCAGGTTTTTGATCAAATTGATTTTAGCCTTTGTAGTTTTGCTAGCAGTTGTACTTTTTTTTGGTAACTAGCCATAATGCACATAGTTGATATTGCTAACACTTTCTTTTTCTCCTTTTTAGATTTTGCCATGAATAGATGGAAATTGGCAGAGATTTTATATTTCAAAGTTTTAGAAACCATAGTCGTCCAGGAAACCCGACGACTTCATGGGAAGGACATGACGGTAAGATATTCAGAAGCATTATTATGGGTTGGCTTAGTCTTGATTTTAATCTAGAGCTAGTATTTTCAGCAGTTGTACTCTGTGCACACGAGCTAACCTGTATTTGAACTTATTTTTACATTGGCACATGACTCTGTTAAAATATATCTGTGTAAACGAGGATATTTAGAAATCCAGACCCTAGGCAGAGGATTGTGAACTACTGCTCAAGAGTTTTATTGTAGTATATCGATGTGTGTTCAATTTTAGTAAATTTATGTATTTGAATAATATTTTTTTAAAGGCTTTGCTGGAGCAAGATATTTTTCACCGCTCACTGATGGCCTGCTGTATGGAAATTGTGCTGTTTGCATACAACTCTCCCCGCATCTTTCCATGGACGATTGAAATTCTCAATCTGAGTCCTTTCTACTTCTACAAGGTAATGTCTGGCAGATCATCTTGGACCGTGCAGCATAATGTGTAACATTTGTCTTCATTGAAAGCTTATTGTAAGGTAGTATATGACTTTGGTTCTGTTGATTTTATAGTAATACTGATAAGAGTGAAACGGTTTGCTAGTTTTACTAATGATGGAGGAATGCTAAAAGTTTATGGTCAATGGTGTATCCTTTTTTTGTAAATAGGCATTTGGCCAAATGTCAATACCATTGGTATCACTAAAACTGAATACATGCAATATCCCAAAGACCATGTTTAGATGAAGATTATATTTCTAGATATGTTTACACATCATTAAACCTTTTTATTCCTTTTATTTATTTATTTATTTTTTTTACTTTATAACTCTATGTTATTAATTCATATATTAGTGATGTAGTATTCTTGTACGCCTGGAAGTTTTTGATTCCTGAAGGTCCACTTTGGAGGCAAAATTGTAATGTGTCAAGTATTATAAGAGGGTTTCTAGATTTCAGGTCACCTGTAAAATATTGTTTAATGTCTGCTGTATTAGAAAATATGAGCTTGATTTAAAGGATGTAACATTCTCTTCGTTTTCTCCTAGCAGTTATATGGTGGTGCTTTTTTCAAAATGTTCTTAATGACTTATTTTGTGTAATAAGTCCTATTGTTTTTTCCAATATTGTTCAGGTGATAGAAGTATTTATCAGGTCAGAGGATGGATTGTCCCGAGATATGGTAAAACACCTGAACAGCATTGAAGAGCAGATCTTGGATAGTAGAGCATGGGTCACTGGTTCTGTACTTTGGGAGATATTTGCGGCATCTGAGACTGTACCAACCTGTGAAGAGGTATGTCACCACTGTCTCTTTCATCATTTTATGTTTGGTAATGTGGTACCTGGAACAGCATTTACCAGGCTAGGCTACCTGTTAATCTGTTGATTTTTAGTATGCCATTTACAGAAAGGGAGATACTGATAGATACGGGCCATTACATTTGACATCCGTAGTATGTAAATTACTGGATAGAATTTTGAAAGCAAGAATTGTAGAATATGCAATGCCAACTAACACAATCAAAGGCAGCATTGATTTAATGTCACAAGGTCATTTCAGACTAATTTAGTTGACATTTTATGATAATGGAACTACAATTTTACAGACCAGGGTGGCGCATCTGATTCTGTCTTGTACAATACTAATTCTTAAACTGCATGGTGTGGCATAAGTTTTAAACATTACAAATGTTGTTGTGCTTTTTTTGTTTTTTAATGAAAAAATATTTTGCAAAACGTGTTTAAACTTCATTGAAACTAACAAGAAATGGTAAATTGCACTTCAACATAATAGCATATGCAAGGAATTACATTTGTTTATTACATTTCTACATTCTAAAACATTTTGCCCGTTTGCATGCATAGTTCTTTAAAATATTGTATCGTTAATATGCATGTCAACTTAAATGTTCACTGTCGTCCGTTTTTGATGTGTATTTGACAGGCTTCTGTTAAAGACCAGTAAAGTAACATTTGTTATGTATTTGATACATATATAGTAATATTATTGTTGTTGTTGTTGAGAGATATTATATTATATATACTTATATATATATATATATTATATTATATATACTTATATATATATATATATATATATTATATTATATATACTTATATATAGATATATATATATATATATATACTTTTTTTTTTTTTTTTTTTTTTGCAGGTTATAATACCCAGTAACTTTGAAACAGGGAATGAAGCTGGTTTAGGACATCTACCTATGATGCCAGCTTCACCCATTATTCACCCTCGTTTAAAAGAAGTCCGAACAGACATGGGAGGTGCCTTTAGACGAGGTAGAGTTGACTTTATAATATAATTTATTTGTCAGAAAAAATACATCGAAAATATAGATCAATCAAATATGAAAATAATCCTTCATAATAATAATAAATTACCAAAATGTTAATTGTTATATAGTTAGAAAATGGATTTTGTTTTAAATCATCCATTCCCACAGAGCTAGCTATTTTTTGACCTGTGTTTTTAAATCTGGCTTTAAAATATGAATCCATGAGAAATGAATGCAATATGTGCAATAAATATCATACATTTAATATTCTATACATTTCAAAAACTATTTATAAACTTACAGAAGATGAACATCCCTCTTCAAATCACACAGTTCATTTAACAGAATTTGGAGCCCTCCACAAGTGATAAACCTGGATAATCTAAGTCATTTGGTGAATAGAATTTCATTTTTAATATTCTTTAATAATTGTCCCAGGTGTTTTGTGATTAATATTAGACATTATAGATAATATTAATGTAAGCAGGACAGTGAAATCTTAAGTCTCCATGTTTTTTCTGCATTGAAGGCACTCTGTTGTGTGTATTTGTTTAGTAATACTGTTATTATTCTGGGTAGCTGTATCCTACAATAATTCTGTACATTTTATTTACTCTCAGATTCACAGCCACTATCCCCGCTATCCGTTCATGACCGTTACAGTTCTCCAGCTGCAGGTAGTGCTAAGAGGAGACTCTTTGGGGATGACAATCCTAAGGAACCGTGGGCAGAAAAAATTACCACACCAGAGATCACCAGGATACGTATAACAACAGGGCTGCCTTCCGAAAGACTGTGTCTGTCTCCAGAAAAAATTAGCTCAATCTCTGGTCAGAAAATTACTTTTCCTGGTAAGATATATATATATATATATATTAATTTTTTTTTTTTTTTTTCACAGCTGATTGTTTTTTTTTTTTTTTTTTTTTGAGCTTGTGCTACAACAGGAGTTAATCTCTTTTTTGGCAGGCACACAACAATTGTATAAGATAAACAAGCAAAAATCTTTATTACATATGTTTTGCTATATCTAGAAAAAAATGTAAGTACATGGAAGTCGTATTGTTTTTATAAAAGTACAATGTGAGCTTGGAGCTATCCATTTAGCTTTTTTTTTTTTAATTTAAAGGCCCACTTTGGTTAAAATAGCCCTGATTAACATGCTGTCCTTTAAAAAAGGTGATTTAATAAGCAACATACCTATATTAAATGCGTTTTAGCTGCTCTGAAATCTACTTTTTAGTTTCTTGTGATCAACTTTACAAGTGGGAAGGATACTGATTACACAGGAAATCTGTATCTGCATAATGAAAATGAAGCATCTACAAGTGCATTAATTTGTACTAATGTATGCTCATTCGTGTGCAAAGCCATGCCCTGTTGAGGCAGGAGCTGAGAGGCAGGTTCAGTTATGTAAATTGAAGCCTGCAGTAAAGGAACCCGTTATCTTTTTGAATATAAAAAAATAAAATAAGACCACATAGAAAATAATTATTGCAATGATCCTTTAAAAATGCTGGTCTGAATAAAGTATCCATTAAAGACAACTGAAATTTGTTTATCCATTTCTTCCTTTTTTTTATTTTTTATAAAGGTATTTCTAATGAAAGTGGTAGGTCACCTTCCCTCCCAGTGCACATGAAAACTTCACCTCAAAATGAGAATGGAGTTCAGGTTCCATTGACAGCGCAGGCTTTGATCAGTCCATCGTTCAAGCGACAGATTGGAAGAGCACAGGACGGGTATCCAACATCAGCTGGCAAACCCAAAAGGACAGGGTCTCTTGCACTATTCTTCAGGAAGGTGAGAATTTCTGCAGGAAACTGGAAATCTTGTAATGTGAGCATTATTGCTTGAAATTACTTAGCTTCTCTGGCAATAATTTCTGTTGACTTTCATGCACTCATCTTGTATCAATAAGATGAGTATGAATGCTACCACTATCTAATATTCCAACTGAATCAGGGCTAAACCATATTGGCTTATATAAGATAAGGATTATGACCAATGAGATTTTTATTTTCTGTGTTTTAATCTTGTTGGGAAGTAGTTGGTTATTGATCATTGCTCTGAGTATTGTACTGGTGTAGTTTCTTTAATTCCATATTTATACATAGACTTCATTCTTTAATTCAGTCAGAATTCAGATTTTAGTCCTATGGAAGAAGGCCTCTGCCTAAAGTTGATTATTTTTTTTATTGTATGACACAGCCACGAAGCATGTACCTATATGTCATGACCCAGAGGTGATGGATACATGTTGACCCCAAACTCTCCTGCCTTCTGTTAAAGGAGCAACCCTGGTATTAGGAAATGTGGGGTTATCCCAGTGCCCAGCATTCCAGCTAATTAACATTAATGGAAATTCAGAAATGTGTGTGTGTGTGGGGGGGGGGGGGGTGGAGAGATGAGAGAAGTAATGGGGTAGAAAGTGTAGAGGGGGTAAGGAACGCATTAACTAGTCATGGGGGAGGAGATTGGGGGAGGGTTAGTACAGTCAATAGGTAACTCAAGTACAATGACAGGCACTTCAGAACTACAGACTCATAACATAAGGTGTATGCTCGCTAATGCCAGAAGCTTGCCAGGAATTTTGGGAGAGTTAGAATTATTAGCAGTAAATGAGAAATGGGATTTAATATGCATTACTGAAACATGGTGGAATGAATCTCATGACTGGACTATTAATCTGGATGGTTATAGACTTTATGAAAAGATGGGGACAATGGTAAAAGAGGAGGAGGGATTTGTCTGTATGTTAAGCCTGAATTTAAGCCTATAGTTAGAGAAGATATTTATGGTGGAGCTAGCAGTAATGTTGAATGTTTGAGGGTATAGTTTAATAGCGATGCAGCAAATTCTAAAATAATATTAGTAGGAATATGCTATAGACCCCCAAATGTAATTGAAAGTGAGCAAATGCAATTATTGTTACAGAATGGAAATGCAGCTAAGCACGGGCAAGTTCTAATAATGGGAGATTTTAATTACCCTGAAATAAACTGGATAAATGAGACCAGCAGTTCGTCTAAGGAGAGCAGGTTCTTGAGTACACGCAGGGATCATTATCTGGCCCAGGTTATACAAGAACCTACTAGAAATTAAGCTATCTTGGATTTAGTTATCACAAATAATATTGATATAGTATCAAATTTTGAAATAGGGCAACCTTTGTCAAACAGTGATAACAGTTTCATTTTGAGAGTGCATAAAAAAAAACTGCAAGGGGCCAACAAACTAATTTTAAAAGAGCAGATTTTAACGGTCTAATGGCAGCAATACAAAGTATAGAATGGGACAGAGAACTGACAGGTAAAAATACTGAATATAAATGGACAACGTTCAAATCATTAATCAAATCATAAACATACTTATCACTATATACCATGTGGAAATAAAAGTAGGCGTGACTCATGTGGCTTAATGAATTGAAGATGAGGAGTAAAGAACAAGCATTTAAATTATACAAACAAGAGGGCACAGAGACTGCCTTAAGTACAAGGAAATTAACAAGGCTTGCAAAAGGGCTATTAATAATTAGTTAACGCAGGAAGAAATCCAAAAGAGGTTGGAAAAAATAAATGTTAAAGCTGAGGGAACTGGGCTCTGTAATGGCAAACCATTATATTTAATTTTTCAAGATTCACTCAACAAAGGGTCAGTACCAGATGACTGGAGAATAGCAGAGGTGATCCCTATATTTAAGAAGGGAGCAAGAGCAAATCCGGGGAATTATAGAGCAGTGAGTCCCGCGTCGGTAGTGGGAAAGCTTTTAGAAGGGTTAATAAGGGATAATATACAAGAATATGTCTATTCCTACAGGATTATAAGTAGGAGTCCACATGGATTTATGAAGGATAGGTCATGTCAAACAAACCTAATTAGTTTCTATGAGATGGTTAGTAGGAACTTGGATCAATGCAACTCAGTGGATGTAGTCTTTTTGGATTTTGCAAAGGCTTTTGATACAGTGCCACATGGGAGACTATTGAGCCAACTAAGGGATACAAGAATTGCCATAAATATTTGCTTATGGATTGAGAGCTGGCTAAAAGACAGGAAGCAAAGGGTTGTGGTAAACGGAACATACTCTGGTTGGACTAATGTGGTTCAGTATTAGGTCCCCTCCTTTTTAACATATTTATTAATGACTTTGAAGTGGGATTGGAGTGTGGTGTCTCCATTTTTGCTGATGACACAAAATTGTGCAAGGTAATTAAATCAGAAAATTATGTACTTTCCCTCCAAAGGGATTTGCATAAATTAGAGGAATGGGCATCTAAATGGCAGATGAGATTTAATATGAATAAATGTAAAGTTATGCATCTCAGAAGGAAAAATAGCCATGCTATTTATAATCTTAATGGTGCAAATCTAGGGGTGTCGGATATTGAAAGGGATTTGGGAGTACTTGTGGACAACCACCTAGGTAACCGTGCACCATGACAAGCCGCATCTGCAAAGGCAAGTAAAATATTAGCATGTATTAAGAAGGGTATAGAAGCAAGGGAAGCAAATATAATTCTCCCACTATACAAATCCCTAGTACGCCCTCATTTGGAATATGGAGTATAGTTTTGTGCACCACTTCAATAAAAAGGACATTTTAGAGCTGGAAAAGGTACAGAGAAGGGCAACAAAGCGAATAAAGGGAATGGAGTAGCTAAATTATGAAGAAAGAAAGATTATGTAAAGACTAACCAAATTAAACTTATTTACTCTAGAAAAAAGGGAGGGGATATGATGACCTTATATAAATATATCCAGGGTCAATACAAGGCTTTGTCAAGGGAACTTTTTGTGTCGAGGTTTTCAACTGACATGGGAACATTGTTCGAGATTAGAAGTAAAAAGATTTCACCTTAAAGAAAGAAAAGGGTTCTTCACAGTAAGGGTGGTTAATCTGTGGAATTCTCTACCAAAGGAGGTGGTGACGGAGGATTCGATAGATAACTTTAAAAAGGGATTGGATATCTTTTTAAATAAAAAGGGCATTAAGGGCTATCCTGGATAAATAGACGGAGTATTGAGCAAGGGATGAATCGCCAGTGCCTGGTGTCAGGTAAGAATTTTAAATACTTTTTTCCCTTTTGAGACCATTGGCAAAGTTTCACTGGATTTTTTTATTTTCTTTTTGACTTCCTCTGGATAAATTAACAATAAATCTGTGTATTGCAGATCAGAGGAGATCTAAAAAGGTTGAACTTGATAGACTAAAGTGTTTTTTTTTTTTTTTTTTTTTCAACCTAATTTACTATGTAACTGTGTAATCCCTTTAGTTAGGATAGCACATTTCGTTTGTGCATCAGACAGAGAGACTCCGTTTATTCTTCTAACATAGGTATTTATCAAAAACAAAAAAAGCATCCCGCCCTATTGTGCAGCTCTTTGGCTTGCTTGATCTCCCTCTCCACCGTTTCCAGGTGTCGGGGGGGGGGGGGGGTCCCTTGTTGTGATTCCTCATTTCCTATCAACACTCTTTATCTCTTTTCCTTGTCTGCAATAAACCACAGGGTCCTGTTTTACAATACTTCTTTTGACTTGGCGGAGAGCTTATAAAAAAGTTCACTTTTTCATTCTACTTCTTCTAGATCTCTGCTGCCTTTGACACAGTCGACCATCCTCTTCTACTCCATATCCTCTCCTCCCTCTGTATTCAAGACACTGCTCTCTCGTGGTTCTCGTCATACCAACAAAATCAAACATTCTGTGTCTCCTTCTCTGACACCTCTTCTACCTACCCCCTCTCTGTTGGCGTACCCCAAGGTTCAGTCCTAGGCCCCCTCCTCTTTTCCTTCGACACATCCTCACTTGGTACCCTAATACACTCTTTTGGGCTTCAGTATCCTCTCTATACAGATGACACTCAAATCTACCTTGCATCACCAGATCTATCCCCCTCTCACACATCTCCAACTGCCTTTCTAGTATATCCTCTTGAATGTCCACCAACCATCTCAAACTCCACATGTCTAAGACTGAACTTCTAATCTTCCCTCCTTCTACCACAGCATCAATTCCTCACATCTCTCTGTCAACGACCTCATCACTCCCACGTCTCAAGCCCGTTGCCTTGGGGTTCTACTGGACCCCGCCCTGTCTTTCATTTCACACATACAGTCACTAACAAAATCTTGCCTTCTCCATCTAAAAAACATCTCCAGAATTCACCACTATCTTACACAAGACACAACTAAAACCCTAATACACTCTCTTATCATCACTCAACTTGGTTACTGTTACTCACTCCTTGCTGGCCTACCCACCACCCAACTATCCCTGCTTCAATCCATAATGAACGCCTCTGCTAGACTCATATTCCGTACATAACGTTCATTGTCAGCATCACCTCTCTGTCAATTGCTCCACTGGCTTTTCTTGGCCTCCAGAATAAGATTTAAAATCATGACCCTAACTTACAAAGCCCTCAACAATTGTTCACCCCCTTGCATCTCTGCTCTCATCTCCAAATATTCCCCCACCCGCCTTCTTCGTTCTGCTAATGACCTTTTTCTTTCTACAACTCTTGTCACCTCCTCTCATTCTCGCCTTCAGGACTTTTCTCGTGCTGCCTCTATTCTCTGGAATTCCTTGCCTCGCTCCACCAGATTGTCTTCCTGCCTCAAAACATTCAAAACCTCACTAAAAGCAAATCACCTTCCACCCTAACACGCTCCTCGCCTCTCTCTCCCTCCTTGCCACACACAATACCTTTTAGGTTGTAAGTCTGTGGGTTTCAATCCTGCAGGGTGCTCTGGGAAAAGCACCATGGACACTGGATTTGAGGCTCAAATACAGGGCCCTCCTTGCTTGTTATGTTTTGATCTGTATTTACCTTTGCCTGGAACTTATGTACAGCGCTACGGAATATGTTGGCGCGTTATAAATAAACGATAATAATGAGTTGTTCAGCCTAGGATACGGGTTAATAATTGCTCTCCTGACATTCTCTTTTTGTAATGAGAAATATCAGATGGCATGTGCAACAACCTCCTAATTCCAAGATGGAGTCATGCGCAGAAGCATGGCTTACCACCTACCAAATAAAGTCACCACTATAAACCGTATTACCTCACTAGATAAGTTGGTTCTTCTTAAAGGGCTTGGCATAACTGTTGGGTCCGGTTGTCCTTACCACAACCTAAATATTGTACATAAAATTCTTAGTAAGCCTGAATACGAATAGACAATGCTCTTTGGGGATCCGGGGTACCTGATCAGAGCCTGAGGCCTAACATTACAACGGTTATTAATGTCATAATGAAAAAGTCCATGATTTCAGGGGGCTGTGACCATACAGTTTTGGGCCATACAGGCCCTTGCTTGTGGGTTTAAGGGCAGTCCCATATAGAATGCACAGAAGAATGAATGTGCTTTTTTAAAACGATTTACGGTTTTTATATGGACTGTAAGTTTAATTTGTAAGGTACATTTTTACAAATTAGGTAAATATTTTGTTGGATGTTTGTTTTTCTGTGCATTCTAGTTTCATATTGACAATGTTGTGTAATGTATACTTCCTCAGGTATACCACTTAGCAAGTGTCCGTCTGAGAGATCTGTGTTTGAAACTGGATGTTTCTAATGACTTGAGGAGAAAGATCTGGACATTATTTGAATATTCCCTTGTTCATTGCACTGATCTGATGAAAGACAGGCACCTAGACCAGCTCCTTCTTTGTGCTGTATACATTATGGCCAAGGTAAGTCTCTTCTCTACCTTATCCTAATTTACTACTTTTGAGAATTTATGGAGTGGATTGTCGGACTGTTTTGAATTAGCTTCTAGCGTTAAGAACTTTTTTGGTTATTGGAGACCTCCATGTATTTGCCAAGAACCACTTTTACAATTACTTGTCAATCCTTATAAGGTTTCAACCTATGATCATCCTTTACTTATTCATCACAGGTTCATATTTTCTGCTTAGTATTGCCCTGGTGCTTGAATAGAATCACTTCAATATTCTTCTTCCCAGCGACATGGTAGTATGAATGTGGAGTTTTCAATAATAATAACAGAAGGGACATGTTAGTTTTCTTATTTTAACTTCTTTTTTTATATATATTTTATATATTATCTTTTTGACAAGTGTGGCACCTTAATGAGGAATTGAAAGTGGTTGTGTTGCTTAAAATCTATAAATTATTTTATCAAAAATAACAAATATAAAATATTTAATACTGGAGCTGATCAATTTATATTAAATCTGGAATCCAGCTAATTAGGTGGGGGTGGCAGGGAGAGATGAATGGGAGAAGCTGAAGAATTTGAGTAAAGGAATAAGACCGTAGGTACATTTGGTCAATAGAGAGAGAGTCTCCTTGCTGACCTAAACTTATTAAAATAGAACACTTTGGACATAATTTATGAATTTTCCAAATCTTTAGTTAATTCAAAGAATATCTATATATTTAATATATATATTTGGACATGCATATTTAAAAATATTGTTTTAGTTTATTCACACCATTATAAATCAACACCCATCTAAAAATTGAAAGCACAGGGCTCTAATAAATGTGTTTACATCACTGATCTGTAACACTTTTTCAGCTTATTTACTGATTCTTCTACCGTTTTTTACCTTTTGGAATGCGGGGTCCATAACGACTCCAATTGACCTATCTCTATATCTTTTCTGATTGGCTTCTCTTTTATCCAGTCATATTAGGGAAAATTACATCCTTCTGGTTACACTTTTAACCAATCAGAATGCACAGATAAAATCGTAGTAAAGTAAATCCCTTCATTCTGATTGGTTACAGAGTAACTCCTGTATTGAAGCAAGATGTGTTGATAAACTGTTAATTGTCCGTTCAAAATATTTGTTTATTTATTTTTTACTTTAGGTTACAAAAGAAGAGAGACTATTTCATGATATCATGAAATGTTACAGGAACCAACCCCAAGCAAACAGTCATGTGAGTACAAATATGTTTTGCAGTACCTGCCTGCACTTGTGGACATTTGGATAAAATATAGTGCTCCTATTCTTTTACGTAGATACTGCTAATATTAAAGCATTAGGATGTTATTAGATTCAATAACTTAGGGTGTGTGAACCTAAAAGTAAATATTGCCCTCGTATTTTAAATTTATATCCTAGATATTATTTCTTTCCCACCTATAGGCATATAGAATTACTATAAAATAAATGCTATAATAAGTGTTCAGCACCGAAACATTTAAATATTGGGCAAAAAGTACAAAATCATTTACAGGAGCATCTAAAAAAATATATATATATTTTTTTAAGTACAATAATCTTTGACGATTTGATGCACTTGTAGTTATCAATTGAGAAAGGCGTCGGTTTCAATCTTATCCAATTTAAAATAATTGGATAAGATTGAAACTGATACCACATTCCTTCCCACTCACCAGCCCAGAATGCAGATTGCATGGTTCAGGAAATGCAATTACAGCATACCAGAAATGTAATCGCCCTCTCACACACAACTTATTCATCATGGATGCACCCAGGGTCTAATAAAATAAAAATAAAATGCTGTTTGACTTGTTTCCTGCTTAGTAAGACGCAATTTTTAAACATATGGGGTTTTGTTCCTGGATCAATTCACATAAGCTAGGATCACAGTAGATATAAAGCTTGCATTTGATGGATTAAAATTTTAGTTGTTTTGGGGGGGGGGGGGGGGGGGGGGGTTCCTCTCTGCATTGAATCTGTCTTTAAATAAATGTAAGTCATTCATTTTAACGAAGTAATACAAACAGAGCAGTTACAGCAAAGGAAAAAAAAATCATGTTTGTCAAATTAGCAATAAACAATTTTTGCATATTGTACCTAAAATTAAGAATGTATATCTTGGGGTTATTTGTGCCTTTAAAAGTTATGTTGACTAATTTCTGTGGCTGCTAAATATTCTAGAAAAGCGGTTCCCAGACGTCTCCTCAAGACCTTTCAGACAGGCCATGATTTTAGTTTACACAGAACACAGATGAGACAATTGCTGCTCCTGTGTTCACACAGTGTTGAACAGATTTTATGGCCTGCCAGGTGCGTTTATGAGGAGCCCCCATTTCTATGCAGAAATGGGGGGGGGGGGGGGGCTCTATGACATTGACTCTAAGTACAATGGAGATACCAATGAATATGCTTTTAGGGTAGTTTTGTCATTTATAGACCTGGTCAATTCCAATTTTTTTTTTTTTTTTTTTGGATAGGTTTATCGAAGTGTTTTATTGAAAAAATTACCTAAAGTAGTAAGCGGAGAAACCAATGCAAACCAAGACATAGAAATGGTGGATTGTGGTAAGTATCTATTGGTTTGTTTGCTTATTCTTTCTTCGCTCATTTCACTTTGACCTCTAAACTCTGATTATTTAAATATAAATAATTGATTTTACTCCAGGTCTTGATGCCTTAAAAGGTCTCTTTAGTGGGCTTATAAATGGCTCTGAAAAAAGTTAGTAGGGCTTGAAAAGAAAAAAAAATGTTACTGTGCATTTTAACCATTAACTACTGACCAAACTGAAAATCTTTTGAGACCACTCTGTAAAATAAAAAATGTCTTGTCACTTCCCACTATCATAATGCAAGTGTGGCATGCATTTTGGAGCGATTTCTCCATTGAGTTCCACTCAAGAGACAATACATTCAGAGAGCTGGGAGATGAGAGTAATATATTGTCTATTTATGTGTATTTATAGACATCAAAGATACTTAACCCCATTTAAAACGATATATTGTAAGTATTGGTTTGTATGTTTTGATGGTTAGGTACATTTCTCTCTTTCTTCTTAGACTCTGACAGTGATCAAACTCCCACTAACAGTGACCAAGTGGAGAGAGGGGATCTAATTACATTTTACAACAATGTCTACGTTGAGCGTGTAAAATTATTTGCAATGAAGTATGCAGTCAACACTCAGGATCATCTGGTATGCGTGTATTTGCCTTTCTGCTGTTGCACATGTATTTTAATATTATATTTTATATTTAGTTCACCTTTTAACTAATATGTAATGTACATACCATGGCTCTATAAATAAATCTCCGCTTGTGTCATGGGGCTTCCATCTTTGACTGCTAGTCTATCTGTGGCCTAACTAGGAGGTTTATCCTACGGAGGATTGCTCATTTAATTACTTCTATTGAGAAGTGTGCTGATTTAGAGTGACCTTTCTTAACAGAACTAAATGGAGTTCTTACCTGAACCCAAGGTTGCTCTCATTGCTCTCAAACTTCCAATGACTTCCACCATGAATGCAAAACGGAATAATAGCTTAAAAATTAAAAGTTGTGCTTCAGTATACACTATCCTCTTGCACTCCTCATTGATCCTATGGAGAAAAAGTTATTACAGAAATTCCCTTTTAACATTTTATAATATTTATAATAAATAAATCTGTGGACTTATGAGGGATAGAGTGAGATTGAGTTGGGTGTAATTTACTAAGAATAGAAGATGAGGGGATGAAATGAGTAGGACATTAAATAGATTTATGTTTTTGTTTTGCTATCAACCCTTAATCCAGTCAATGTTATATCTGAGCATGGAAGGAACAGATCATTTAATTTTTTTATTTATGTTAAAGGTTGAGGCTCCACCACTATCTCCATTCCCCAGTATCAAGCAACAAACTGTCTCTCCACGCCGGGTGTCCCAGCAGCACTCCATATATGTCTCCCCGCATAAGAACAACTCCTGTCTGACCCCACGATCCGCATTGCTGTACAAGTTTAATGGAAGTCCTTCAAAAGTAAGTTTTGCAAACCGAGTAAATATGCTGACAGTTTTATATAGAACATTTTTAAAACTACATAATTATACTTTAAATAGTGAGTCTGAATGTTTTTATTGTGCATGAAATGTCAATGTGGAGAATTGTTGTTCAGTCATGTCTGAATCTGTGACCCTGAGGAGAGTAGTGAGGACTCCTTTTTTTTAAAATTTAGAGCAAAAAGTGGAAAGCATCCTTTTAGTCTGAAACTTATATTCAGGCACGTAAAGAAGTATTATTTCTTGGCTTTTGAAATTACTGTATTGGCCCAAATATAAGCCCACACTTCTTTTCCGAGCTTGGAAATTACGGGTGCAGCTTATATTCGCGATCATAAAAAATTACTCTATTTGCGGGCTTGAGACTGTTGCACAATTACCATAATTCTAATATCATTCATTGCTTCCCCATATTTTACAGCACAGTATTGATTTTTTAATTTGCATTTACAGTGCTACATTTAACCCACTTGTGGGTCCTATTTCTAACCCGTAGGATTTTCTTTTGCATTTGCATTTTTACAGGTGTGAGTGCCTGCAGAAATGTAGCAATTAAATAGCGATTTGCAATTTTAGCAGTTGTAACGTTTTGCGAGCTACAATTTCTAGCCTATAACCATGGCCTGATTACCCATTAGGCCAACTAGGCAGCCACCTAGGGTCACTTCCCTGGGTGGGGCGCCCTTTTTAAAAGTAAAAAAAAAAATAGTTCCTGCCTACTAGGGGATAACCACCTAGAACAAGAGAGTTACACACACAGAAAAGGCAAAAATTGGTCTGTGCATACCTTGCATACTCACTTGCAGGGGGCTCCTCCACTTCACTGCCTAGAGGCTCCAAAGGGGTAGATACGGCCCAGCCGGTAACCCACAAAAGATGTTTTTTTTTTTTTTTTTTCTTCTTTCTACATGTGCGGCTTATATGCAGTTGTCAATTTGGGTCAATACGGTATATGTAATCAGCCTCCATCATTTCAAGCAGCTCTGTTCTTTAAACTACAATAAAAAATGTATAAACAACTCACCTGCCTTTTGCTTCCTTCAGAGATTTTATTTTTGCAAGATACACTTTTTGTTTATTACAATAACCATGTTTAATCTTTTGTCTTTTTTTTTTTTTTTTTTTTAACCTCAGAGCCTGAAGGACATAAACAGCATGATTAAGCAGGAGCAGAGGAGCAAAAAACGTGCCATAACCATTGATAGTGACAATGAATCACCAGCTAAGCGACTCTGTCAGGAGAATGACGATGCTCTACTAAAACGTCTTCAGGATGTTGTGAGCGAGAGGGCGAATCACTAGCTGCGGCGGCTCTAATTGCTTTCTCTTCAAGTTATGTTGTATATTGCACAATTTGCTATTCACTGCAGTAAGTTGCAGGTCTCTGTGGCGCGAAGAGCTTAACTTTCGGGCTAATTCAATGCCACTTTTGGCCCTGGTAGGAGTATCCAGTATAAATTTGCACAATTATTTTAAAATATTGTATAGTTTTCATTTATGGCCCCTCATAGCTGTATGCAGTTGTTTTATCAAGTCAAATATAACAGAGAGACAAACTAGAACTTTATTTTAAGAAAGTTATATCTTTACAGATTTTCACCTGGCTTTACATTTTCTTGCATTTGGAATTGTTTTGGTTTTCCATATTTAGCATGTTTTGGGAAGTTTTCATAGTACTGTTAAGGGAAAAGAAACAAGTTAACATACATTTTCATATGTAGTTCTTATCTGATGTCCAGCAGACTCTCTTACGAAATGCTACTTTATTTTAGCATTTTTTTTATTTTATTTTTACAGGCTTACTACAACATTTTTAGTCAAAATGCAGACCTAGAATTGGTCATGGTAATAGAAAACTAAAAAAAAATCTTTAAAGATATGATCTATTACAGCTTTTGTTAAACTAATATAGGGTTTAACATTGTTGCAATATATTTCATTCTTGTTTGTTTCAATGAGAGGATTAACAAATCTTTCTAAAGACCTTCACTATGATAGTCTGCTTTGATTGCTTTTCTATTTCAACACAATTTTTTTCCTCTTAAATGTAAAATCGTTAGACCTTTTTCACTCTGTGCGCTTTATGATCTCATGTTTGTTTTAGAAAGCCTTATAAACTTTTCATACTCTGTGGCGGGTATTTTTGCTATGTAACATGAGCTAATGAGCTGTGTAGTATCTACACATTTATGGTTTCTTGGCATATTTTAAATGGCATTGTACATAATATTTTAATATACATGTAGCTTCCTCTGTGGTTTCTTCTGTTTAGTGTGGAGTCATAATCATCCAGATCAAGATTCCTCAGTGACTTAAAGTAGTCTGCAGTATGTACACAATTTGTATATATGTATATGTATAATAAAATTGATCTTCTGCATTATTCTTTTGTGCTGTCAAACTGTGGTAACACACTGCAAGACTGGATATCGCTTGGATAAGAAATTAGTCCTTGGGAATGTGATATTAAGCTGGGAATTAAAGATAAACAATTGAGCATAAATACATATTAGGTGTCATCTATAGTAAAAAAAAAAAAAAAGTGGTGCAGAGGGTTTTGGGTTTTTAGAGCACTGGGCTGACTTCTCACTTGGGTACAATATCTATAGCAGGGATGGATTGCACCTTAATGATGAGGGAGCTTTCGTGCTAGGGGATAGGATGGTAGAACGGCTGGGGGAGTTTTTAAACTTGTAGGTGGGGGGGGCTATATAGAAGTATTGGGGTAAATAGGGTAGAGAGGGAAAGGGATGAATTAATTACCCATGGGGGAGGGGAGGGTTACAATAGACAGTAGGGAGGTATTAATAGGGGCCTCAAATACAGTGACAAGCACTTCACAACGGCAGAGCCATAGCAACATAAAGTGTATGCTTGCTAACGCAAGAATTTTGCCTGGGAAAATGGATGAGCTAGAATTATTAGCAGTACAAGAAAAATGGGGCTTAATAGGCATTACTGAAACATGGTGGGATGAATCTCATGACTGGACTGTTAATCTGGATGGTTATAACCTATTTAGGAAAGATAGGGGAAATGGTAAAAGAGGAGGAGGGATCTGTCTGTATGTTAAGCCTGAATTTAAGCCTATAGGCAGAGAAGATACTTATGCTGGCACTAACGGCATCATTGAATCTTTGTGGGTTGAGCTAAATAGAGGAGGAGCTAATTCTAAACGCATATTGGTGGGAGTATGCTATTAACCCCCAAAATATAGCTGAAAGTGAGGAAATACAATTATTGTTACAGATTGGAAATGCAGCTAAGCATGGGCAAGTTCTAATAATGGGAGACTTTAATTACCCTGAAATAAAATGGATAAATGAGACCAGCAGCTCAGCTAAGGGGAGCAGGTTCTTGAGTACACTCTGGGATCATTATCTGGCTCAGGTTATACAAGAACCTACTAGAAATGGGGCCATCTTGGATTTAGTCATCACAAGTAATATTGATATAATATCAAATGTTAAAATAGGGGAACCCTTGGGGAACAGTGATCACAACATAGTATCATTTGAGATTGAAAACAATAAAAACTCTAAATTTTAAAAGGGCTAACTTTAATGGGCTACGGGCAGCAATACTACATATAGACTGGAGCAAAGAACTTACAGGGAAGAATACTGAAAATAAATGGACAACATTCAAATCCTTACTAAATAAACATACTCATCGGCATGTACCATGTGGAAATAAAATGAATAGGAGTAAATCATATCCAATGTGGCTTAACAATGACTTAAAGATCATGATGAGGAAAAAGAAACATGCGTTTATACAAGAAGGAGGGAACAGAGGCAGCTTTATGTGACTATAAGGAAGTCAGTTGCAATGGAAAGTAAGACTAACCCTAAAATATTTTTTAAATATATTAATGGGAAGGCGAGGAAGGAAGCTATAGGAACATTACAATGTGACACAGGCCGTCTGATAATTAGTCACCAGGAAAAGACAGATGAGCTAAATAGGTTATTTTTGTTGGTATACACAAGGGAGGTACCAGTGGTTGGGACACCACAACATAATGGGGGGACACCGCAACATAATGTGGCTACACTACCATCACTAAATAATTGGTTAACGCAGGAATAAATCCAAAAGAGATTGGAGAAAATAAATGTTATTAAAGCCCCAGGTCCTGATGGAATACATCCAAGGGTACTGAGGGAGCTGGGTTCTGTAATAGCCAAACCATTATATCTAATCTTTCAAGACTCATTCAACACAGGGTCTCTACCGGATGACTGGAGAAAAGCAGAGGTGATACCTATATTTAAGAAGGGATCTAGAGCAATTCCGGGGAATTATAGACCAGTGAGCCTAACATCTGTAGTTTGGAAGCTTTTAGAAGGGTTAGTAAGGGACAGAATACAAGAATATGTCTATTTGAACAGGATCATAGGTAGCAGTCAACACGGATTTATGAAGGATAGGTCGTGTCAGACCAATCTAATTAGTTTTTATGAGGAGAATAGTAGGAACTTGGATCAGGGCAACTCAGTGGATGTAGTATTTTTAGATTTTTCAAAGGCATTTAATACAGGTCCACATGGAAGACTAGTGAGCAAACTAAGGGATACAGGAATTGCAGTAAATATCTGGTCATGGATCGAGAGCTGGCTAAAATACAGGAAGCAAAGGGTTGTTGTAAATGGAACATACTCCGATTGGTCTAATGTGATAAGGGGGTTCCTCAAGGTTGAGTATTAGGTCCTCACCTTTTTAACATTTATTAATGACATAGAAGTAGGACTCAAAAGTAGTGTCTCCATTTTTGCTGATGACACGAAGTTGTGCAAGGTAATAAAATCAGATAATGATGTACTTTCCCTACAAAGGGATTTGCATAAATTAGAGAAATGGGCGGCTAAATGGCAGATGAGATTTAATACAAATAAATGCAAGGTTATGCATTTGGGAAGGAAAAATAGCCATGCAATCTATAATCTTAATGGAGCAAATCTAGGTTATCATATATTGAAAGGGATTTGGGAGTACTAGTGGACAACCACCTATGTAACAGCGCTCAAAGCCAAGCTGCAAATGCAAGTAAAATATTAGCATGTATTAGGAAGGGTATAGAAGCAAGGGAAGCAAATATAATTCTGCCACTATACAAATCCCTAGTACGCCCTCATTTGGAATATGGAGTACAGTTTTGGGCACCACTTCATAAAAAGGACATTTTAGAGCTGGAAAAAAGTACAGAGAAGGGCTACAAAACTAATAAGGGGAATGGATGAACTAAGTCATCAAGAATGACTAACCAAACTAAACTTATTTTTCCTAGAAAAAAGGCGTCTACGAGGGGATATGATTACCTTATTTAAATACATCCAGGGTCAATATAAGGCTTTGTCAAGTGAACTTTCTGTCAAGAGGACACCCTTTGAGGTTAGAGGAAAAAAGATTCCACCTTAAACAAAGAAAAGGGTTCTTCACAGTTAGGGTGGTTAAACTGTGGAATTCTCTACCAAAGGAGGTGGTAACAGCGAATTCGATAGACCACTTCATAAAGGGGTTAGATATATTTTTGAATAAAGAGGGCATTCAAGGCTATCCTAGATAACTAGCGAAGGAATATTGATCCAGGGAAAAATTTGATCGCCAGTTTCTGGGGTCAGGAAGGAATTTTGCTTTTTTATCTTATAAGACAATTGGCAAAGTTTCAATGGTTTTTTTTTTCTTTTTGCCTTCCTCTGGATCAATTAACAATTAAGAATAAATAGTCCACATTAAAAACATCAATAGAGATCTAAAAAGGTTGAACTTGATGGACTACGTCTTTATTCATCCTCCAATACTATACTATTAATAATTATTTAACAACAAATTAATTAATAACTAATCCGCATATTGCAGATCAGAGGAGATTTTAACAGGTTGAACTTGATGGACTGAGTCTTTTTTCAACCTTAATTACTATGTAAAAATAAAATCATATCACCAGCATTTTCTGTGTATAGCTTTCATAAAGGATTACGGTAAGGTGTTGACTTCTTGGTTGCATGTCAAACTTTCAGTGCAGAAATATGGTTTACTTTCTAATTGAGGAATTGAATAATTTTATGTGTATATAGTTGGTTTCCTTAAGAATGCAGGAGGCCAGTGTTCACAGAGAAGTTATAAGACAGACTGGTCACAAAAAATATTATAAATATTTGGTAGCCATAACAAATCAATAAGGGAAGACAATATCATATTGTGAGCAAGTCCAAATATGTACATATTAACAAAGTGACACTGACCTGTAAATAAATTGTATAGATCCCCATTGGATGCCATGTGCAATGCAGTATTGTAACTGCCCACACAAGGATAAGTAACATTACAAAGTCCTCATTATTGCAGGCATAAAAAGTACGAATCTGTACAGGTTCGGTGGCTCAGGTATATACATATATAGATACTAATGTATTGGTTTGGGTGCTCCTTAGGATAATTGTATACACAAAACCAAAGTATTAGAGAATTAGATCTGCTTATAGGGCACACCTTCCATTCCAATCTCAAAAGAGAATAATTGTGATTAAAACGTAACTTTTTTTTTTTTTTTTAAATGCCATGTTTGAAGACATAGAGGGATAGACAGGGCATAATATAATAATGTTACAACATTTCAGTCAGAAAACTAGGAAAAATGCAGACAGTATCTTGGTTAAGATGTTGGGGAATCGTGTAACTGTATGATATAACTGTCTTGTTCTGTTCCTTATCCTTTTACTAAATGCAATATGATATTGTTACCGTGTCTACAACTATAAAAAAAGAATGAATACATTTTTTTTACTTTTAATAATGTATTAAAATGTAGAATAATGTAGGTTGCAGCAAAACAGGAACTCCATAATTGTATTAATATTTCTCTGATTGAACCTCCTTGGTATAAGTGGATAATTCCTTAAAGGTATATGTAAGTTAGGTGGGTTATGAATGCATCCAGTAGAATGAATCATAACCCATCTAGCAAAAAAGGTTTGCATGAAAACATGCAAACTATTTTTGCAATATAATAAAATATTAGATTTAGACACCCCCAGCAACTGTGATTTGCATAAAAGATATCTAATTTTTAATGAGAGATCCATTATGCAGCACATGCTGGTTGGCTTTTCAGCCAATCAGCAAGCAGCTGTGACTCTGGATGGCAAAATAGTTGGGGAAGGGGTTAAGCAGTGTAGTTAGGTCTAACCTGAATAAACACACATACATCTCTAAATAAGCTTATGTTTAGACAAAACAATGATAAAGCAAGAAAAGTTAAACACAAAAAAATATATTTTTATTTTATGTGGCAGTCAAAGTATATCACAAACCTTTTTATAAACTGAGATGGTCACAGACTCTAAAAATAAATTATACAAGAGTTTCACAAATAGAACACAAGAAATAACACAGCATTACACAATACTCACCGACAGAACACCGGAAATAACACTGCATTACACAATACTCACCGACAGAACACCGGAAATAACACTGCATTACACAATACTCAGACAGCTATAGAAATGCTACCATAGGATTACACAGCTCACAAACAGAACACAGGAAATAACACTGCATTACACAATACTCAGACAGCTATAGAAATGCTATCATAGGATTACACAGCTCACTGACAGAACACAAGAAATAACAGCATTAGACAGTACCCAGTGCAGAGCACAATACATTATATCACAGCTTTACATATTCAGTAAAGGAAGGAAATTACACTAAAGGAAAGGAAAGTGTCAGAGATCATGTGAATTCCCACAGAAGGGCAGGCTTCAGGTGCTAACTGAGCATGTCTCCAAAATCCCCAGGCAAAAAAGAAACAATGTATAAGATATGCTAATTATCCCTCTGAATTTCAGGGGTGTCAACATTGAGAGAAAACTTTGCAAAAGGAAGAAAATCAGCAAATTTCAGGCTAACGGTTTAACTGCTTATTTTGAAAACATTTTTTTGCATGAAAAAAATTCCAGACACTATAAATTCTCCTCTATCGGATGCATTCGTAATCCAGCTCACTTACATATACCTTTTTAAGGTCTATTTCCTATCAAAATAGGGTTGTATCTATCAAAAAGTGCTATGTGCTAAAGAGATATTGAATAAATATTAACATAAGGTGCTGAAGAGATCAATAAAGTGCTAATGAGTTAAGGTGCTAAATGTGAAATAAGTGAATTGATAGGATAATCCTGTTACATAGGATTGACTAATATATGATGCATCTATTATAATGTGTCACAAAAATTAAATCCTTATTAAATAGGCCTTCATTTATTTATCCCAGTATTTATGAGGATATAAAATTCCAAAAGTTTTGTGCTATAAGGAAATCTTTATTAAATAGGCCTTAATTTATTTGACACTTTCCATTGTAGGTTTTATTTTTCAGAGACAATAAAATGAGATTTATTGCTAGGAGGTATGAGTTGAAAGTTAAATACAATCCTATTATGCCTGACTTAGAAATAATATATATTTGGCAGAGCGCCACATATAAAATCTTAAAAATGCTTTTTTGCTGCAACCTACGTTGTTCTACATTTTTAATATTTTCAATACATTATTAAAAGTTACGTTTTAATTACAATTATTCTCTTTTGAGATTGGAATGGAAGGTGTGCCCTATAAGAGGATCTAATTCTCTAATCCTTTCTTTTGGGGCATAAAAAGTACATATATTAGTTCCTCAAAGTCAATTTATATAAGGTAATTAACTCTCACAGTGGTGAGTTAGAAGAAGACCAATATCCAATGAATTGACTCATGTTGGTAACAAACTTTTATTAGTCTTGTTACTGATTGTGACACCGTCCAAATATGGTATGGTTTAAAACTATAGGTATTTATTAATTAAATGCTTTTGTTTTTATTTGCGTTTATAAAACATTTACAACAATTAGTTGTACAAGTCTAAGAGGGGATATGATTACCTTATATAAATATATCCAAGGTCAATACAAGACTTTGTCAAAGGAACTTTTTGTGCCAAGAGGTTTTTAACTGACATGGGGACATCCTTTGAGATAAGAAGTAAAAAGATTTTGCCTTAAAAAAAAGAAAGGGGTTCTTTATAGTAAGGGTTGTTAATCTGCTGTCACCACCTCCTTTGGTAGAGAATTCCACAGATTCAATAGATAACTTTAAAAAGGGATTGGATATATATATTGTGGCAGAGCGCCCCCTTCTGGCGGGATCAGCGCTCTGTTTATCCAACTTTTTATACTCTTCATGGAGGACTCTGGAGCCTTTGTATGCTTTCACAGGCTTTAATAAGTGGTTGGCATAATATAAATAAACATAGCTTATGGTCAGCATGAAACAAAAATCTACTTAAACAGGCTTACTTACTTGCAGGAACGCAACTGACTAGCCCTGGGACCGCTAATCGGCCTGCAGGTAAAACAGTACCTTTTGTATCACAAAGGGGTGATACCTTTAAGTCCAGTCACTTAGCTGCAATGGATCCTCTTCTGCTTGCAGCGAATGTTTTCCTTTAAATCAGGTGTAGTCACACAGCCTGATCCCACAATGGCAGCTTCACTTGCTGCTCTGGCACACTTGCTTCTCAGTCTCTGGGGCTCTCTCTCTCTGGAGCTCACTGGTGCTCGCTCGCTCTCTCTCTCTGGAGCTCTCTGGTGCTCTCTCTCTCTGGAGCTCACTGGTGCTCGCTCTCTCTCTGGAGCTCTCTGGTGCTCTCTCTCTCTCTGGAGCTCTCTGGTGCTCGCTCTCTCTCTGGAGCTCTCTGGTGCTCTCTCTCTCTCTGGAGCTCTCTGGTGCTCGCTCTCTCTCTGGAGCTCTCTGGTGCTCGCTCTCTCTCTCTCTGGAGCTCTCTGGGTCCACACCCAGCCTGAAACCCCCCTGCTGGTTGCTTCAGGAGGCCTTTTAAAGAAACTTCCAGCTGGGCCTGATTACACCTCAAGCTTAACTCCGTAGCTCCTGGTGTAAATAATAATGTCTCATGGATTAGTCCTCTTCCTAGCGCTGCGTCCACACTGGCCTCTGGGGGCAAACCATCACATCTCCTCCCCCTCAGCTCGACACCATAGGGTTGAGCGACAACGCCGTGAGGCCGTTTATGCCACCATCCTACTGTCCGGCCATTCTTGCGCCAGTAAGACCTTCCCAATAGTGCTGAAGCGTCTGCTTTATCAGCTTTCTCATCTTGAAGCGCTCTCTTCTTCGCACCGCCCGGGACATTGCCCACACATCGTGGGTAGGACACCGGCCCGCCCGTCACTGCGAGTGCCCTCCTCCATAGATCCTTCATAAGTACTCGTCGTACTACTGTATGAGAACGCACTTCTCCATACCGTCTCTTCCCTGGGGGTAAATCACAGATATTATGGGTTTCAGTGACCTCATCTTCCAGCCGACATATCTTTTCTTCTAGATCCATCATCTCACTCTCGTGGCTCTGACTTATCCTCTTTGAATCATAAATGTGAGGCCTACAGTTTGCCAGTTCACCCTTCAACTTGGCTTCTTCCTGTAGGTTCATGGCTAGAAGGCCTGTTCCTGTCTGCTTCAAATCATTCCAGGAGTACTTATGCCCCAACTGTAGACCTGGAGCCTGAGATTGGAGCTGCTTCACTGCTGTCTCTTTACGCTTGGCTTTTACTTGCTCCTTTAATTCGTCTGCTAAATGTTCTCTCTTTGCTCTCAACTCTGCAGTCTCTTTAATGGATTTGTGCAGAATTTTATTTTCTTTTTCAGTATCTTTCATCCTTGCTTCAGCACCAATTTGGGGTCTTTGTCTCACGGAGGTAATGGTTTGTTTCACATGCTCATTTTTTGGTTCTAGCCCTTTAATCCGTCTCTCGGAGTTCTCACGAAGCGTCTCTATGATCTTTTCCAGCTGGGATTTCTCCTTCATTAGGTCATCACTCAGATGTTGGCTGCTCTGAATGCTCTGTCTTTGGTTTTCTGTCTCCATTTGCAGGGCCTTTGTGGCGATGTCCTCAGTGGATCCCAGGGCATTTCTTAGCTCCTCTTTAGTGCTCAGCAGGGTCTGGTCCTCCTTCTCCAGTTTCAGACGCCGACTGAATGCCAACTTATTCACTTCATGTTCAAGCGACTTTCGTGGGGTATCAAGCAGATCACTCGGTCGCTCCCTCCTTACAACCTGATGGGGTTTAGTGTAGTGGCATCTACCAGGGCTTTCACTAGTTCCTCCATGGACATCTTGTAAGGTGGGCTGTCTTCTTAATACAGACAATTTAGCATCCCACTTCTGACACCAACTGTGGCAGAGCGCCCCCTTCTGGCGGGATCAGCGCTCTGTTTATCCAACTTTTTATGCTCTTCATGGAGGACTCTGGAGCCTTTGTATGCTTTCACAGGCTTTAATAAGTGGTTGGCATAATATAAATAAACATAGCTTATGGTCAGCATGAAACAAAAATCTACTTAAACAGGCTTACTTACTTGCAGGAACGCAACTGACTAGCCCTGGGACCGCTAATCGGCCTGCAGGTAAAACAGTACCTTTTGTATCACAAAGGGGTGGTACCTTTAAGTCCAGTCACTTAGCTGCAATGGATCCTCTTCTGCTTGCAGCGAATGTTTTCCTTTAAATCAGGTGTAGTCACACAGCCTGATCCCACAATGGCAGCTTCACTTGCTGCTCTGGCACACTTGCTTCTCAGTCTCTGGTGCTCTCTCTCTCTGGAGCTCACTGGTGCTCGCTCTCTCTCTCTGGAGCTCTCTGGTGCTCTCTCTCTCTGGAGCTCACTGGTGCTCGCTCTCTCTTTGGAGCTCTCTGGTGCTCGCTCTCTCTCTCTCTGGAGCTCTCTGGGTCCACACCCAGCGTGAAACCCCCCTGCTGGTTGCTTCAGGAGGCCTTTTAAAGAAACTTCCAGCTGGGCCTGATTACACCTCAAGCTTAACTCCGTAGCTCCTGGTGTAAATAATAATGTCTCAGGGATTAGTCCTCTTCCTAGCGCTGCGTCCACACTGGCCTCTGGGGGCAAACCATCACAATATATATACATATATATATATATATATATATTTTTTTTTTAAAGGGCATTAAGGGCTATCCTGGATAAATAGAGAGGGAGTATTGATCCAGGGATGAATCCGATTGTATCTGGGGTCAGGAAGGAATTTTATATATATTTTTTCCCTGTTGAGACAATTGGCAAAGTTTCACTGTTTTTTTTTCTGTTTGCCTTCCTCTGGATCACTTAACAATAAATCCATGTATTGCAGATCAGAGGAGATATAAAAAGGTTAAACTATGGACTATAGTCTTTTTTTCAATCTAAATTACTATGTAACTAATTGGATTAAGCATACGTCAATACAATTTTCAAATAAAATAGACAATACCATCAATATCTAACATTTCCTGTTGGATAATGAAAATACATAGATTGTTGAAAGAAAATGTAAGCATTTTTAAGCTAATGAAGAAAAGATAATTTCTGTTTTTTGTTGCTTTACACCTAAACTTAACCAAAAAATAGCGAGAAATTTTAATATAATTATTTGTTATAAAATCTAAACTTCGTTGTAAAAGTCATTAAAAAGATAAATTGCCATCCGCAGAATGTATTATAGCTATAATGGAAGAATAAGCATAATACCCCTGTGGTGCTATTTGGACTAATTCTAAGCATAAAGCATACATTTCTAAAGGTCCAGGTAACCTCTAATTTTTATATTCAGAGGTGGTGTAACCCAATCTCCTACCATACTCATTTAGCAGTCCTCATCTTGCACATCATATATCATTGGAATGCTTCTACAAAAAAGGCAGCTAGAATATAAAAATGGTAATTGTTGAAAAAGTAAACTAAATAAAAATATTTGAAAAGGTCAACACACCAAATGACCTACAGTGGATATAAAAAGTCTACACAAACTGAAATCTTTTAGGTAGAGGGAAGAAAAAATATAAAAATAAAATAATATGGTTGCATACGTATGTACACCCTTAAACTAATACTTTGTTGAAGCACCTTTTCATTTTATTACAGCACTCAGTCTTTTGGGGTATGAGTCTATCAGCATGGCACATTTTGACATGGCAAGATTTGACCACTCTTCTTTGCAAAAACACTCCAAATCTGTCAGATTGCGAGGGCATCTCCTGTGCACAGCCCTCTTCAGATCACCCCACAGATTTTCAATCAGATTCAGGTCTGGGCTCTGGCTGGGCCATTCCAAAACTTTAATCTTCTTCTGGTGAAGCCATTACTTTGTCGATTTGGATGTATGCTTTGGGTCGGTGTAATGCTGAAAGATGAAGTTCCTCTTCATGTTCAGCTTTCTAGCAGAAGCCTGAAGGTTTTGTGCCAATATTGACTGGTATTTGGAACTGTTCATAATTCCCTCTATCTTAACTAAGGCCCCAGTTACAGCTGAAGAAAAACAGCCCCAAAGCATGATGCTGCCACCACCATGCTTCACTGTGGGTATGGTGTTCTTTTGGTGATGTGCAGTGGTGTTTTTGCGCCAAACATGTATTTTGGAATTCTGGCCAAAAAGTTCAACCTTGGTTTCATCAGACCATAACAACTTTTCCCACATGCTTTTGGGAGACTTCAGATGTGTTTTTGCAAAATGTAGCCTGGCTTGGATGTTTTTCTTCATAAGAAAAGGCTTTCATCTTGCCACTCTACCCCATAGCCCAGACATATGAAGAATACGGGAGATTGTTGTCACATGTACAGCCAGTACTTGCCAGTTATTCCAACAGCTCCTTTAATGTTGCTGTAGGCCTCTTGGTAGCCTCCCAGACCAGTTTTCTTCTCGTCTTTTCATCAATTTTGGAGGGAGCTCCAGTTCTTGGTAATGTCACTGTTGTGCCATATTTTCTCCACTTGATGATGACTGTCTTCACTGTATTCCATGGTATATATAATGCCTTGGAAATTCTTTTGTACCCTTCTCCTGACTGATACCTTTTAACAGTGAGATCCCCCTGATGCTTTGGAAGCTCTCTGTGGACCATGGCTTTTGCTGTGGGATGCGACTAAGAACATTTCAGGAAAGACCAACTAGAGCAGCTGAACTTTGTTTGGGGTTAATCAGAGGCACTTTAAATGATGGCAGGTGTATGCTGACTCCTATTTAACATGATTTGGAATGTGATTGCTTAATTCTGAACACAGCTAAATCCCCAGTTAAAAGAGGGTGTGCAGACTTATGCAACCACATTATTTTTCTTTTTCTTTTTTCTTCCCTCCACCTAAAAGATTTCAGTTTGTTTTTCAATTGAGTTGGACAGTTTATAGGTCACATTAAAGGTGGAAAAAGTTCTGAAATTATTTATCTTTGTCTCATTTTTTTACAGCACAGAAACCTGACATTTTAACAGGGGTGTGTAGACTTTTTATATCCACTGTATATGACTATATAGCCTAATAAGAGAACAGCCAAAAGTTAGAATGAGCGCTAAACAACTCTCTAAATCAGCATGATCAAAATCTTAATCAGCTAACCACAGGCTGTGCATCGCCCTCCTCTTCAGTGAAATACTGCTTCTTAATTCTAAATGAGGGCTTACCCTTTCAGGGACCTTGTGATCATACAGTTGATGATAAATAATTAATTATAAATAAATATATATATATATATATATATATATATATATATATATATATAATTCTCAGCTGGAAGCAGGTTTTTTAACTTGCTTTAGACATTCAAATTTGAACACAGATGTACTATTTATTTACTGTATACTGCCTACTACCTTACAGACACACTTGTTTGCATTCTCATAACAGGAGGCTCATTGTATCACTTTAGATATAGGCAGTGCTCTCTTAGCTCAGGAGGATACTGGCGTTCAAGCGGTCTCTCTGGCTGCACGTTCAGCCAGTCGCTGCTCTTTACACTCCTCTACTCATAGTCCTTCCTGGTGTTGCAGCACAGCATGTCTATCTCCAAGATGTCATCTGCAATTTGCTTCTTGAGGCAGGGTATATTGCCTTAAGCCAACCGGTTTTACATAGTTACATAGTTACATAGTTCAACCTTTTAAGTTCTCCTCTGATCTGCAATATGCGGATTAACTATTAATTCATTAGTTGTTAATTAATTATTAATCAATTATTTAATGTTTTTTTTATTTATTTATTATTAATTAGTCCAGAGGAAGGCAAATAGAAAAAAAAAACACAAGCGAGACTTAGCCAATTGTCTCAAAGGGAAATGTAAAAAAATTGGATCAATACTGTCTCTCTAATTATCCATGATAACCCTGAATTCCCTTTTTAATTAGAAATAAATCTAGTCCCCTTTTAAAGTTATCCATCGAATCCGCTGTCACCACCTCCACTGGTAGAGAATTCCACAGATTAACCACCCTTACTGTGAAGAACCCTTTTCTTTCTTTGAGGTGGAATCTTTTTACTTCTAACCTCAAGGGATGTCCTCTTGTCAGTTGAAAACCTCTTGGCACAAAAAGCTCCCCTGACAAATCTTTATACTGACCCTCGATGTATTTATATAAGGTAAACATATCCCCTCTTAGACACCTTTTTCCTAGAGAAAATAAGTTTAATTTGGTTAGTCTTTCTTCATAACTTAGGACCTCCATTCCCCTTATTAGTTTTGTTGTCCTTCTCTGTACCTTTTCGAGTTCTTTTTTTTAAAAAGTGTACTCCATATTCCAAAAGAGGCCGTAATAGAGATTTGTATAGTGGCAGAATTATATTTGCTTCCCTGGCTTCTATACCCTTCTTAATACATGCTAATATTTTATTTGCCTTTGCAGCTGCTGCTTGGCATTGAGCACTGTTACCTAGGTGGTTGTCCACAAGCACTTCCAAATCAATTTCTATATCTGATACCCCTAGATTTGTTTCATTAAGAAGGGTATATGCATCTTGGTTATTTTTCCTTCCAAGATGCATAACCTTACATTTATTCATATTAAATCTCATCTGCCATTTAGTTGCCCATTTCTCTAATTTATGCAAATCCCTTTGGAGGGAAAGAACATAATTTTCTTGCACAACTTTGTGTCATCAGCAAAATTGCAGACAATACTTTCCAGTCCTACTTCTAAGTCATTAATAAATATGTTAAAAATGAGAGGACCTAATACTGTTGGATATCTGGGGAGAGGTGATCTATTTCCCTTCCAGCGCAGTGTGGCCTCACTAATGACAAGCAGATCAGAGATGTGTGCTTATACAGCAATAACAGCACTGTGAATATTGGAACAAGCAGTGGTGAGCATTTAACAACAGTGGGATTAAAATTCCCCTGAAGTCAAGTATAATTATACTCTACATATACAGAGTGCACTCTTGGAGCAGTGGACTGCATAAAACAAGGATCACTGATCTAATATCTGGTGCCTCTTCAAAGAAGGACATTTCCAGGGTCAATGCAAGGCTTTGTCAAGGGAACTTTTTGTGCCAAGAGGTTTTCAACTGACAAGGGGACATCCTTTGAGATTAGAAGTAAAAAGACAGCAGATTTGATAGATAACTTTACAAAGGGATTGGATATATTTTTAAATAAAAAGGGCATTAAGGACAATCCTGGATAAATAGAGAGGGAGTATTGATCCAGGGATGAATCCAATTGCCACTACCTGGGGTCAGGAAGGAATTTTATATTATTTTCCCTGTTGAGACAATTGGCAAAGTTTCTCTTTTTTTTTTTTTGTTTGCCTTCCTCTGGGTCAATTAACAATAGAACGACGTATTGCAGATCAGAGGAGATCTAAAAAGGTTGAACTTGATGGACTAAAGTCTGTTTTCATCCGAAATTACTATGTAATCTCCTATACTATGAATTTGAGGTTTATTACTATGAATGAGTACCAAGTACTGGGAGCCTTAAGAGCTGCTAAATTCAGTTTGTATCACACAGCAGCTGATATTCAATCAGTATCACACACTGTTTACATGTATATTTCTTTATATGTTATAAAGATTAAGAGTGAAAGAGTAAACTTAGGTTTATATATATATTTTTGTATTAGGGAATGTGCAATATTCCTAGTATGTGGATGCCAATTGTAAGATCTCACTGTTCTAATCCCACTTACCTGTATTATACTTTTATTATGTGTGGGACATTTTTTCATGTCTTTTTATCAGTGTGTTATTAAAGGTTACATTTTATTTTAGTTTATAGTACTTTGTATCTGTTCATGAGTGCATAATTAAGCATGTTTTTCTGACTTTCTACTTTTATTATTTTTGAGCTTGTTGTCTGACAACCTAGTCACATATATAGTTGTGAGCATGCGAGCCGCTGCTAATGTTTGCAGGCTCGCGCAGCGAGCCTGCGTCCCTTGCGAAGCACCTGCGACTCTCGCAAAATTTCCGACGCTACGCAAGTAAAATAAGAGACACGTTACGACCCATTACGACCTCGCAAAAATCAGCCGCAACACGCGCACATGAAAACATGAAAAATACAACAAATACACACAACAAATACATAAAAAGCTTAATTACAGGAAGAGGGAACATCCAGGACCTCGAAAAATAAAGTTACACCTCAATTTAACTCAAATTAGAAGAGTTTAGACACTAAAAAATTCTCTAAGCGAAAGAAAAAATGGCCGCCGAAAAAAACGAAAACGAGGCTACAACAGTCTAAAGAGGCAAAACACCACCAAACACCTACGGATTTGCGGAAAAACACCTACGAGATTAAAAAACAAGGACGCAACCTGCGCGACCCCCAAAATATTACAAACACAATAAATACAAACAACAAACACATAAAAAGGTTACTCACAGCAAGGGGGGGCACCGAGGACCTCTGCAAGTGATGTTACACCTCCATTTAAGCACAAATTTCGGAGTTTAGAGACCCAAAAATCATCTAAGCGAGAGAAAAAATGGCTGCCGAACAAAACGAAAAGGAGGCTAAAGGTCCCTAAACACGCAAAACACCACCAAACAGGTACGGATATTCCGAAAAAGTCACACGACATAGAAAATGAAGGACGCTAAATCAGCCACATTATATACACCAAACACCATTAGCTCACTTACAATTTCATTGCCGTCATTTTTTGACGGGCAATTCGCTAGTTAACTATAATTGATGGCTTATTCAGATCCGTGGATCTGCCCAGAAAAGTCTTTAGAGCTCATTTTAACGTTACTGTTTGAATCCACCCAAGAACATATATCGGGACGGTGAGAGAACTGGGTATCGCGGCTGACTACTAGAAGTGACTACTTATTGCCCTTAAAATTATACTACCTTAAAATGTTTTTATTAGCCCTATGCAATGTATACCCCATGATACATATGATACACATAAAATAACTCACAAAATAGTAAAACTCACCTACAGCACTCTGGGTTCTAGTGACTTGGTGGAAATGGCTCTTGGGATCCACGGCATATAAGCAGGGCTTTTTGTAAACATTAGGTAATATAAACATCAGGTCAAACATTAAAGTGATATAGTCCTTTAGTAAGAATGCCTTTGTGGATATTAGAAAAGCCTTAGTCCATATAGTCAATATGGCTAGAAAACATAGAGGTCCGGTTGCCAGGCTCAGAGGCCCAACAGTTCTGGAGGGTGCAACAGGAGATATAACTTAAGCAGAAATAAACTAAATAAATGAGTGTACACTGATTTTATGAGTTATAGTCCTTTCAGGACCTGCACAGAGTGAAAGTCAAAGACTTTGCATACTGGCTGGCTGGGGATGCACTGAGAATACAAAAACAAAGGCTCCCAAAAGGTTCTGAATAAATACCAGTAGTAAGGTAGGTAGAGAACAGAAGTGTGTGCACGTCTCTCTGGATAGTATATATGACTATAATTGATTTGTTCATTGGTGAATACTTGTGTTTCATGATATTTTGCATTAGATCTACTACAAATCTATCTATCTATCTATCTATCTATCTATCTATCTATCTATCTATCTATCTATCTATCTATCTATCTATCTTTCTATGTATCTATCTATCTATCTATCTATCTATCTATCTATCTATCTATCTATCTAAACCTTTCATAGATAGACAAACAGGGTAGTATATATAGGAAGAAGCTGAAATATTTGGTTTCAGTAAAATTATAATTTGACATAAATTTGTTAATTAAGGTTCCTTGAGTACCTTCAGAATAAATTAAGGGGTTAGGAGATGGTGTATGCAGTGGCATAGGAACTGTAGGGGGAGGGGAGAAATCTCCCTCCCAGATTATAGAGGATATATACAAAAATACCCAAATCCCCTAAATTGTAGAGGGGTAGGTATATTATCCGTAGTGTCTAGCAACAGCAGAGAGATCACAGCTCCATTCCCTCCCCGATACCTCCCCCTCACCTCATGCTCCTGTAACTGCTGGATTACTGGTAGAGGCTCCCACAAGATAATCTTGCGTGATATCTTGAGACCCAGAATGATCAAGACAGCCAGAGGTAGGAGGTGAAGGGAAAGTGCTGGGGAGATAGCGGCTACTACTGGAAACCAGGAAAAAACTATTACTTATAAAAAAACGTATATATATATATATATATATATATATATATTTATATATCAATTTAGTATATGTGAACATAAGAGTAAGAGAAGCTCTCTTACAGAATACAGACAGCAAATACATTTCTAAGCTCATCTGCATGTCTAAAAGGCAGGGACATACAAATGAAAAGACAATGTATTTTACTCTTTGGATCCAAAAAATAACAATTTTATATATTGCTCACTTAAAGAATATGCTCGCTGTATGCTTTTAAGCAAAGCATGGGTTTGGATTTTTGCACAAACCAAGAATAAATTCAGTCCCACAAAATTCACTGCACAAACCAGAATCTGCCTTGCACTGATGATAGCCAGTAAGCTTGAAACTGATCTGTATGCAAGTGATTCTTGGTTTGTGCAAAAATCCAAACCCATGCTTTGCTTAAAAGCTGTTTAAATACAGCGAGCATATGCTTTAAGGGAGCAATGTATAAAATTGCTATTTTTTGGATCCAAAGAGTAAGGTACATTGTGTTCTCATTTGCATATCCCTGCCTTTTAGACATATATATATATATATATATATATATATATATATATATATATATATATATATATATTAGCGAATTGCCCGTCAAAAAATGACGGCAATAAAATTGTAAGCCAGGCAATGCTGTTTGCTTGTGCTTGGGAATGCCATGTGTCTCTGTCTCTTTCCAACATCTCCCCCCAGTCCTTCCCTGCGTGTTACTCTTCTCTTCTGTGTGTCTGCTGAATGTTTGTATGGAGCGCGCCGACTGCCGTTTGTTTTATTTTCAAAGTCCGGCATGCCTGGCTTTGTTCGTGTAAGTGTTACTGTCTTTGCGGTGGTGTATTTTCTAAGTCCCACGTGCCTGACTTGGGTCAACCTCGATTTCATACAGTTTCAGAATTGTTTGCATTTTTCGTCCACCATTTTTTTTCTCGATTAGCCGATTTTCGAGTGACGAAACCTTACTCTCAGGCGTCCTGGCTCTCCCCCTGTGCTGTGTGTGAGTGTGTTGTAATTTATTTTTTATTATTTTTCTTGTTTTTCAGTCTGATTCCAGCTCGCAGGAGCGCCTTTGGCTCGCTAGCAATGAGCGCCTTTGGTGCTCATTGCCTAAGTCTTCCGAGCTTGGAAGGCTTCAATACCTCAACGGTTTGCCTCACTTTGCGAGACTCGCAGTTGCGGCCCCCTGGGCCGCAAAGGGCTCGCCTCACTTAGTGAGGCCCGCAAGCGTGGAATCTGATTGATTGATTGCTTCTGTGAACAGGTGTCTTTTATACAGGTAACGAGCTAAGAGAGTGCTCCTAATCTCAGCTTGTTACCTGTATAATAGACACCCGGGAGCCAGAAATCTTGCTGATGATAGGGGATCAAATACTTATTTCCCTCACTGACCTGCAAATCAATTTATAACTTTTTTGACATGCATTTTTCTTGTTGTTTTTTTTATTATTCTGTCTCTCACTGCTAAAATACACCTACCATTAAATTTATAGACTGATCATTTCTTTGTCAGTGGACAAACGTTCAAAATCAGCAGGGGATCAAATACTTTTTCCCCTCACTGTATATATATATATATATATATATATATATATATATACATATATATATATATATATGTATGTATATATATATATATATATATATATATATAAATATATATATATATATTTACATATGATAGCCAGTAAGCTTGAAATAGCTGTACATGGATAGGATACTCAGCTTGTGTTTAATCCAACCTTGGCTTTGCATAAAAGCTGTGTAATGCAGCAGGCATAAGCTTAAAGGAAGCCATGTTTAAAATGGTTATGGATTGAAGAACAACGCATTTGTGGGCACATTTACATGTCCCAGCTCAGCTTCCCAGAATGCAGTGTAATAACTGTTTTTCTCAGAACTCTGAGCTGGAAACAGATTTATAAACTTGCTTTAGATATTTAAATGTGAACACATATGCACTATTTATTTACTGTACTACTATACGGTGGAGGGCTTCTATCGCTCTTTTGCCCACCATATTATAAATGATTGTTGTGGTGAACTACCTACTCATAAAGTCCACAACACAAGCTGGGATCCCACTCCATGCTGATGATAGCCAGTAAGCTTGAAACAGCTGTACATGGATATGATACTCAGTTTGTGTTTAATCCAACCTTGACTTTGCATTAAAGCAATGTAATACATCATGCTTAAAAGAATCCATGTTTAAAATGGGCTATGGATTGAAGAGCGAGGCATTTGCATGTCCCTGCTTAGCTTCCCAGAATGCAGTACAACAACTGTTTTTCTTGGAATTCTGAACTGGAAGCAGGTTTTTTAACTTGTTTTAGACATTCAAATGTGAACACAGAAGTACTATTGATTTACTATATATATATATATATATATATATATATATATATATATAGCAATACTGATAAATTTATATAAAAAAGAAAAAAGTGGACAGAAAAAAATAAATATATATATATATATATATATATATATACACGCACACTCTATCCCCCAACATATTTTTAGATTCCTACACCCTCTATCTATATATTCTTTCTTTAGTATTGATTTATGGTCCTTCTAGGACCTGCAGAATTGAATGTGAGTGAGTGAGAGCTTGCGTGCGCATACCCGAGAGCTTCTGCATCACAGTAGTTCAGGTAATACAGTTGTGCATGACACCGGTCATGTATGTAGACAAAAGGGTACAGCTGAGTGAGGTAAGCAGTTATGTGCGAGCCTTGTTTCAGTGTGCTGCTGTAAAATAGCTAATTATTCACAATTATTAATGTGAACTGGACGATAAATCAGCAGTGACTTCACACAGTTTCTGTCGAGTCGTGACTTTCCCTTTAAATGGGAGACATGTATTAGTTATACACATTCTGGGGTTGTAATGCCCCAGAACGTCAATGTCACTGCCACCCTTCATGCTGCATAGTGTATTAACTATTAAAGGAGAGGATTTTTAGATGCTAATGGCTGGGTAGAAGGATTGAAAGTTTAATTTGTTCTTGGAGGGAACAGCATACTAAGAAAATATTAATTACTGTTTAAACTGCATTTGAAAGAGCTACTATATATTCTAAACTATTATTCTGCCTTAAATATTATTGTTTTATGTGACATGCACAATCACATATATAGTTGTGAGCGTACGAGTCGTTGCTCACGCTTGCGGGCTCGCGTAGCGAGCCCGCGGCCCTCGCGAAGCGAGGGCCGCGGCTCGCGCAGCGAGCCGCGGCCCTCGCGTAGCGAGGTCACTGGGCAAGGGCCTCAGTTGCTGGCATGGAGCGCCGAAGGCGCTCCATGCCAGCAACTGAGGCCCCTCGCGAAGCGAGGGCCTCAGTTGCTGGCGAGGTCACTGGGCACGGGCCTCAGTTGCTGGCATGGAGCGCCGAAGGCGCTCCATGTCAGCAACTGAGGCCCCTCGCGAAGCGAGGGCCTCAGTTGCTGGCGAGGTTACTGGGCAAGGGCCTCAGTTGCTGGCATGGAGCGCCGAAGGCGCTCCATGCCAGCAACTGAGGCCCCTCGCAAAGCGAGGGACTCAGTTGCTGGCGAGGTCACTGGGCAAGGGCCTCAAACCCTCGCAAAATTCACGTCGCTACTCAAAAAACACGACACACAAATTACGACACTCGCTACATTTTACGAGGAACGCAAACAACGTACGAAACACGTTACCACACATTACGACCTCGCAAACATCGGACGCAACACGCCGACATACAAACATTTAAAACACAATACATACACACAGCACATACATAAAAAACTTACCTACACCAAGAGGGAGCACCCAGGACCTCAAAAATGCAACTTACACCTCGATTTTAATCGAAATAAAACAGTTTAGAGACTAAAAAAAAATCTAAGCGAGAGAAAAAATGGCCGCCGAACAAAACGAAAACGAGGCTACAGCACTCTAAACTCGCAAAACACCACAAAACACCTACGGATATTCCGATACAGACCTATACCACACATTACTCGCCATTTTACACCAATGCGGAAGTACACGACTACGCTAACGGTTTGGTCTCGCGCACGCACAGTGTTACACTGCACACATTCAGCATGCTTATACAGCAGCTCCACACCACTAATGCTGCAGCAACATCAACACAGATTGCCAGCTCTTCATCACAATGCTTCAAAATAGCTACACTATATTCATTTACTAATTTAGCTACCTTACAATTTCATTGCCGTCATTTTTTGACGGGCAATTCGCTAGTATGCTTTAGAATCATAAGTCCTAGTTAAAATTTGGTATTTTTTACACTATACAAATTAAGGCAAATATGGACCAGGTAAATAACAGCATCATGCAACAAGTGCACATGTGCATCCTCCATGCACTGTAGTGGAGGCACACAGAAGAAACAGTGAGGGAAAGAATATGGTAGGACTTTAAGGTGGGGCGATGTGGGAAGGAAAGTATAGGATTTCTGTTTTTTTAGGACTAATAAGGCGAAAGGGACCTATACTGTTTTGTGTGCGGCTTTGAGGAAGCGCACCGACGACGACGACTCTTGGAACGCGGCCGTGCACGCGTAACCATCTAGCGGCGAAAAATAGGTAGTAGACCCAACCCTCTAACCCTAACCCCCTAACCTTAACCCCCTAACCACTTACCTGGGCGTGGTAGCTCATGTATAGCACTACATGGCTCTTGGAGTGCGCGCTCACACGTTCCAAGAGTAGGGGGGGGGGGGGGGCGCACTGTTACGGCAAACAGCGGAGAACACAAATCAGGATAGGACCAGAGAAAGCAAGATGCCACTCACAATTGAATTGCAGTGAGGTAAAATGAGATGCCCGAGGTTAACTCTGGTGTTAATGGAGGGGAATAGAAGATCTGGTAATCGTTCTGTCTTCCTGCTTCAAGGAAAATCTGTCAGTCTGAGAGTAGAGGGTGGTAGGAGTTTGGTATGGAAGGATTTGCATAGGTGTCCTGCTTGGTATACTGGTTATCATAATTTTAGGATGGAAGTCAAGTGTTAATGGATGACGAGGTGCAAGAGAATCCGGGGAACAGAGTAATGTTGATGCAAAGGTATATGCTTCCAGTAGGAAAGTTGGAAAATCAGAGATTGTGGAAGCTGGAAAAATGGTACATAGATTTGTGTGGAGACAGGACATGGGGATATAGGAAGTGGAAGAGAGAGGGTGAGGGAAGGAGATGGTCTGAGGAATGTCGATGGGCTGCAGCGATTGTGGAAGTTGTGACTCCAGAGTGTATTATCAGATCTAGGTAGCTTTCAGAGAGAGCGATTGGTGGAGATGGTAGAAGAAGAAAAAGTAGCAAGCAGAAGGATTCAATGAGTGGTTAAAAACTGAGGTGGTCATGTATTGACTCAGGTAAAGATGGAAGTCTCCCAATATAATGAGTGGATGTGGCAGAAGATGTGAGGAGGCATTAAAGGTTCTCAAACAAGCAAGATGCTGAGCACTAGTGTTGATGCCTATGAATTGTGGCGGTTGCGAAAACTGCTTAGAATCCCTTGGACTGCTGGAAGGTCCAATAAATCAGTACTTAAGGAAATCAAGCCAAACTGGTCACTGGAAGAAACGATCATGAGACTGAAGCTCAAATATTTTTCACCATTCACAGGCTCTACTGCTCAATTCTGCTTTTCCTGAAAAGAACTGATCTGTCTTGCAATGACTGCATGTCACTGTCTCACTTGGCAAATCTCAGACCTATGAACTCCATAGAACACTGTTTTCAGAGTCATGCAGGTAGAACTGTGGAGGTTGTTGTGGTTTTGTGTGTAGCTGAGACTGCATGTCCCTTTGTTCTCCCCCCCCCCCCCCAGACAGGCACCACTAGGCATTTGTCCATACTGCTGTTTGGTCTTGTTTGTGTGTTTATATATAACAAGGCTAATAGTAATCAATTACATTCTTATAAATACTGTAGTGGTAAATATATTATCTCTTTTTTAATTCTATATGATTCATTCTTATTAAAATATTACTATTATTTAAATAAAACTATTTATAAACTTTTCATATGATAATATTTAGCAAGTTCTTTATAATCATCAAATTTAACAATATAACGTTTTCCAATTACGGTATATTAAAATCAGCAATTTGTAAAAAAAATGATTTTTTTTTTCAATCTCTGTATGTTTCTATAGTATCTTAAATTCTAAATCCCAAATTCTTCCTTCTGTTAGTTTTTCTGCCCACCTTCTCCTTTTCACTTATTATGTATATGTTTAGTACCATCTGATTTGCTCAGACAAGTAAAGTGTGTTATTCCCTGAGTGCAGTGATTTGGTACAGGTGAGAGGGGAGTGTTTTTGCCTGGGTTAAACTTGTATATAAGTTTGGGCCTTGTGTGTGACATTTTGCAGGAGGAAATTCAAAGAAAAGTGTCAAATTCTAGTATTTTTTGTAATTTGTAATTATGAGTCAGTTCAGTGGCAACCTCACTCAGTGTACATCCTGTCACATGTATGCACTACTGGAACAACTGATTCAGGGTCCATACCTCTGTGAGAGGTGTGAGCATGTTGCCTCTCTGGAAGCTCAGATTGGAGAACTGGAGAGGAGAATTGCAGCACTTAGTGATATTGCTCCACTGGAAAGGGAGTTGGTGCTCGCTGAGCACAGTTTAGATGGACTTAGCATGGAGGGTGGAGCTGGGGCTATTGAAGATGTCCAGGGAGGTAGCTGGGTCACAGTTAGAAGGGGAAGCAGGGGGATCAGGAGGAGGCGGCAGGCCAGTACTGAGCTGGTAAGCACCAACAGATTTGCCAGATTGAGTGAAACTGCTGGGGATGTCCATGAATGGCAATGCCCGATAGAGCCATTCCCTCTAACAGCCAGGACAACATAGTTGCATAGTAATTGAGGTTGAAAAAAGACTTTAAGTCCATCAAGTTTAACCTTTTAATATCTCCCCTGATCTGCAATATGCAAATTAGTTGTTAATTAATTAGTTGTTAATTAATTGATCCAGAGGAAGGCAAACAGAAAAAAAAAACAACTGAAACTTATCTAATCGTCTCAAAGGGAAAAATAAATTCCTTCCTGACCCCAGATACTGGCGATCAGATCCCTCCCTGGATCAATACTCCCTCTCTAATTATCCAGGATAACCCTGAATGCCCTTTTTTAATTATAATTACATCCAATCCCCTTTTAAAGTTATGTATCAAATCCGCTGTCACCACCTCCTTTATTAGAGAATTCCACAGATTAACCACCCTTACTGTGAAGAACCCTTTTCTTTCTTTAAGGTGGAATCATTTTACTTCTAATCTCAAAGGATGTCCTCTTGTCAGTTGAAAACCTCTTGGCACAAAAAGCTCACTTGACAAATCTTTATACTGACCCGGGATGTATTTATATAGGATAATCATATCCCCTTTCTAGAGAAAATAAGCTTAATTTGTGTAGTCTTTCTTCATAACTTAGCCCCTCCATTCCCCTTATTAGTTTTGTTGCCCTCCTCTGTACATTTTCCGGTTCTAAAATGTCCTTTTTATGAAGCAGTGCCCAAAATTGTACTTCATTTCCAAATGAGGGAGAACTAGAGATTTGTATAGTGGCAGAATTATATCTGCTTCCCATGCTTCTATACCCTTCTTAATACATGCTAATATTGTTACCTAGGTGGTTGCCCACAAGTACTCCCAAATCTATTTCAATATCTGATACCTCTATATTTGCTCCATTAAGATTATAAATTGCATGGCTATTTTTCCTTCCCAGATGCATAACTTTACTTTTATTTGTATTCAATCTCATCTTCCACTTAGATGCCCTTTCCTCTAATTTATGTAAATCCCTTTGGAGGGAAAGAAAATCATTATCTGTTTTAATTACCTTGCACAACTTTGTGTCATCAGCACAAATGGAGACGCTACGTTCTAGTCCCACCTCTAAGTCATTTATACATATTTTAAAAAGGAGAGGACCTAATACTGAATCCTGAGGAACCCCACTTAACACATTAGTCCAATCCGAGTATGTTCCATTTACCACAACCCTTTGCTTCCTGTCCTTTAGCCAGCTCTCGATCCACGAGCAGATATTTACAGCAATTCCTGTATCCCTTAGTTTGCACAATAGTCTCCCATCTGGCACTGTATCAAAAGCCTTTGCAAAATCCAAAAAGACTACATCCACAGAGTTGCCTTGATCCAGGTTACTACTAACCTCCTTATAGAAACGTATTAGATTTGTTTGACATGACCTATCCCTCATAAATCCATGCTGACTCCTACTTATAATCCTGTTCAAATAGACATATTCTTGTAGATGATCCCTTATTAACCCTTCTAAAAGCTTTCCCACTACAGAAGTGAGGCTTACTGGTCTATAATTCCCCAGATTTGCTCTTGCTCCCTTCTTAAATATAGGTATCGCCTCTGCTTATCTCCAGTCATCTGGTAGAGACCCTGTGTTGAGTGAATCTTGCAAAATTAAATAAAATTGGTTTGGCTATTATAGAACTTAGTACCCTTGGATGTATTCCATCAAGACCTGGGGCTTTATTAACATTTATTTTTTCCAAACTCTTTTGGGCCTCTTCCTGCTTTAACTAATTATTCGGCGAAGGTAGTGTAGCCCCATTATGTTGCAGTGACCCAACCACTGGTACCTCCCTTGTGTATACAGAAGAAAATAACTTATTTGTCTCATCTGCCTTTTCCAGGTCACTAATTGTCATGCGGCCTCTGTCACATTGTAATGTAACTATAGCTTCCTTCCTTGCCCATTAATATATTTAAAAAATAATTTAGGGTTAGCCTTACTCTCTTTTGCAACTCAATTTTCATTTTCTATTTTAGCCCGTCTAATAGCCCTTTTGCAAGCCTTGTTGATTTCCTTGTACTCACTTAAAGCAGTCTTTGTCCCCTCTTGTTTGTTCTACTGGAGGAGTGGGAGGGCAGAATAGGCAGAGCAACCGACAGGTTTTGGTGGTAGGGGACTCTATTATTAGGAAGGTAGGAAGGATGATTTGTCACCCAGATCCCAGGAGTCGAACAGTTTGCTTTCTTCCAGGTGCTCAAGTTCGGCATGTTTGTGGATCGGGTAGATAAATTATTGCGAGGGGCTGGAAACGAACTATTGGTCTTGGTAGATATTGGTACCAATGACAAAGTTAGTGGAAGATGGAGAGTCCTAAAGAATGAGTTTAGAGAATTCGAGAATAAGCTTAAGGGAAGGACCTGTATTTTCTAAGATACTACCAGTGCCGCGTGCTAGCCCAGGGAGACAGGGTTTTTAGAGCACTGGGCTGACCTCACTTGGGTACAATCTCTGTAGCAGGGATGGATTGCACCATAATGATGAGGTAGCTGCTGTGCTAGGGGAAAGGATGGTAGAACGGCTGGGGAGTTTTTAAACTAGTAGGAAGAGACTAGATTTAAGTTACATAGTAGTAGTTACATAGTAATTAAGGTAGAAAAAAGACTTTCAGTCCATCAAGTTCAACCTGTTAAGATCTCCTCTGATCTGCAATATGCGGATTAGTTATTAATTAAATTATTGATTAAATAATTATTAATAGTATAGTATTGGAGAATGAATAAAGAGTTAGTCCATCAAGTTCAACCTTTTTAGATGTCTATTGATCTTTTTAATTTGGACTATTTATTATTATTGTTAATTGTTAATTATTGTTAATTGATCCAGAGGAAGGCAAACATAAAAAAAAAACCCATTGAAACTTTGCCAATTGTCTCATAAGGGGAAAAAAAAGCAAAATTCCTTCCTGACCCCAGAAACTGGCGATCAAATTTCTCCCTGGATCAATATTCCTTGCTAGTTATCTAGGATAGCCTTGAATGCCCTCTTTATTCAGAAATATATCTAACCCCTTTTTGAAGTTGTCTATCGAATTCGCTGTCACCACCTCCTTTGGTAGAGAATTCCACAGTTTAACCACCCTAACTGTGAAGAACCCTTTTCTTTGTTTAAGGTGAAATCTTTTTTCCTCTAACCTCAACGGATGTCCTCTTGTCAGTTGAAAATCTCTTGCTACAAAAAGTTCACTTGACAAAGCCTTATATTGACCCTGGATGTATTTAAATAACGTAATCATATCTCCTCTTAGACGCCTTTTTTCTAGCGAAAATAAGTTTAATTTTGCTAGTCTTTCTTCATAACTTAGCCCCTCCATTCCCCTTATTAGTTTTGTAGCCCTTCTCTGTACTTTTTCCAGCTCTAAAATGTCTTTTTTGTGAGGTGGTGCCCAAAATTGTACTCCATATTCCAAATGAGGGCGTACTAGAGATTTGTATAATGGCAGAATTATATCTTCTTCCCTGGCTTCTATACCCTTCCTAATACATGCTAATATTTTATTTGCCTTTGCAGCCGCTGCTTGGCTTTGAGCGCTGTTACCTAGGTGGTTGTCCACTAGTACTCCCAAATCCCTTTCAATATCTGATACCCCTAGATTTGCTCCATTAAGATTATAGATTGCTTGGCTATTGTTCCTTCCCAAATGCATAACCTTACATTTATTTGTATTAAATCTCATCTGCCATTTAGCCGCCCATTTCTCTAATTTATGCAAATCCTTTTGTAGGGAAAGTACATCATTATCTGATTTTATTACCTTGCACAACTTAGTGTCATCAGCAAAAATGGAGACACTACATTCGAGTCCTACTTCAATGTCATTAATAAATATGTTAAAAAGGAGAGGACCCAATACTGAGCCCTGAGGAACCCCACTTATCACATTAGACCAATCGGAGTATGTTCCATTTACAACAACCCTTTGCTTCCTGTCTTTTAGCCAGCTCTCGATCCATGAGCAGATATTTACTGCAATTCCTGTATCCCTTAGTTTGCTCACTAGTCTTCCATGTGGCACTGTATCAAATGCCTTTGAAAAATCTAAAAAGACTACATCCACTGAGTTGCCCTGATCCAAGTTCCTACTAACCTCCTCATAAAAACTAATTAGATTGGTCTGACACGACCTTTCCTTCATAAATCCATGTTGACTGCTACCTATGATCCTGTTCAAATAGACATATTCTTGTATTCTGTCCCTTATTAACCCTTCTAAAAGCTTCCCAACTACAGAAGTGAGGCTCACTGGTCTATAATTCCCCAGATTTGATCTAGATCCCTTCTTAAATATAGGTATCACCTCTGCTTTTCTCCAGTCATCTGGTAGAGACCCTGTAGTGAGCGAGTCTTTAAAGATTAGATATAATGGTTTGGCTATTACAGAACCCAGCTTACTCAGTACCCTTGGATGTATTCCATCAGGACCTGGGGCTTTATTAACATTTATTTTCTCCAACCTCTTTTGTATTTCTTCCTGCGTTAACCAATTATTTAGTGAAGGTAGTGTAGCCCCATTATGTTGCAGTGTCCCAACCACTGGTACCTCCCTTGTGTAAACCGACGAAAAGAACCTATTTAGCTCATCTGCCTTTTCCTGGTCACTAATTATCAGATGGCCTGTGTCACATTGTAATGGTCCTATCGATTCCTTCCTGGCCTTCTTCCCATTAATATATTTATAAAATATTTTAGGGTTAGTCTTACTTTCCATTGCAACTGACTTCTCATTTTCTATTTTAGCCAGTCTAATAGCCCTTTTGCAAGCCTTGTTGATTTCCTTATAGTCACATAAAGATGCCTCTGTTCCCTCCTTCTTGTATAATTTAAATGCATATTTATTTTTCCTCATCATGATCTTTAAGTCATTGTTAAGCCACATGGGATGTGATTTACTCCTATTTATTTTATTTCCACATGGTACATGCTGATGAGTATGTTTATTTAGTAAGGATTTGAATGTTGTCCATTTATTTTCAGTATTCTTCCCTGTAAGTTCTTTGTCCCAGTCTATATGTTGTATTGCTGCCCGTAGCCCATTAAAGTTAGCCCTTTTAAAATTTAGAGTTTTTGTTGGCCCCTTACAACTTTGTTTTTTGTATTCAATCTCAAATGAGACTGTGTTGTGATCACTGTTCCCCAAGGGTTCCCCTATTTTTACATTTGATATTATATCAATATTACTTGTGATGACTAAATCCAAGATGGCCCCATTTCTAGTAGGTTCTTGTATTACCTGGGCTAGATAATGATCCCTGAGTGTACTCAAGAACCTGCTCCCCTTAGCTGAGCTGCTGGTCTCGTTTATCCAGTTTATATCAGGGTAATTAAAGTCTCCCATTATTAGAACTTGCCCATGCTTAGCTGCATTTCCAATCTGTAACAATAATTGTATTTCCTCACTTTCAGCTATATTTGGGGGTTTATAGCATACTCCCACCAATATGCATTTAGAATTAGCTCCTCCACTATTTAGCTCAACCCACAAGGATTCAATGATGCCGTTAGTGCCAGCATAAATATCTTCTCTAACTATAGGCTTAAATTCAGGCTTAACATAAAGACAGATCCCTCCTCCTCTTTTACCATTTCCCCTATCTTTCCTAAATAGGTTATAACCATCCAGATTAACAGTCCAGTCATGAGATTCATCCCACCATGTTTCCGTAATGCCTATTAAGCCCCATTTTTCTTGTACTGCTAATATTTCTAGCTCATCCATTTTCCCAGGCAAACTTCTTGCGTTTGCAATCATACACTTTATGTTGCTATGGCTCTGCTGATGTGAAGTGCCTGCCACTGTATTTGAGGCCCCTATTAATATCTCCCTACTTTCTATTGTAATGGGGTAGTAAGTGTAGAGGGGGTAAGGAATTAATTAATTAGTCATGTCGGAGGAGGGGGGGGGGGGGAGAGTTAGTATAGTCAATATGGAGGTACTGCTAAGTAACTCCAGTATATTGACAGGCCTTCCAGAAGTAAAGATTCATAACATAAGGTGTATGATTGCTAATCTCAGAAGCTTGCCAGGAAAAATGGGAGAGTTAGAATTATTAGCAGTAAATTAGAAATGTGATTTAATAAGCATTACTGAAACATGGTGGGATGCGTCTCATGACTGGACTGTTAATCTTGATGGTTATAACCTATTTAGGAAAGATAGAAGCAATGGAAAAAGGGGAATAGGGAGATGTCTGTATGTTAAGCCTGAATTTAAACCTATAGTCAGAGAAGATATTTATGCTGGAATGAGTGATGATATTGAATGTTTGTTGGTAGACTTAAATAGCGGAGCAGCAAATTCTAAAAGAATAATGGTGGGGGTATGCTATAAACCCCCAAATATAATTGAAAGTGAGGAAAGGCAGCTAAGCATAGGCAAGTTCTAATAATAAGAAATTTTAATTACCCTGAAATAAACTGGATGAGTGAGACCAGCAGTATGGGTAAAGGGAGCAGGTACTTGAGTACACTCAGGGATCATTATCTGACCCAGATTATACAAGAACCTACTAGAAATGAAGATATCTTGGATTTAGTTATCACAAATACTATTGATATGGTATCAAATGTGAAAATAGGGCAACCTTTGGAAACAGTGATCAGAACACAATCTCATTTGAGATTGAATTAAAAAAACAAAACTGTAAAGGGCCAACAAAAACTTTTAATTTTACTGGGTCGCTATGACTGGAGAAAAGCAGAGTTGAAACCTATATTTAAGAAGGGAGCAAGAGCAAACCCGGGGAATTATAGACCTGTTAGCCTCACTTCTGTAGTGGGAAAGCTTTTAGAAGGGTTAATAAGGGATAATATACAAGAATATGTCTATTCGTACAGGATTATAAGTAGGACACAACATGGGTTTATGATTGACAGGTCATGTCAAACAAATCTAACTAGTTTCTATGAGGAGGTTAGTAGGAACTACAGTGGATGTTGTCTTTTTAGATTTTGCAAAGGCTTTTGATACAGTGCCACATGGTAGAATATTGTGCAAACTAAGATATACAGGAATTGCAGTAAATATATGCACATGGATTGAGAGCTGGCTAGAAGACAGGAAGCAAAGGGTTGTTCTAAATGGAACATACTCATATTGGACTAATGTGGTAAGTGGGGTTCCTCAGGGTTCAGTATTAAGTCCTCTCCTTTTATTTATTAACAACTTCGAAGTAGGACTGGAAAGTATTGTCTACATTTTTGCTGATGACAGTAAGTTATGCAGGGTAATTAAATCAGAAAATTATGTACTTTCAGTCCAAAGGGATTGGCATAAATTAGGGAAATGGGCAATTAAATGGCAGATGAGATTTAAACAGGATTATAAGTAGGTACCAACATGGATTTATGAGGGATAGGTCATGTCAAACAAATCTAATTAGTTTCTATGAGGAGGTTAGTAGGAACTTGGATCAAGGCAACTCAGGGGATGTAGTATTTTTAGATTTTGCAAAGGCTTTTGATACAGTTCCACATAGGAGACTATTGTGCAAACTAAGGGATACAGGAATTGCAGTAAATATCTGCTCATGGATCAGCACTGTCTGAAGGCTAGAGTAAAAAAAAGATTTGACAAGTCTAGGTTCTGTTTGAGACTATGCATGCTCAGTACAGGCAGTGGGATTGTGGTGGCTCATGTCCTGTTTCGGGGCCTATGGGTCAGTTGCAAGCAGGTTACAATGAAGCTATTGATGTCATGAGGCAGAGCCAATGATATCATAGTCCAGCCTGCTTTCAAGCTCCTTGATGGTCCAACCTCCAGTCAAAGCCGACCCATGCCCCATGATAAGGTACAGGGAGGTGGAGAAAATAAATTCTGCTTAGGCAAACAGACAATTTGAAAAAAAAAAACAATATATCTACTCTATGCATACTAGAGCACTTTACAAGTTTGAAATACTTACACATTTATTTTCAAATTTAATTTTGCCCCTGACCCCCCAAAAACAAAAACTCTAGGTATATCCTGAGCATGTCTAACAATTCGGTTATGCACAAAGCAAACATACTCTTCCAAACAATAACCAAGTTGCACAAATCATCCTATAACACACATTGCAAATACATAGATAACTCTTAATTTACATTCTTTTCAGGTATGATTAACAACATCTGATGCAGGGAGGAATCCGATCGCCAGTATCTGGGGTAAGGAAGAAATTATTATTTTTTCCCTTTGAGACGATTGGCTAAGTTTCACTTGGCTTTTTTCTGTTTGCCTTCCTCTGAATTCAATTAATTAACAACTAATCTGCATATTGCAGATCAGAGGAGATTTTAAAAGGTTGAACTTGATGGACTTAAAGTCTTTTTTCAACCTCAAAGGGCTCTCTCAGGCTTAAAAATTGGTAAAGCACCAGGCCCAGACAGGTTTGTTGGGCATTACTATAAACTGTTTATTAACATCTTAGCCCCCCCGACTCCAAGAAGTGTTTAATGAAATAAAAGAGAAAGGTCAGATGCCAGTAGAAATGACCGAAGTAGCCATAACATCAATTCTTAAACAAAATAAAGATCCTACTAATTTATTGAATTATAGGCCAATATCACTTATGAATATTGATCCGAAATTGTATTCTAAAATCTTGGCAACTAGGTCAAAATATTTAATCCCAAAGTTAATAAATAAAGATCAGACAGGTTTTGCACAAAAACGACAATGTCCTGAAAATATTAGAAAATGAATTATCATAGAATATGCACAAAAATATAATATACCTATGCTTTCCCTGTGGTTGGATGCCGATAAAGCATTCGATCGGGTTGATTGTCTGTTCATGGATTTAGTTTTACAAAGATCTGGATTAGGGGATTTTGGGATTAAAGCTATAAAGGCCCTGTATGATAAACCAAAGGCGCATGTTTTTGGAATGGATTTTAAGAGCGATAAATGTAATATAACTAATGGAACCCGACAGGAATGCCCGCTCTCCCCTCTAATATTTATATTAATTATGGAACCACTTCTTGAAAGTTTTAGAATGTCAAGTGACATCTTTGGAGTTTCCATTGGTAAGAAAGAATATAAAGTTGCGGCTTTTGCCGATGACACAATATAAACTATAAGTAAACTTGAAGTTTCCTTGTTCACAGTCATAAAGTGCTTGATGAATATAGCAAAGTATCACATTTTAAAGTAAATATAAATAAAACTCAAACAATGCGGTCAGGTGTACTAAAAATATAATTAGAAAGATTAAAGAGTAATTACTCATATAATTAGAAAAATAATAGTCTGATACACTTAGGTATAAAATTACAACCAAATTTGGATGAAATGAGTAAAATAAATTCCATGAACTTGTTTAGAGACATACAGGACATTTTGAATAACTGGGGAGAGAACAACTTCTCATGGTCAGGCAGAATTGCAGCCATTAAAATGGCAATTCTGCCTAAAATTAATTATCTATTTCGCTGTATACCATTACAAATACCTAAGTATATTAGAAAATTATTTCAAAAGATGATAGATAAATATATTTATAGTAAGAAAAAAGTAAGAATAAATCTTACAATAACTAAAAGGAAACTAAATAGAGGAGGGTTAGCATCACCTAACATAGAGGATTATTATATGGCGGTAAGACTGGCCCATTTAGCTAACTGGGGACCAACGGAGGAAACACCATGTTGGTTAGATATTGAACAATCTTTAATGGGCACAACCAAATTGACAGATATTTTGTGGCAAAATATAAATACGAAGGTGATCTCTCCAAATGCTACATGGATAGTCAAAACTAATTTAAAACATTGGGAATTATAAAAAAATAAGTATGACCTGTTAAATAAACCATATTTAGCATATACTATCCAATCTCGATTAGTGAAATATACACCTAAAAAAAGCTTAATATGAGGGAAAATGGAATTTGCACTATATAGTAGATCTCTATAGGGAAAATAGAATAATTACCTTTTGAAGAACTGCAAAGGAAATATGATATTCCACCTTTTTATTGGTTGAAATATAGACCTTTATTGCAGATTTTAATTAAAAGCAATTATAAAATATATAAAAATTAAGACTTGACGGAATTTTAAAAAATGTTTTTGAATTTGGATAAAAGTAAACTAATAACAAAATATAATATCATATCTATGAAAAATGAGGTATATAAAACTAGAAGAATGGCAAGGTGGGAACAAGATATTCAAGAAACATGGAGTGAAGCAATATGGTTTAACGCTATCACTTTAACAACTAAAGCAGTTAAATGTATAATTTATAGAGAGATTTACTTAAAAATAGTACAACAATGGTACTATGTACCAATACAATTAGCTCAATTTAGTAAAAAAACATCAGATAATTGTTGGAAACAATGTGGTCAACCTGGGACATTATATCATCTATGGTGGGAATGCCCTAAAATTTTAAAATTTTGGGAAATATGCTTGTTAAAAATCAAAGACATTACAAATATAGATTTAATAAAAATTCCAGAAGCAGTGTTATTACACATCTTTCCAGCAGAAATTAAATATACGCCTAAGAAACTGTTAGTTCATATCTTAATGGTTTGTAAAACCACACTGGTTAAAAAGTGGAAGACTGATCAGATACCTAGATGGTCAGAGATACAATATATCCTTGAGGGAAATAGAGATCTAGAAGAAAATAATTATGAAATTGGAACTTTGTATAAAAGCAAGAAATAAGATATGGGAACTATGGGATAAATATTATGAAAATAATAATTATGTTTAAATACTTTCTTGTATTCACAAAAATGTCTTCTCTTTATTATTGTATTTCTTTCATAGTACATTTTTTCTTTTTAGGAAATATAAGAATGTATGTTGAATGTACTTTAAATGTTTTTATGTTTTGTAATTGTTTGGTTAAATAATAATAACAAATAAATGTTGAAATAGGGCAACCTTTGGGAAACAGTGATCACAACGTTTGAGATTGGTTTAAAAAAACAAAACTATAATTTTAAAAGGGCAGATTTTAATGGTCTAAGGGCAGCAATACAAAATATAGACTGGAACAGAGAACTGATAAAACAACCATTATATCTAATTTTTCAAGATTCACTCAACACAAATCTTTCAAGATTCACTCAACACTGGGTCGCTACCAGATGACTGGAGAAAAGCAGAGGTGATACCTATATTTAAGAGCAAATCCGGGGAATTATAGACCTGTAAGCCTCGCTTCTGTAGTGGGAAAGTTTTTAGAAGGGTTAATAAGGAATAATATACAAGAATATGTCTATTCATACAGGATTATAAGTAGGAGACAACATGGGTTTATGATTGACAGGTCATGTCAAACAAATCTAATTAGTTTCTATGAGGAGGTTAGTAGGAACTACAGTGGATGTAGTCTTTTTAGATTTTGCAAAGGCTTTTGATACCGTGCCACATGGTAGAATTTTGTGCAAACTAAGATATACAGGAATTGCAGTAAATATATGCACATGGATTGAGAGCTGGCTAGAAGACAGGAAGCAAAGGGTTGTTCTAAATGGAACATACTCATATTGGACTAATGTGGTAAGTGGGGTTCCTCCGGGTTCAGTATTAAGTCCTCTCCTTTTATTTATTAACAACTTCGAAGTAGGACTGGAAAGTATTGTCTACATTTTTGCTGATGACAATAAGTTATGCAGGGTAATTAAATCAGAAAATTATGTACTTTCAGTCCAAAGGGATTGGCATAAATTAGGGAAATGGGCAATTAAATGGCAGATGAGATTTAATATGAATAATTGTAATGTTATGCATCTGGATGGAAAGGAAAAATAACCATTCAATTTAAAAACTTAATGAAGCAAATCTAGGGGTATCAGATATTGAAAGGGATTTGGGAGTGCTAGTGGACAACCACCTACGTAACAGTTCTCAATGCCAAGCATCAGCTGAAAAGGCAAATAAAATATCTGCATGTATTACGAAGTGTATAGAAGCCGGGGAAGCAAATATAATTCTGCCACTATACAAATCCCTAGTATGCCCTTATTTGGAATATGGAGTACAGTTTTGGGCACCACTTCATAAAAAGGACATTTTAGAGCTGGAAAAAGTACAGAGAACAAAACTAATAAGGGGAATGGAGGGGCTAAGTTATGAAGAAAGACAAACCAAATTAAAAGTTTTTTCTCTAGAAAAAAGGCATCTAAGAGGGGATATGATTACCCTATATAAATACATCCAGGGTCAGTATAAAGATTTGTCAAGGAAGATTTTTGTGCCAAGAGGTTTTCAACTGACAAGAGGACATCCTTTGAGGTTTGAAGTAAAAAGATTCCACCTTAAAGAAAGAAAAGAGTTATTCACAGTAAGGATGGTTAATCTGTGGAATTCTCTACCAAGTAAGGTGGTGACAGCGGATTTAATAGATATCTTTAAAAAAGGATTGGATATATTTTTAAATAAAAAGGGCATTCAGGGTTATCCTGGTTAATTAGAGAGAGAGTATTGATCCAGGTAGGAATCTGATTGCCAGAATCTGGGGTCAGGAAGGAATTCATTTTTTTCCCTTTTGAGACAATTGGCAAAGTTTCACTTGTTTTTTTTTTCTGTTTGCCTTCCTCTGGATCAATTAACAATTAATCTGCATATTGTAGATCGGAGGAGATCTTAAATGGTTGAACTAGATAGGTAAAACAAAAATCAACCTCAATTACTACGTAACTATGTAAATATGTAATGTTAAAGGGTCATGGAAAACAAACATTTTTTTTTCTCAAGTATTTTAAAGACCATGTTTTAAACATTACAAAAGTTGTATTTTGCTTGAAAAATATTGAGTAAAACTTTATTGAAACTAACAGGAAATTCAGGGAGCATACCTTAGTTTCGTTGCCATAGGACAAGTTCCCCAAAACGGTAAATCTTCTGAATACGTTTTTGTGCTTTGCATCCATTATTTAAAAAAAAGAAAACATACTGTGACACAGTATCAAATACCCTTGTTCTGAGACAACAAATAAAACACTTATGTCCCTTTAAGTGCCACCGAATGTACATACCATTTAGCATAAATATACTGCATTATATTAAATGCTTAGAGACATTTAAAACATTTTTCTTTGTTGAATTTGAAAGAGATTATTTGATAAAATAACACTGTGTATTTTCTGATTCAAATGTTTAATCTGCTCCTCAGTGCTTGACATAGCTGTATGAATCATGCTTGTCTGCCAATTAAATCTACCAAAGTACATTTGCTCTGTGCACTTCCTGTTAGTTTGAGTAAAGTTTAAATAGGTTTTACTTAAAAAAAAAAAAATCAAGCAAAAAAATATTTTTGTAATGTATAAAGCATGCTCTTTTAAATGCATGAAAAAGATTTGTTTTCCATGTCCCTTTAAAAGAACACTGGAATACTCATTTTATTAATTGCAATCTTCTTAGTAAACAAAATATATTTAGAATTGCATTTTTTCTACTTTTTATTAAAGCAATTATTAAGAAAATCTGATTTAAATATATAATTGCTAAATTATAAGGGCCACATTGGACTGCAACAAGCTGCTTATTAATGTGTAGAAAAAAATACGGTCTTCAATTAAATAACTTTTATAACAATTATGATACAGTGCAATCTGCCATTTAAAGTTTACAGATAGCTACATATTGAGGTTGTAGGAAGCTTCTATCTGGACAATGAAAATGTAGCAGCTAAAACTACCAGTGCTCTTATTAGGAATAAAGGAAATATTATTTTAAATGGGTATACCCTTTTTGAGACTGCAATATACTGCCAGATACATATTATGGTAGATAACATCAAACAGTAATCATATATAAGAGAAATACAATGAAAGGCTTTTCTTATTTTACTATCTAAAACATGTGGCCCATTATGAAGTTTAGTTATTCAAATAATCTAAAAAATGTAACCACAGTGGTTCTTTATAGAAGGTGCCGGGTGTTCACTGCAGGCAAATTGTACAATGTGTTTCCTAGAGGTGATCACCAAGTTAATACAAGCAGTTGTTCCAGACCATTAAATAAAAGAGATGTCCCGAAATAACGTTGCATGACAAAAGCGCGTCGCCAAATGAGCAACCTCATTAATGCGTGCAGGACTAAAGCTCGCACACAACACATGCGCACGCAACAAAAGCGTGCGCGCCAGCCAAATGAGCGAACGGCAAAAGCGTGCATTACAAAAGGAGCCCAGGATACACATCAGTATTGTAAAAGAAACTAAAACATCTTAATGGACCACTGCATGCACGTTGTTCTATATGGTCGATATGCTCCCCCCTGCTGGCCGCGCTCTCCTGGGGCCACCAGGCTGCCCTTGTAGTCACAGAAGCGGTTAGTAAAGCAGCGCTTGCTCTCCATGTCCCTCAAACAGCAACAAAGAGTGGATTAGACAAGATGCACAGGGACACAGCCAAGGAAGGCACACAGAAAGCCCAGGACTGGAACACTGCCAAGGATAGGGACCACAGCCAAAAACAGGGTCACAGATAATCCAGGACAGGGACACAGACAGTCTGACAGCAGCACAGCTCAGAATATAGAGGGTAATATATCAGGGAGGAGCATATAGATTATATAGAACAACGTGAATGCAGTGGTCCATTAGGATGTTTTTGTTGTATCTTTTACAATATTGATGGGTATCCTGGGCTCTCTTTGTAATGCATGCTTTTGCTGTTCACGCATTCGTCTGGCGCATGTGCGCATTTCTCTTGTGCGGGCTTTAGTCCTTCACGCATGAATGGGGTTCTTCATTTGTCAGCGCGCTTACGTTGGCGCACATTTGACACGCACACTATAGACGGGGTCCCAAAAATAAATTAAGAGCTGAAATCATTGAGCTTGGAAGAATTTCCTCCTATATTGGCTGCTACATATTTTAAAAGTACACTTCTAATAATTTTATCTGCATTTGAATATTTCCACAGATAACCTAATGCCTATAAACTGAAACAATGTACCTTATCTCAATGTTTGTTTAATTGAATGTAATAATTGTATATTATTCTACAAACATCATAATAAGCAGTGTTAATTTTTACAGACTTGAGCTTTTCTGGATGTGGATAAGCCAGTATCCTATCAAGCTTTGAATACCATTATATTCAATAATGGAAGATGACACCCCAGATTCATATCTCGAAGAACAACTTGAGAACAAGCACAAAATAAGTAGCAACAGAGTTTCTATAAAAAATGAATCTCCTTCACCTGAGCACCAATTTCTAATTGAAACTTTTATCCATGATCCAGAACATCATGCAGTGCCTGAGAATACATCTAGAGGAAAGGTGCCATGCAATGGAAGAAAGAAAAAAAAATTGCAAACAGAAAAACAAGTTGAGAACAAAAATTATGCACTTTATAAAAATGAAAAATTATCTCCTGAAATGTCAACATATACAAATAAAAATAGACCACACTCAGAGAAGAAGTTTGCATGTACGGACTGTGGAAAAAGCTTTACACGACAGTCATCCCTGATTACACATCATAGAATTCACACTGGGGAAAAGCCGTTTGTATGTATAGAATGTGGAAAAGGCTTTACTGATAACTCCAATCTTGTGAAACACCAACGTACACACACTGGAGAAAGGCCGTACGCATGCACTGACTGTGGGAAGACCTTTACAGACAGCTCAAACCTTATAGCACACAAGAGAGCCCATACTGGGGAAAGGCCTTATGTATGTAACAATTGTGAAAAGAGCTTTACTCTCATTTCCAATCTGGTTACTCATAAAAGAGCACACACAGGCGAGAGGCCGTATGAGTGCACTGATTGTGGAAAAAGATTCTCTCGCAGCTCGCATCTAGTCACTCACCAGAGAGCTCACCGAGGAGAAAGACCTTATGTGTGCAATGATTGTGGAAGGCGTTTTACTCAGATCTCAAACTTGATTGCTCATCAGCGAGCTCATACAGGTTTGAGACCCTTTTCCTGCACTGACTGCGGTAAAAGTTATACCCAAAAATCAAACCTTATAGAACATAGAAGAACTCATACAGGAGAGAGACCCTATGTATGCACTGAGTGTGGGAAAGATTTCAGCCAAAATTCAAGTCTTATTAAGCACAGAAAGGTACATGTAAAGCAGGCTCAGCAGTTAGAAGAGTCAAGTCAGAAAATAATTGTGGACTGGAATCCATAAATATAAAATCAAAATGAAAGTGATTTCATTTTGCTTGCTTATTTCTAATTGTGCTTCAAAACATAAACTAAAATCATTACTTTAGCCAAAAAATATATATACTGGAGAGAATGACATGTAGAATGGGTTCTGCTTTTGGTATACATATTATCTGTATTTATGGATGCTGCCACTAAATCCAGATTAATGTCCCCCATGCTCTCCCCATCAGCTATGTATAGTAACTATTTTTTTCTATAACTTCCAACAATCAATCTGTAACACAGTTGCACAACTTCTTTTCCAAAACTATTTGTCTTTTATCAGTATTTTTTTAACGTTAATAGTGCAAAATAGATGACTAAATCAACCTTACTAAAATATATTCATTACACCGTTGTGTGTTACAACTATTTAAAAATATATATTACATTTTGGCAATAAAAGGTACAGACATGTTGGATATACAGAATATTTAGAACAGCTCTGAACAATTTTGATAACTATTACTTGTAAAGAGTCATTAAAGGGCCAAGGAAAGCTTTTATTTCTTTATTGCTTTTGATAATGTTTCACAATGCGTTTCTTTTTTAATAATGAAGCAATTGAATGAACATAGGCACTTCCTTTAAAAGAAAATTCTAAAAATATTTAAACAAGTTTTGATTATTTTTTTTTATGCATAAAAAGACTTTTACAGTGTTTACAAACATGACAGAGAAGTTTGTGTTCCATGTCCCGTTAAATGAAAACTAAGTTATTTTCACTATTAATTAACATCTTTTTGGGGGCTCCAACTGGGTTACAGGCTCCAGCTTCCGATTCCTTGCAAGCCTTTGATCTTTAATGGTTGCAAGAGTTACAATCGCTAAAATCGCTAATTGCTTTTCAATTACAGTGATTCCTCAATTCCGCAAATGTTTTCACACTCGTAAACGGCAGGAATCCTAGGAGTATCAGATTGGACCCGCAAAGGGGTTACAGACATGTCAGGAGCACTTTAAAAGCAAAAAGAAAAGCAATACCGAACTGTAAATGATGGTGGAAATGATGTAAGACATTAGAATTAAAAACACAACAGTCTCAAGCCCGTAAATCTGCAATAATTAATTTAATTTATTATGTGTCGTTTCGGGGTTATATCAATCTTGGGAATCAACAAGCTAATACATATCAGGCCACCCACATGGACTAGAACATTGACTTCATTTGTATTATTATGTACTTTGCAGGTTTGCAGGTCCGATCGCATATCGGACCCTGAAACGCTAACTAATTGACATGTAACCTCCATGTTTTACTGACTTCATGATGACAGGCTCCTTTTCTACTGGCTGTTTCTGCATCGGGGGTTACAGTCTTGCTTAATTGAGGGTGCATGAGTTACGGTGCTATTCAATTCGGCAAGGCCCCAAGTTAGGGGTCGATAGCGATATTCGGAAACCATGCCATCATATGTAGCATTTGCGAGCTTGAACAGGTCAATTAGCCAAGACCGTAACTCCCAAGATAGAAACAGCCAATGGAAACAGAGATCGTCATCATTACATCGATGAAAAATGGAGTTTGGATTTCAAAGTCCTATGGGCTTCAATTACGAGTTACGATTGGACACATATTCCTTATATATTGCAATATCGATAAAACTGTAAATATGATATTCTATGACATTCAAGTTCCATTATGTGTATTAACACATTGATTGCCGGATCGATATAACACGGAAATCAAACATGAAATAAAGTATTTTTGGGGGCCGATTTGAGAGCTTGAGAATGTTGTACTATTAATTCTAAGACTTAATATCACTTTTCCTTTTAATAAAAATACAGTATTGATTTTTTTTTTTTTTGCAATTAAAGTGCTCCGGACTTGTCTTTAAGCCCTTTGCGAGTCCTCCTTGGGACCCCTAACCTTTTGCCATTTGCGGCCTTGGTGGGGTGGTTAGCAAGGGGGAATTGTAGCAATTGAATAGCGATTCACAATTTTTAGCTTTCGGAACTCTTGCGGCCGTGAAAGATCAAAGGATTGGAGGAGCATTAACTTGCAATGTTAACCATCGGAATCGGAGGCCGGAGCACGCAACAAGACACCAATTGAAAAGCAAAATAACTTATGGGCTATGCTTCTGAAGCTTCAATTGAATGAGGCTCTCTGTGTACAAAAGAGGGGCATCTCTTAATTGTACAAAATGAATACAACTAACATTATTGTAATATATTAGCAGGTACGTGAGTTAAGTACAAATGTAATATTTAAAATTAAAAGTAATTTTTACACTGTATTTTACTAAAAAGGTTTGGGGAGGAGAAAATCACTATAAAAAAACTATTCTTAGAGCATAATGAATTGCGATAAAACAGTCTGGGATCATATTCGTTACCTTCATGTAACCACATAGATCAACCTTCTAATCAATAATTAATATATTTTCTACTTGTCTGATATTTTCTTTATTTTCTAGTTCATACACACAACAGACCATGCAAGGATTATGAATGTAAATTATAACAGGTTCTAATATTTTGTTTTGATGCTGTGCTATACTATGTGAGCATGAAATGGACTCTTAATTTATCAATATTGCTCTACATTATCGAACAGAAAAATTAAACCTTAGTGAAATAACATTTACAATTGCTTTGATTTACTGTTTTATAAGCTTTTTATATATGGTCAAGTCACATTATTATAACCTGAATAACTGCTGTGTGCTGCCATGGACAGCAGCTAGACAACATGGTAGTCAATAAGATGCTTACAGGTTGCAAGGCTATCTGGAGCCATACAGACTGCAATGCATCCAACAGCTGCTGAAGACTATGTGGTGGAGGATCCATACAGCGAACATAGTGATAGAAGTGGTCTTACAGGTGCTCGACAGGGTTCAAATCCGGGAAATTTAGAGGCCAGGGAAGTACTTGGACATCTTCGTCATGCTCCTCCAACCACTCCCAAACAATTCTGGCCATATGACATGTTGCATTGTCCTGCTGGAATCAAATCCACTCTAGTGAAGATAATCAACATGTATGGGTTTACTCGATCTCCAAGGATCAATAAATAACTTAGTTGAAAGTGCCTTCCAGAGGTATGAGTGGACCCAGATAATGCCAAGAAAACAGTCCCAAGACCATAACGCTGCCACAACCAGCTTGTGTTCTTCCAACATTCTTCAAGTCGATGGAGCAGAAAACGTGACTCGTCAGTGAAGGCAACCCTTTTGCAAATCAGAAGAGGTCCAAATTCAGTACTGTCTTGCAATTTAAAGCTGATTCTGATGACACACTCTCGTCTGTATGGATAACCAGCTGTTTGCTTCAGAGCCACATACGCAACAGAGTTTGGCTGAACTGTCATTTTAGACACATGTCTGGTAGCCCCCTGGTTCATTTGGACAGTGAGTTGCTCAGCTGTAGCATGTTGGTTGGCCTTCACACACCTTTGCAGCTGACATTCACATCTGACATCAATGGCCCGTGGTGCTCCGCAGCTTCAACACTATTTATTTGCCATGGTACACTTTAACCACAGCAGCATGTGAACAGTTCACAAACTCCACTGTTTCAGAAATACTGCCAATCTTCCAAACATTTCTTCAGATATTGAAATGGATTGGGGAGTACTCTTGGACAACCACCTAGGTAACAGTGCTCAATGCCAAGCAGCATCTGCAAAGGGAAGTAAAACATTAGCATGTATTAAGAAGGGTATAGGAGCAAAGGAAGCAAATTTAGTTCTGCCCCTATCCAAATCCTTAGTATGCCCTCATTTGGAATATGGAGTACATTTTTTGGCACCACTACATAAAAAGGACATTTTAGTGCTGGAAAATGTACAGAGAAGGGCATCAAAACTAATAAGGGGAATGGACAGCCGAAGTAATGAAGAAAGACTAACCAAATTAAACTTCTTTTCTCTAGAAAAAAGGCATTTTAAGAGGGGATATGATTACCGTATATAAATACATTCAGGGTCTATATGTATTGGTCTGAATATAAGCCGCACCCGCATATAAGCCTCACCCGTAAAATTCAAGGGGAAACAAATTAAAAAAAGATAGTACTCAAATATAAGCCGCACACTTAAAATTGGAGAGAAAAAGACTCTCAGCCATTGCAAGAAACAGGCTTAATTAATTAATTAGTACTATAACCTATTTTGCAGGTTGCAGGCTTTACAGGATGTTAGAATCACTAAAACCGTTAATCTCTATTCAATTGCTACAATACCGCAGTCTCAAGCACGCAAATCGGCACCCTTAACCCGCAATCGCGCAAATCAGTAGTAATTTTACGTTCGCAAATATAAGCCGCACACGTAATTTGCAAACTCAAAAATCGGAAGAAAGGTGTGGCTTAAATTCGGACCAATACGGTACAAGGCTTTGTCAAGTGAGCTTTTTGTAACAAGAGGTTTTCAACTAACAATAGAACATCCTTTGAGATCAGAAGTAAAAAGATTTCACCTTTAAGAAAGAAAAAGGTTCTTCACAGTAAGGGTGGTTAATCTGTGGAATTCTCTACCAAAGGAGGTGGTGACCGCGGATTTGATAGATAACTTTAAAAAGGTATTGGATATATTTTTAAATAAAAAGGGCGTTCAGGGTTATCCTGGATAATTAAAGAGGGAGTATTAATACCGGGAGAAGTCCAATTGGCAGTATCTGGGGTTAGGAAAAAAAATATTTTCCCCTTTGGAGAAAATTAGCAAAGTTTCACTGTTTTTTTTTCTGTTTGCCTTCCTCTGGATCAATTAACATTTAATCTGTAGGCGATGGTCATAATAATGTGACTTGATCTTATATGATATAGGTATATTTACAATTACCGTATATACTCGAGTATAAGCTGAGTTTTTCAGCCCTTTTTTTAAGGCTAAAAAGGGCCCCCTTGGCTTATACTCGAGTCACTTCCCCCCCCCCCGTGTCTCTCTAATCCCCCTGTGTTTCTCTAACCCCCCCGTGTTTCTCTAACCCCCCCGTGTCTCTCTAACCCCCCATGTTTCTCTAACCCCCCGTGTCTCTTTCCCTCCCCCTCCTCATCCTCAGACTCACCCCCCCTCCTCATCCTAAACCCCCCTCCTCATTCTAAACCCCCCTCCTCATTCTAAACCCCCCTCCTCACTTTACCCCTCTAAATACCTCCCCCTCCCTTTCCCCTCACTTACCTCCAACTGCAGCTGTTCCTCGGCTCCTCCACGCTCCTTCTTGCGTCGGGACCCGGCATATGCTAATGACGTGACGTCACATGTGTGCCACGTCATAAGCATTGGCCGAGTCAAGACGCAGGAAGGAGCATGGAGGCCAGAGGAGCAGCTGCAGATTGAGGTGAGTGAGGGGAAAGCGAGAGGGGGAGGTATTTAGAGGGGTAAAGTGAGGATGGGGTTTTAGGATGAGGATGGGGGGTTTAGGATGAGGATGGGGGGGTTGAGGATGGGGGGATTGAGGAGTGGGGGTTAAAGAGGGGGGATTGAGGATGGGGGGTTGAGGAGGGGGTTTAGAATGAGGAGGGGATATGAGGATGGGGGTTGAGGTTGAGGAGGGGGGTTGAGGATGAGGAGGGAGGTTGAGGAGGGGGGCTGAGGAGGGTGGTTTAGGATGAGGAGGGTGGTTTAGGATGAGGATGGGGGGTTGAGGTTGAGGATGGGGGGTTGAAGGAGGTTGAGGAGAGGGTTTAGAATGAGGATGGGGGTTGAGGTTGAGGAGGGGTATGGAGGATGAGGAGGGGGCTTGAGGAGGGAGGATGAGGAGGGGGGTGAGGATGGTGGTTTAGGATAAAGATGGGGGGTTGAGGGTGGGGGTTGAGGATGAGGAGGAAGGGTTGAGGAGGGGGTTGAGGATGAGTAGGTAGGTTGAGGTTGAGGAGGGGGTTGAGGATGAGGAGGGGGGTTGAGGAGGGTGATAAGGGGGGGGGGGAAGAGACACAGGGGAGAGAGAGGGGGGACACAAGAAAAGGGCACACAAGAGGGTACAAGAAGGACACATGGGGAAGCACATTTCCCACCCTCGGCTTATACTTGAGTCACTTATTTTCCCCAGTATTTTGTGGTAAAATAGGTGCCTCGGCTTATACTCAGGTCGGCTTATACTCGAGTATATACGATAAGTAAGTAGAGGGTTTCTGTCTGAAGGTTTTGAAAGGAGCAAACATCACAAGTTTCCTACAACTTCACTTGCACTTTGCTGCAACTAAAATTAGTTTATTGATTTATCTACACTAACTAAAAAGCTATAATGAATTAATTCAGTGAAGAGAGTATATAAGCATTAGAATGACCATTTCATGGTTCATTCAGCACCTTGATGCTTAATATCCCAGCAGTCTACCTGTAGATAATCACGGTAAGTGTACATTTTCATGTCTTTAAAAACTAACACTGCAACATTTAGAAACAAACAGTGAAAATGGCATCAAATGAAACAAATAAAATTGATTTCTTTACCAGTTTCTCTGTGCTCTAACAGTATAAAAGGGGATGGGGAGAAAGCTTACCACCATTTCCTAGTGCAGATCAATACGTTGCTTAACAGGTACACAGTTAACATTTCCATACCAAAAACAGGTAAGCGGTCATGTGTAGTCCTCCCGGATGTACTTCTTGATTTCAGTTGTTGAATGATAGCTCCTTGTTCGGAATGGGAACATAAAATGACTCACAATTGCACTCTTTTGAACTAGATTGTCTACTTGATGGTGCAGAACTGTATCCATGAGTTTTGCGTACCTGTAAATAACTGCTCTTACTTAAAGGGAATGAGAGAACAAAAGAAAAAAGGTAGAAAAAAAGGTTTTTTTTTTTATTGTGAGCATTTCTCAAATTGTTCTGGTTTAAAAAATAAACATATTTTTTTATTCACTGTAATTAAAAATAATGCACTTCTTAAGAATAAAGAAAATAATTTGCAGTCAGATAGGTAACAAACACTGAGCTAGGTAGATGTGCGGTATACGTTAACTTCAGCCTTTTTAGTCCCTTACTATTCAGTGATATTAAAGACAATCTTGTGCAAAGCAAAGTTACCACTCCTGAAGTCCTACAGTGGGTGAAACATGTAAATTTATTACCACAGTGATTTTTATTACCATGTCTTCTTGGTAACACTAATGTCATGACGTTGCAATGCCACCTCACTTGGAAGAACAACAGTAACAAATCAACCGATTAACTAAAGAATTATCTAAGGATTGTAGTTAAGTTGATTTGCATAAAATGTTGTTTTTTAATATCATCTGGTAAGCAACAGAACCATTTAATCTATAATTATTTTGAAACATTTAGATATATAATTGACATAAGTTAAAATGATTTACATTTTATGCTGGATATGTACATCTTTTTATGAAACAAATAAATAAACTAACATGCTCTTACATTGTTGAAAAATTCTGCTTGTTATTTTGGTTGTGTAGGGTAACTTGAATCCCCATCCTGCAACAATATATGTGAAATCAAAAGTTCCATTCCCTTGTTGTGTAAATTAACCAGGGCCTTAAAGGAGTTAGTATTTTAATGTCTCTACTTCTTTATTAAAGGTCAATAAAATACTTTCTTATTTCTGAACCATGGTAGTGCTTTGATTTTTTTGTTCAGATGACTCATTCTTATTGTAAAAATAACTAATCCACTTGCTTCTATTTTCAAGATAAATTGGTGGATATTTACTAAGCACTGGAAAGGCTGCAAAATATTCATCAATTTCGGGGGTTATATCGATCTCGAGAATCAATGAGTTAATGCATATCAGGCCACCCATATGCACTAGAACAGTATCGGCATTCATTTTTAATGTTTAGTTTTTTGAGGGTTTTGCGAGTCCCATCGCATATCAGACCTCCAAACCTAATTGAATGACATGTAACCTCCTTATTTTACTGCCGTAATAATGACGGTCTCATTTTCTATTGGCTGTTCCGAAATGAGAGGTTATGGTCTTGCTTTATTGATCATGTTCCCGCCCTGAACATTATGGAGTTGGCTTTGGGCCAGTAACTTGCGGGCTTGATCAATTGAATAGCTCCGGAATCTGAGACGAACGGGAGCCTGCAGCAGGCCCGCAGACATACGGCCTGGATCCTGTGAGATGCAGGCTTGCAGTTGAATCGGGCTCAATGTGTTTATGTCATGTCACCAATCTTTTGCCCATCTATCTGTTAGTGTTTGATGATCATTGTCTTTGTTAATATTGTATATGAGACTGGTATTATCTTTTATGGTAAATGGGCTTTTTTTTAATCTTTTTTTTTTTTAATCTGCAAAATCTTTGCTCCAAAGTATGAACTCTGTCAATTAGGTTTTCATGTCCTGAGAGGTACTGTATGTAGTTTCTGAACCGTTGATAGGCATAAAGAGTTGTTATGGTCTTATATATTGTTTTTGCAGTTGCCGGATACTTCAGAGACTATGGCCCCTATTCATTTGCAAGCCCGCAGATTACAGTATACAGCCTGTATGTCTGCAGGCTTGAAATTTGCTACAGAGCGATTCAATTGAACAAGCCTGCAATTTACAGGCCAAAAGCCGAAACTGTAAACCATGCAATTGTAAGAAACATTTCAGAGCGTGATCATGATCAATTAAGGAAAGCCGTAACTACCGATTTAGAAACAGCCAATAGTAAATGAGACCGTCATCATTACGCCAGTAAAACATGGAGGTTACACATCAATCAATTAGCGTTTAGAGGTCCCATATGCAGTCAGACTCGCAATACGGCAATGTACAAAGTATTAGAATGAATGGCGATGCTGTTTCAGTCTATGTGGGTTGCCTGATATGTATTAACTCTTTGATTCCCAAGATTGATATGACACCAAAATGAAACACCTTGTAGATATGCGAGCTTGAGACTGTTGTGCAATTAATTATAATGTCTTTCATTGCTTTCCCCATCTTTTAAAGTGCAGTATTGATTTTCTATTTGCATTTACAGTGCTACAAACTGGAGTTTAACCCCCTTGTGAGTCCTATCTGGTACCCTTAGGATTTTCGTCTACATTTGCCATTTAGGGGTGTAAAAACATTTGCAGGCTTGAGGAATTGTAGCAATCGAGTAGCGATTTGCGATTTTAGCAATTGTAACCTTTGCAGGCTTGAAAGATCAAAGGCTTAGATGGGTTGTAAGTTTACAATTTGACATCCGCAGGGATTTTCAGCCTGTAAACCGTAGATCATTTGCAGCGCTAAAAGACGCCAATTGAATAGCAAATTAGTTTATGGGCTAAATTACAGGCTCCAGTAACTTACAATTGCTCAAATGAATAGGGGCCCATGTGTTAGTGGGTCTACTAGGTTGCCTATATATTTGAGCCAAATGTATTCCCAGGCATGGAAAAGGGTTTCCATGTCTCTTTCCAAGGATTTAGGATTTCTGTCAGGAGTACCTGTTTTTGTAGGCCTCAGGGTAGGCCAGGTAAGTCCATGCTGGTTGTTCCTGTAATTTCACACCTTGAATACGCCATGAGGGATACCTAGGAAATATAGGTCTGCTCCTGTGGGTCATAACTACTCCCTCCATATTCAGTGAAACCTTTAAAGATCTAAGTTCACAGCAAAGTTCCTTCTTCGAGCCTTGGTTTCAGCAGCTGCAGTAATGCAACAAGCAGACCAAGCACTCTTACTTGATCCTGTTCCTGTTTGGCGTGTTCTACCTGCACCAACTACTTTGCTCAAGTTTGATTCTTTATCTTCACCTTTGTGCTGGTTATGGTCTCCTGTTCCAAGTCTGCTTATGAGAACCTCTACTCCCAGTGTCTATTACTGCAGTAGCCGTTTGATATATTGCCAGTCTGCTTCTAAGCCCCGTGTCACTTAGTTGATTGCTACAGCACCTGTCTGTGTTTCTACTCTCTGCTTCTGCACCACATTGTCAATGAGTCTGATCCATGCAGTTTCTTAATCCCCTCTACTGCTGGCACCTATTCCGGTTTGGCAGGTTCTACTTGTGCCAAATACACGGCTTCTGAGAACTTCTGTTGCCATTGTCTATTGCTATTATAGTACTCCTGCTTCTGAGCCTGTTTACCACCTAGCTGTCTGCTTTCAATGCCTGATATTTATTGATAATAGCATTGGACGTTTTGCTTACAGATATATAACAATTGGAACAATATCTAGGGAAAAATAGATAATAAGTCATTTTATTAACAATCTAAGAAGCAGTGATTAAAAACAATTAAAATGAAATAAACAATTATATGAGTTTCCTATGAAGTAAGTATAAATAATCACTTTAGCTCTTTGGGAGGCACTGCTCTAACTGTTGCACCAAAAGGTTCTTGTTCAATCTCTGATTTACTTCTGACACGAATAAGAGTCTATTAAAAACATAAAACGTAATACGCTATATAATGTGAAAGCCCTTAGAGAAGTAATAAGAAACCTATGTATAACATATAGAGGATTGGATAGCAATATAAAGATACATGCAACAGCATTGTTACTTTATACTTAAATGGAAGAGGACTTCTGGGAACAGACAAACTGATGTTTGTGAGCCAAAATACCTGAGCATGAGCAGAAACACTGCTTAGAGGATGCACTGGTCTGCCGCAGCATCTAGCTTGGTGGTGAGAGGCTGGAGGCTATGGATAGGGGAATACAAGACTTAGGCAAATATCAAAGGCCCAGCTTGTGCCCTACTGCTACTTTGCTCCTGATTGATTTGTGAGGACTTCTGGGAGCAGGTACGATAAACAGTTACACATTAAAGGTTATTATAGCCATACGTTTGGTTGTGTAGAGGAGGTCCGCATGTGGTTTGTGCAAGGCTAGCAGAGAGACAAAGTCTGTTGGCTTCTGGGAGCACAATGCTTAAATTGCTTTTTTTTTATTTCTCTGCGGCTCTATTGAGACTCAAGAGATCAGGATTTTCTTTGGCTATGCTGCGAAATGCAAGAATCCAGTGAGAGAGGCTAAGTGAAGGTGCTGGATGCTGGAGCGAGCTTAGAGCATCTGAGTGCTGTGGAGAGAGCCTGCATGAATGAATGCATGTCTATATCCCTGAGAAAGTTGTGTGTGTGCGTGCACTCCCAAGCGAGACTGTCTGAGATTGTCGATTGAACTTGACACTGCGACAATACTGGAGCTCTGGAGAATTTTGTGAAAACAGATGGCAGGACTAAACAGACACCATGAACGGCAATTCTGACAGGTGGAGTAACAGATAGGCTTATACAGCCTAAATTCCACATGCTGAAGCTCAACTTGAGTAAAATTATGCATTATTATAAAAGAACTTGCCAATAGGCTATATGGGCCAGCATTATAGCAGAGCTACTGAAAACTCCAGGCATAGATACATTTGTTAGGTTTTCTGGGTAAGTACTTTGTACACTTGATTTTAATCTCAATAACAGGTTCAACCATTATTTTGTAATTTGTTAAAATAGTTTTTGACTTGTATGTGCCCTGTATGGCGCTACAGAAGTTTGCTGACATTGAAGGAGCTACAGTACATATTTGAAAGAAGTAAAACTCTCCCTCACAGAAAAATATTAAATCACATACAATGAGTAAGAATCATTAAATGATCTCATAGTTAAGTAATTGTACAACATTTGGTAAAGTTGTGTCTCCTCACAGAGTTACATTTATACATACACTGAATTTAAACCTAATTTGCCAGATACTTAAATTAATTATAAACGTGTGCTTTAAGAGACACAGCGAAATTGCAAATAGTGTGGTTATAAATAATAACAGTAAATATCTGTGTTTTTTTACAAAAAACTGTCAGTTTGCATCATTGAGAAGATGTTAAAATTGTAGTCTGTGTGTGAAATATCTGCTTGGCATCAGAATTGATTATAATATGAACATAATTACATGAAAGAATCTAGAATACAATTCAAAATCATGACCCTAACATATAAAGCCCTCCACAATAGTGCACCCTCCTACATCTCTGCTCTCATCCCAAAATACACTCCCACCCGCCCTCTTCGCTCTGCTAATGACCTTCTTCTCTTCTCCTCTCTCATCACCTCCTCTCACTCCCGTCTTCAAGACTTTTCACGTGCTGCCCCTATTCTTTGGAACTCTTTACCTCACACCACCAGACTATCTTCCTGCCTCAGATCCTTCAAAATCTCTTTAAAAACACATCTATTCAAAAAAGCCTATCATCTTCAGCCTCTTCAATTACTATCCATCTCTCACTCTCCTGTACCTCACCCATACCCTTTAGAATGTAAGTGCGAGTTTTATTCTTGTGAGGTGCTTTAGGGAAAGCACAGTGTATATCAGATTGAAAGCTCAATAACAGGGTCTTCCATTATTTTCATTGTGGGGTATTGTTTATACTTGTACCTAACCCCTGTATTGCGCTGCGGAATATGTTGGCGCGTTATAAATAAAGGATAATAATAATAATAATAATAATGAAAGGCCTATAGCTTGAATTATGCCTTATATATAGAAGTGCAGTTCCTGGTGTGACCACATCGAGGCAATCTCTCTAGTCAGAATGATCTTAACGACACACACAGGAGATTTGAGTTATTTGGACTTTTGGACATAAGCACAGAGCAGGAGCCAAGACTGGTTCTTTTCAGTTTTGGCTATGCGGAAGGATTCCTTTGTGAGGACATGAGACCCTAAAGGACCAGTAAGGTGAAAGAATGAGGAGTATTGAGGATGGGTGAAACTAAGGATTTAAAAGGAAGAAGCCAGGAGATTATCTCTCTCTTCTTGGTGGGTAACTATTACACACACACATAGACAAAGCACTACAATACATTACACATTGTAAACTATAGAATGCTTTTTCTGCAAATGTAAGAGATGTTGTTTCTAATATAATATTTATGTATATGATGTATTAATGTTTTTGTTAGCCTCATAATAAAATAAAGAGTGTGGCTCTTAACTTTACACTTAGAATCTCGGAGAAGGAGACAAAATAGTTATTAACCCCAGCCATTTAAACGGCAAATAGTGCTGACATAAATGATAACAGTAAAAAAACTATGAGCCTCATTCAAATGCGGCTTCAGGAGATTGTGGCTCTGGAAATTGAGTCTGTAAGTTATTTTGCTATTCAATTGGCATCTTTTTGCGGGCCCTGATCGAGTTACGGGCTTCGGCTTCCGATTCATTGCGATGGTTAACATTGCAAGTTAATGCCCTTCCAAGCCTTTGATCTTTCACGGCCGCAAGAGTTCCGAATGCTAAAATCACAAATCACAATTCAATTGCTCCGATTCACCCTTGCTAACAACCCCCCCCCAAGGCCACAAATGGCAAAAGTCGCTCCACAAGTTAGGGTTTCCAAAGAGGACTCGCAAAGGGCTTAATGACATGTCCGGAGCACTTTAAAAGCACATATACATACACTACTGTACTTTTATTATGGAAAGTGATGTTAGGTCAACCTCGCAAATCGGCAAATAAAATTACTTTATTTCATGTTCATATTCCGTGTTATATCGATCCCAGCAATCAATGTGCTAATACGTATAATGGAACTCGCAAGTAATAGAATATCATATTTACTGAAATGTGGGTCCGATCGTAATTCGTAATTTAAGCTCCATTTTTCAAAGCTGTAATGATGACAATCTCTGTTTCCATTGGCTGTTTCTATCTCGGGCGTTACGGCCTTGATTAATTGATCTGTTCAACCTTGCAAAAGCTACATACAATGGCATGGTTTCCGAATTTCACTATCGGTTCATAAATTGCCGTCTTCCCGAATTGAAATCTGACAAGTCGCATTATTGAGACAATGTTAAAGTTGTAGCTTGTGTGGCTTTAAAAATGTGTTGTGACTTTTGGGATAAAAAAAAAAGATCATATATATCACAATCTCCTGAAGCCGCTTTTTTTTTTTTTTTGAATCTGCTCTAAGTCAGTGCACAGTTTTCTGTCTGTTGCATTAATCAGAGTACAGGTGAGAGTGGGTGTGGCTTGGTCTGTGTAGTTATATCTGGGTGCATTTGTGTGAGGTCTGGTTTGAATCTGCTCTAAGTCAGTGCACAGTTTTCTGTCTGTTGCATTAATCAGTATACAGATGAGAGTGGGTGTGGTTTGGTCTGTGTAGTTATATCTGGGTGCATTTGTGTGAGGTCTGGTTTGAATCTGCTCTAAGTCAGTACACAGTTTTCTGTCTGTTGCATTAATCAGAGTACAGGTGAGAGTGGGTGTGGCTTGGCCTGTGTAAGTTATATCTGTGTGTATTTTGTTGTTTTCTGTTTTCTCACTGTATTTTTGTAACTGATAATCATGAGTTAGTCCAGTGGAAACCTCACTCAGTGTACATCCTTCCAAATGTATGCACTACTGGAACAGATGATCCAGGGTCCATACCTCTGACAGGTTGCCTCTTTGGAAGCTCAAATTGAAGATCTGGAGAGGAGAATTGCAGCACTTAGTGATATTGCTCCACTGGAAAGGGAGTTGGTGCTCACGGAGCACAGTTTAGCTGGGCCTAGTATGGAGGGAGGAGCTGGGGCTAGTGAGGATGGCCAGGGAGGTAGCTGGGTTACAGTTAGAAGGGGAATCAGGGGGAACAGGAGGAGGCAGGCCAGTTCTGAGTTGGCAAACACCAACAGATTTGCCAGATTGAGTGAAACTGTTGGGGATGTCCATACAGGAATGGCAATGCCAGATAGAGCTGTTCCCTATAACAGCCGGGAGAACAGTTCTACTGGAGGAGAGGGAGGGCAGAATAGGCAGAGCAACAGACATGTTTTGGTGGTAGGGGACTCTATTATTAGGAAGGTAGACAGGGTAATTTGTCACCCAGATCCCAGCAATCCAACAGTTTGCTGTCTCCTGGGTGCTCGGGTTCGGCATGTTGTGGATCGGGTGGATAAATTATTGGGAGGGGCTGGTAATGAACCGGCGGTCTTGGTACACATTGGTACCAATGACAAAGTTAGTGGAAGATGGAGCGTCTTAAAGAATGATTTTAGAGAATTAGGGAATAAGCTTAAAGCAAGGACCTCCAAGGTAGTTTTTTCTGAGATACTACCAGTGCCACGTGCTAGCCCAGGGAGGCAGAAGGAGCTTAGGGAGGTTAATGCATGGCTAAAAAAGTGGTGCAGTGCAGAGGGTTTTGGGTTTTTAGAGCACTGGGCTGACTTCTCACTTGGGTACAATCTCTATAGCAGGGATGATGAGAGCGCTTTTGTGCTAGGGGATAGGATGGTAGAACGGCTGGGGGAGTTTTTAAACTTGTAGGTGGGGGGGAGGGACTATATAGAAGTATTGGGGTAAATAGGGTAGAGAGGGAAAGGGATGAATTAGTTACCCATGGGGGAGGAGAAGGGAATAACGTCTGTTTGCTCCCGAGTCAGTGCGACTGGACCTTTTACGTCTCTACCATGACTCAAAACCAGCAGGTCATCCAGGAATCCGAAAGACGCAAGAGCTACTTGCCCGATCCTTTTGGTGGCCGAAGTATCATGAGGATGTTAAGAAGTATGTGTCCTCTTGTGATGTTTGTGCCAGACATAAGACTCCTCGCTCATCCTCTGTTGGCTTGCTTCAGCCTCTTCCGATTCCTCATCGTCCCTGGGGATCTATATCCATGGACTTTATTGTGGAACTACCTCCCTCTAAGGAACACACTACCATTCATGTTGTTGTGGACAGGTTAACTAAGATGGGTCATTTCATACCAGCTCGTTGTCTCCCTTCAGCTAAACAGACGGCTGACCTGGTTATTCGGGAAATATTTCGCTTGCATGGAGTGCCTGATGAAGTAGTTTGACAGGGGAGTGCAGTTTACATCTCGTTTTTGGAAACATTTTTGTTCTAATCTAGGTATTAATGTAAATCTGTCGTCAGCTTTTCATCCGCAAAGTAATGGACAGACTGGGCGAACCAACCAGACTTTGGAGCAATATTTGCGGTGCTATATTAGTTACCTGCAGGATGACTGGCTGGATTTTCTACCCACGGCGGAGTTTGCCTATAACAATGCCCAACACTGCTCCACTTCTTTGAGACCATTTTTTGACAACTATGGTTACCATCCGACCTTTCTAGTCAGTCTCCCAATTACTACTTCCATTCCTGCTGTCACTGACCGGCTAACCGCCTTACGTGATTCCCAAGCACTGTTGAAAGAGACTCTTTTGGAGGCTCAGGAATGTTACAAAAGAGCTGCTGATAGGCATAGAAAGGAGGCCCCAGTCTATCACGTTGGTGACAAGGTGTGGCTGTCAACAAAGAATCTTAAGCTTCGGATTCCTTCTCATAAATTGGGTCAAAGGTTCATGGGACCTTTTGAGATCATTGCTGAGATCAATGCTGTCACTTTCCGTTTGCAACTCCCGAATTCCATGAAAATACATCCAGTGTTTCACGTTGCACTGCTTAAACCTTTTCATGAAAATACTTTCCCTGGCCGAGCCCTGCCTGCCCCACCTCCAGTCCTCGTGGATGGTGAGGATGAGTACGAAGTGGAAAAAATTCTTGACTCCAGGATCTTCCGTATCTGGTTCACTGGAAAGGCTATGGTGAGGAGGAGAGTTCGTGGGAACCAGTGGACAATATTCGCGCTCCTGATCTCCTTTGGTCTTTTCATGTGCAGTACCCTGCTAAACCAGGTAATAGGGCATCCAGAGGCTGCACCTATAGAGGCGGGGGTAATGTGAGGAATTGACTCTGCTGGGTTTTGAACCCTGGTCCCCAGGCTGCTATACCTCTTCCCTACCACTGCGCCAGCCTGCCTCTTGCAGATTTGCCTGAGATCTGATACCTTGACTCTAGAAGCAATGCAATCAGTGACAACTCTCTTTAGCTGTGTCTGGTAAGCTGTCTGGTTCTTGGCCTATATAAGGCACTTCCTGTCTCTGTATCCTTGCCAGATTATTGTGTGGTTTCTGATCACTTCAATAAAGCTTGTTCCTGTTTCACCTACAAATTGCTGAACTGGATTATTGCTGACCTTGGCTGCTGGTCTCCACAACCTTGTGATTCCATATCATTACAGGAGGTATTAATAGGGGCCTCAAATACAGTGGCAGGCACTTCACAACAGCAGAGCCATAGCAACATAAAGTGTATGATTGCTAACGCAAGAAGTTTGCCTGGGAAAATGGATGAGCTAGAAATATTAGCAGTACAAGAAAAATGGGGCTTAATAGGCATTACGGAAACATGGTGGGATGAATCTCATGACTGGACTGTTAATCTGGATGATTATAACCTATTTAGGAAAGATAGGGGAAATGGTAAAAGAGGAGGAGGGATCTGTCTTTATGTTAAGCCTGAATTTAAGCCTATAGTCAGAGAAGATATTTATGCTGGCACTAACGGCATCATTGAATCCTTGTGGGTTGAGCTAAATAGTGGAGGAGCTAATTCGAAACGCATATTGGTGGGAGTATGCTATAAACCCCTAAATATAGCTGAAAGTGAGGAAATACAATTATTGTTACAGATTGGAAATGCAGCTAAGCATAGGCAAGTTCTAATAATGGGAGACTTTAATTACCCTGCTATAAACTGGATAAACGAGACCAGCAGCTCAGCTAAGGGGAGCAGGTTCTTGAGTACACTCAGGGATCATTATCTGGCCCAGGTAATACAAGAACCTACTAGAAATGGGGCCATCTTGGATTTAGTCATCACAAGTAATATTGATATAATATCAAATGTAAAAATAGGGGAACCCTTGGGGAACAGTGATCACAACACAGTCTCATTTGAGATTGAATACAAAAAACAGAGTTGTAAGGGGCCAACAAAAACTCTAAATTTTAAAAGGACTAACTTTAATGGGCTATGGGCAGCAATACAACATATAGACTGGGACAAAGAACTTACAGGGAAGAATACTGAAAATAAATGGACAACATTCAAATCCTTACTAAATAAACATACTAATCAGCATGTACCATGTGGAAATAAAATGAATAGGAGTAAATCACATCCCATGTGGCTTAACAATGACTTAAAGATCATGATGAGGAAAAAGAAACATGCATTTAAATTATACAAGAAGGAGGGAACAGAGGCAGCTTTATGTAACTATAAGGAAATCAACAAGTCTTGCAAAAGGGCTATTAGACTGGCTAAAATAGAAAATGAGAAGTCAGTTGCAATGGAAAGTAAGACTAACCCTAAAATATTTTTTAAATATATTAATGGGAAGAAGGCCAGGAAGGAATCGATAGGACCATTGCAATGTGACACAGGCCATCTGATAATTAGTGACCAGGAAAAGGCAGATGAGCTAAATAGGTTCTTTTCGTCGGTTTACACAAGGGAGGTACCAGTGGTTGGGACACCGCAACATAATGGGGCTACACTACCTTTACTAAATAATTGGTTAACGCAGGAAGAAATACAAAAGAGGTTGGAGAAAATAAATGTTAATAAAGCCCCAGGTCCTGATGGAATACATCCAAGGGTACTGAGGGAGCTGGATTCTGTAATAGCCAAACCATTATATCTAATCTTTCAAGACTCACTCACTACAGGGTCTCTACCAGATGACTGGAGAAAAGCAGAGGTGATACCTATATTTAAGAAGGGATCTAGAGCAAATCCGGGGAATTATAGACCAGTGAGCCTCACTTCTGTAGTTGGGAAGCTTTTAGAAGGGTTAATAAGGGACAGAATACAAGAATATGTCTATTTGAACAGGATCATAGGTAGCAGTCAACATGGATTTATGAAGGAAAGGTCGTGTCAGACCAATCTAATTAGTTTTTATGAGGAGGTTAGTAGGAACTTGGATCAGGGCAACTCAGTGGATGTAGTCTTTTTAGATTTTTCAAAGGCATTTGATACAGTGCCACATGGAAGACTAGTGAGCAAACTAAGAGATACAGGAATTGCAGTAAATATCTGCTCATGGATCGAGAGCTGGCTAAAAGACAGGAAGCAAAGGGTTGTTGTAAATGGAACATACTCCGATTGGTCTAATGTGATAAGTGGGGTTCCTCAAGGTTCAGTATTAGGTCCTCTCCTTTTTAACATATTTATTAATGACGTTGAGGTAGGACTCGAATGTAGTGTCTCCATTTTTGCTGATGACACTAAGTTGTGCAATGTAATAAAATCAGATAATGATGTACTTTCCCTACAAAAGGATTTGCATAAATTAGAGAAATGGGCGGCTAAATGGCAGATGAGATTTAATACAAATAAATGTAAAGTTATGCATTTGGGAAGGAACAATAGCCAAGCAATCTATAATCTTAATGGAGCAAATCTAGGGATATCAGATATTGAAAGGGATTTGGGAGTACTAGTGGACAACCACCTAGGTAACAGCGCTAAAAGCCAAGCAGCAGCTGCAAAGGCAAATAAAATATTAGCATGTATTAGGAAGGGTATAGAAGCCAGGGAAGAAGATATAATTCTGCCACTATACAAATCTCTAGTACGCCCTCATTTGGAATATGGAGTACAATTTTGGGCACCACCTCATAAAAAAGACATTTTAGAGCTGGAAAAAGTACAGAGAAGGGCAACAAAACTAATAAGGGGAATGGAGGGGCTAAGTTATGAAGAAAGACTAACAAAATTAAACTTATTTTCGCTAGAAAAAAGGCGTCTAAGAGGAGATATGATTACGTTATATAAATACGTCCAGGGTCAATATAAGGCTTTGTCAAGTGAACTTTTTGTATCAAGAGATTATCAACTGACAAGAGGACATCCTTTGAGGTTAGAGGAAAAAAGATTTCACCTTAAACAAAGAAAAGGGTTCTTCACAGTTAGGGTGGTTAAACTGTGGAATTCTCTACCAAAGGAGGTGGTGACAGCGAATTCGATAGATGACTTCAAAAAGGGGTTAGATATATTTTTGAATGAAGAGGGCAATTAAGGTTATCCTAGATAACTAGCAAATTAATATTGATCCAGGGAGAAATTTGATCGCCAGTTTCTGGGGTCAGGAAGGAATTTTGCTTTTTTCCCCCTTATGAGACAATTGGCAAAGTTTCAATGTTTTTTTTTCTGTTTGCCTTCCTCTAGATCAATTAACAATTAATAACAAATAGTCCACATATTAAAAAGATCAAGGGAGATCTAAAAAAGTTGAACTTGATGGACTAACTCTTTATTCATCCTCAAATACTATACTATTAATAATTAATTAACAACTAATTAATTAATAACTAATCCGCATATTGCAGATCAGAGGAGATCTTAAAAGGTTGAACTTGATGGACTGAAAGTCTTTTTTCAACCTCAACTACTATGTAATCTATCGTTCAACAAATTTCAGCAATATTTATGCCCATAATAGAAAATTTACAGAAAGGTTTGGATTCTTGTAAAGAACACCTTAAAGAAGTAAGTAGTTGTAGAAGAGAGATTTGTAGAGCAAGAAAAACAGATAAAATATTTAAAACAAATATATTTAACAAAATTAAGTTCTACATTTTCAAATGGAAGATCTAGAAATAGAAGCAGACAAAATAATTTAAGAATTGTTGGATTAATGGAATCAGTTAAACGTGGTTAGTTACTGCACTTTGCTTTAGTTGAACTACCTAGACTGATCAGTATAAATCCCAAAAGACCATCAGTATCTGTAGAAAGAGCTCACAGAATTGAAACTGAAAGGAAAAATACTCACGGCTTAACTGGCAACAGGACAGTAATTATAACATTTCTTCATTTTCCAGAAAAACTTCAAATTATGTAGGATTTTAGTAAAATAAAAAGTTTCTTATGAAGGCTCTAATTTGAGACTATATAATGATTTTTGACAGTCCGTAATCAACTTTTTAAAGATGGCAGAAAATGTGCCTTTTGTATCCAGCTAAGCTTCATCTCAAATCATCAAAGGAGACTGTGTTCTTTGAAAGAGTAGATGAATTACTTACATTTAAAAGAAAAGAAGAGCATAACTAGTAACTTGCCCGTCATAAATGATGGTATCATAGAATGCTATCTTTAATTGTCTATGCTCTCTCTATGCACATATGTCTCTCTGTCCTGTCTCTATTTCTGTACTGTCTCGCTCGCTCTGACCTGTCTTTTTCTCTCTCTGTCTTTTATCGCTCTCTCTGTCTTGTGTGCCGCTCTCTCTGTCTTGTGTGTCTCCAGATCTCCTTTCTTTTTCTCTGACCTGTCTCTCTCGCTCCTGGTGTGCTCTCTGTTTGTGCACTCTCTCTCTGTACACTATCTCTCTCTGTAGACTCTCTCGCTCTCTGTGAGTTCTCTGACTCTGCTCTCAGTGCACTCTCTATCTTTGCGCTCTCTGTGCTCTCTCTCTCGCTCTCTGTCTGTGCACTCTCTCTTTGTGCGCTCTCTGTCTATCTGTTAGTACTTCTGATGAATGTTATAAACACATCAAATTCAATACGGGATATGATGCCTATGGCCACAGAGAAGCAGAGAGTTAGCTTAATAGATAGTTGAAACAAGACTTTTCCTTATTGATTTTTTTTCCAGTAGGGACATTTATATACACTATCATTCTGCAATTAGAGGGACATTGCACTTTTATGCTTTTTCTGCTATTTGATGGATGTGCATATGTTTCTCATGTAACTGAATGTATATTTTATCTTTTTGTAATAAGTCTGTTAAATATTGTTGACATTGTTTCATCTGAAAAATTTACTGATATATGGTCATTTTCACTGCTTACTTTTTTTAAATTGTAGGAACTTTTTGAAAAAAATTGTAGATAGCATAATAGAATGAATATGATCATTAATGATCCTCTTGGTGATTAAGCTGCTGTCAACAATATTGCTTAATATATAAATAATATAATAAGAGAAGTGAGATCCATAATCATCTTAACAGCAACCTACTATCAAAAAATATTTTTTACATATAACATAAAATGTATATTATTTTATATTGCAGCAAAATGTATTATGGAGCTAATTCCCCCCAAAAATAATCTCAGATAATAATGGTCTTTCTTGATGTTTTTATATGCTCAAAAATGGGTAATGGTAAATCATGTGAGTGCAAACACACCCTAAAAATGTACATATATTGGCCCCCATTTAATTGTCCAAATCACAATTACTTGAGCCTGTAAATGTTAGTGATATTCAAAAGGCCATATTTTGCTGCTGGAAATCGATTCGCATTTTACAGGCTCAAAAGCACTGCAATTGTCAAAAACGTAACTTCGTCCAATCTCCTCCTTTAATGTTTCAAGGCCGCAAATGTTACCAGTGCTAATGACACAAAATTAATATTCAATTACAAATGTTCATGTAGCCCACAATTGCCTTCTAACCCAATGTATCAAGACTGTTTGAAAAATATTACGGGTTCCAAATAGGACTCGCAAAGGCTTTTTTTTTCAAGATACTGGACATAAGCGGTTCACTCTGCCCAGAAAGACGTTGCCATAAATGTATATACCCAAAGGAGATCAAATTAGAGGGACAGGGACCTAATGAAGATAAGCAGATCATGTAAGCAAATAAGATATAGGGTCTGCAGTATTGTCCTACGTGAAGTACTACAGTCCAGGATAAGATAACTTGCCCTGATGATTAGATTACTGCACCACAGTGGTAAATTACAGGACTGACATCAATTAATGGACCGATGATTTGGTATACAGGAAGATGACCTTTGTACAAATATATGATAGTGAAATGTATGTTGATGTCCCTAAATATTAACTATAACAAAAACACGGAAACAGCAATAACAGTATAACAAAATATTTATTATATACACTCAACATCGTCATAAATGTATCTGACAGTGCATTCATATCATTGGTGTGGTGTGGACTGTCTGTGAAAACCTAAGGGGTTCAAAGACAATACTGAATCATACTAATAATAAGGATGCTTAGCATCTACCAGAGTCACATGTGGTCAGTACACTACAGTGACCATAATCTGATGAATAGAAATCTCATCATACATCACTCCTTTTAATAAAAGTAGCCAATAATGTGCATAACACTTACATATGGTCTTCAGCTGCTCAATTGAACAGATGCCTAAAAAACGGGACTAAGTAATCCAAGACAGTTACACACATACAGTGTGTTCCAAAAACTTGAAAAGGGAAAAAAGGTGGTCCAAAACTAAAAAAAAGGCAGAGGAGGATAACAATCTAAAAATAAAGGCATGTACAGTGCAGTATCTTTAAACAAAAAATGGTGAATATACTTCCCATTCAAGGGTATGACTTCCAATACTATATAAATTAGAATAAATTGAAGTGTTGATTAGTGTAATTGTATACATATGCAAAAAGGAGAAAGAGAGAAGACACTCCAACCTAATCAATCACCCTTAAGAAATCATGACTTCAAAGAGAAACATATTAAAAAGTAACATTTATAAATCAATTAAAAATGATTGAATTTTGAAATCACAATGATTAAGAAATAAGGATAAAATATAAAAATAGGAACCAGCACACCTGGCAAGTAGCCACTATATTAATATATCCTTGATACTAATTGATATATTGTAATAATCTTATATAAATAAGTTGAATTGTTAACACTGATAGTAGAACAATATTAGGATTATAGGATTGTGAAAATCTCAAATATATAAAAATTGTTCATCAATTATCATAATAATTATATTATATATCTCTTGACAGTTAATCTACTTAATTCAATTGATATTAAGTCAAGAGAACTTCTAACGAACTTCTATGTAGCATAAAAATCATACATAGAGTTCAAGTGTAAATTTTTATTTTAAAGTGCTTTGTGCTACTAAATAATTATGTAAGTGAATTACATAATAAGTTACATAGTAAGTGCTGATTATTGATAAGCGGATATAACTATACTCAAATGTAATTACCATATATACTCAAGTTTTTCAGCCCTTTAAGTTTAAAAAGGGCCCCCTCGGCTTATAATCGAGTCAATCTCCCGCGGTGTCTCTCTACCCCCCCCCCTTGTGTCTCTCTACCCCCCCGTGTCTCTCTAACCCCCCCCGTGTCCCTCTACCTCCCGTGTCTCTTTCCCTCCCCCCTCCTCATTCTCAACCCCCCTCATTCTAAACCCCCCCTCATACTACCCCTCTAAATACCGCCCCCTCCCCTCACTTACCTGATCCGGCCTCCGCTCCTTTCAGGACTTAATGTGGCGCGCATGTGATGTCACACGTGCGCCACGTCATTAGCATATACCGGGTGCCTGCACCCTGTATATGCTAATGCCGTGATGTCACATGCGCGCCACGTCATTAGCATATACCAGGTGCCTGCACCCTGTATATGCTAATGCCGTGACGTCACATGCGCTCCACATCAAGACCCGGAAGGAGAAGGTAAGTGAGGGGAGGGGTTATTTAGAGGGGTAGTATGAGGGGGGTTGAGGCTGAGAAGGGGGTTGAGGATGGTGGGGGTTGAGGGTTGAGGAGGGAGGCTGAGGATGAGGAAGGGCCTGAGGATGAGGAGGGGGCCTGAGGATGAGGAGGGGGGTTGAGGATGAGGAGGGAGGTTAAGGAGGGAGGTTGAGGAGGGGGGCTGAGGATGAGGAGGGGGGTTGAGGTTGAGGAGGGGGTTAAGGTTGAGGAGGGAGGAGGAGGAGGGAGGATGAGGAGGGGGGTTGAGGATGGGTCGGTTGAGGATGAGGAGTGGGGTTGAGGAGGGAGGTTGAGATTGAGGAGGGGGAAAAGACACGGGAGAGAGAGGGGGACACAGAAGGCACAAAAGGGACACAGGGGGCAGCACATTTCCCAACCTCGGCTTATACTCGAGTCACTCATTTTACCCAGTATTTTGTGGTAGAATAGGTGCCTCGGCTTATACTCGAGTATATACGGTAATAATAATTATATATATATATATAAATAAATATATATATATATATATATATATATATATATATTAGGACATTTCTTGTCAAAAATGATGGGAATAAAATTGTAAGGCTTTTTCTCCTCTGAGCACCTTCAGCGCTAATCGCTCACCTCTCCCCCATGGGCTTCACCTTTCCTGCTTTGCAATTATCACCTTCGGCGCGCATCTTGAGCCCCACAACGAGTGCCTTTGGCCATCATTACTACCCTTTCCTCCCACCTACTGTACGGGCTGCTCATTGCAGGATTCATTAACCTGCAAGTTTTGTGCTTGGAAATGCAATATGTCTCTTTCCACCATCTCCCCCCTGTCCCTTTCCTGTGTCTTTCTCCTCTGTGTATCTGCTGAATCTTTGCGTGGTGCTGCCGTTGGTTTTATTTTCCAAGTCCCACGTGCCTGGTGTTGCTCAGCCTTGTTTCATCCCGTTTCAGAATTTTTGTTACTTTTTTACGTTTGATTGTTAAAAATGACAAAATATGCCTCAAATTAACCTGTAACCTCACTCACAGGCTCCCTGGCTCTCCCCCTGTGATGTGTGTAAATTAATTTGAGGCACATTTGATGTGTTTTTGCAGGTTTTTCCAGTTCAATGGTTGGGCCATTAAAGTCGTATTTTTGCGACCCCCGCATTCCATCTACGTGCCTAGGTCATACGGCCCATAATTTTACGTCAGTCGCTTAGTCCAGGGGCCTCGCAATGAGGCCTCATTGCAGTGTGTCTCGGGATTAGCACCAGCTAAGTCCAGCGTGTCCACCCCTGTAATGATCTCCTTTGGCGCTTATTGCAGCCTAAGTCCCTTGTGCCTCAACTGCTCGCCTCGCTTTGCGAGACTCGCAGTGCAATGAGCTCCTTTGGCACTCATTGCAGCCTAAGTCCCGCGTGCCTCAACTGCTCGCCTCGCATCACGAGGCTCGCAAAGCTTGACGACAACTCACAGTACGGCAACTATATATGTGATGATTTAAACGCTGAACAGGTTTGAAATAAGTAGATATAATAAAACCTGCTCCACTAACAAAAACTCTTTACTTTATCCATTACTATGTAGACTATTATTTTATCTAAGGGCACAAAGACACAGTGTCTATCATACAATAATTATACCCCATGTAATCAGTATTGCCAATATCTTAAACCTACATAGCAGATTCCAACTGGATTAAATATACATAGTTATACATCCAGATAACTTGTCTTTTAGTCCTTTATATTTCAAATAGTCCAGGTAGACAACATTTGATATTCAGTTGTATTAAGCCACAAACTCGCCTCTGATCCTAAGCATGGAGGCACAGCGTTTGGCGTCATCAGAGGTGAGCCGGAAGGAACAGTCAACTCTCGTTTCGCGGGTGGTGCTTCTTCTGGACCTAACATACGGAGAGCTTTAAATATCTTCATGTCAGTATCTCATTGGTCATTGTTCCAATCTTATTAGTTTATGATTCCTCTCCCACTTTTCCACAGGGATCCTCAGCCACTGGATATTCAAATGGACATTTTGCCTGCTTCAATCCTCCATACTCCCAGATCCAAATGTTATCTATCTGCAATATACAAAAATAAAATGTATATAAGTGCTCTTTCAAATAAGAAGTGTGTATAGTGTCTTTTTGAGGTATTTTGCAATTGCACCTTTATCTATCATATTACGTACACCTTAATTGATATTACTCAATATTATATGTAAATGTCTAAGAAACCAATACTTCCTCATTTTAGAGGACATCCAATAATATTAAGGACAGACTCCCTGTCACATGGTGCATACCCACACCTTATTGTACCAATATCATAATTTCCTAGATAGATACTCAATTTATGCATTTCTTATGATATAATTATCTTAAAGATAATCTATCCACATCAATATGAACATTTTACAAACGCTACTATGGATGTAACTATTTTAGCAAAATGTATGTCTATACACACTCTTCAATTTATCTTGACAAAATATCTTTTCATATTTACTCCCAAGTGTAGAAGAGAATTAAACACTATGTGCCCATATATTAATTGTTAATAAAGGCAAGAACATGAGGGGCTATTCACATTATAATACAGGTCTGAACTAATTGTATCACTTTGTTGAAATTCTAATAAGATTATCAGCCATACACAGAAACAATTCACAATTTGTAAACTAAGATTTTACTATTGAATCAAAGATATTTGGTTAAGAATAATATCAATTAGTATCAAGGATATTAATATAGTGGCTAATTATCAGCTGCGCTACTTCCTATTTTTTTATATTTTATCCTTATTCTTAATTGTTGTAATTTCAAATTTCAATAATTTTAAATTAAATAATAAATGTTACTTTTTAATATGAATCTCCTTGAAGTTATAATTTAGTAAGGGTGATTGATTAGGTTGGAGTGTCTTCTCTTTCTCCTTTTTGCATATGTACAGTACAGTGCCAACAAATGTAACTAAGATTATACTAATTTACCTTATTCTCATCTACAAGCATTACTAACCATTATGTAGTTGTCGTGGTAAATCAATAGTCACAACCATTAATAATAATGTGCCATCTCACAAGGAATGCTTAGCTGTGACCACAGTCTGTGGTCCAAGAGTACTATCACCATCTCTATATCATATTTTTAGCCACATTGGCATCACATTCATCTGGGATACAGGTGTTATCACATCATATTTTAAATGCAAATTATGACACAAAGGGCAGTGGCCATAATGTATGTTACATTAGACAAGAGTAAATGCTCTCATGCTTCACTTATGTTTGGATTAATGCTGGCTTTGGCATTGTTGGACTTTGCAAATCCAGCACCATATCTGCATTAGTATATTTTATATTAAAAAAAATATGTGATAAATGAGGTTGTCAGTGGTGGATTGTCTATCTGATAGACACTGTGAATAATTTTCAATCACACTATTGTTGAGCAATGCTTGCAGATGAAGAAGATGCCTTCATAGACCTGAATTAAGCTTAAAATCAAAATATTAAATAAAGTTATAAATGAATAAGGCCTTAAAAAAATATAGGGACTGCAGCATCTCTTCTCAACGGCATTCCTTTGTGACCATCAATTGGTCAAATGTTAAACATAACCCTACGTGTCCACAGACAAGCCAGATTATGTAAACATTTGGACCAATATATTGTCACCGAGGAGCGCAGCTGAGAAGGTACAAACATAGGTGCAGCCCCTAAATCCTCCTCTGCCAGAACACAGGGCCCCCATACCAGCACACCTTTTTGACAGGGGAGGGGCTCTGGATGGAAGTCCATAGTAGCTTGGCATGGCTGAGTGAGGAGGTGGTGGTGATCCAGTGGGGAGGGGCTGAGGCCCAGCTGGAATCCATGGTGTGGGTGGTGGTAGTGGGCCTAGGGGTGTTAGCCAGATTGGTGGGAAGAGGAGGAGGTGGTGGTGATGCTGTGGCAATGAATGGCTGTTTGTCCAGTAGGAGGGCCCGGGAGGTGAGTCTATTTGAGGGAGGAGGGGGCCAGTGGGATTGAATGCCTAGGGTGTAGCTCTGCTCCTCTTCCTGCCTCCTCCTCCTACACGACTCCTGATGGGCTTGTGCTTGGTCCATAACATCTGGCTCTGAGCCGGCACCCCCGCCTCTTGCTCGCCTTCAGACCCAGACCTTCTGCCAGCTGCAAATGAGAGGCGAAAGGTATATAAATTAATAACATTGATTGAGACATTGATTTTCATGTGTTCCAAGGTATCGGACATCTAGATGCATATGCTGCAGTGTACAACCATACATGGACCCTGTATTAGATGGTTACTCGTGTTGTACACAGTGATGGAAGTGATTTGTCAGCTTCACGGATGTGACACGGATGAATGGTCCATCTACCGCTATCTCAATCCTGGGAGCTGGATTATCACACTCAATGGTGGCCATCATTGACATGGATTGGCGTTAACTATGTGTGTGTGGCTTACATGTGGCGTACATGTGGTGTACTTGTGGGCATTTGTTGGTGTATAAGATATTTACCTGACAGGGAGGCTAGATCCTGTGGGGACACCGGTAGCTCCAGCGATGGGCACCTGGCTCAGCATGTCCTTGAGCTCCTTCTCCCATTCTGTATACTTCACAGTCACTTGGGGGTCTCCACTTGTAGCAGCTCTCTTCCTGCTGCATCCTCCTCCTCACCTTTGCCCAGCCTCACATCCCTATCAGCCAGGCCAGCTGCTGTGACTGTGGCTGCTACCTCCTTCCAGGGCCCCAGCCTAACCTCCCTTCTCCCTGATAGGGTAATGGGGTGGGCACGGATGGCACTGAGGAGGGCCACCGCCTCCTCGTGCCTGTATTTGGGGGCCATGTGCTTGGCCACAGTCTCTTGTTCACCCATCTGTCCTCCCTGCTCTGACCCTAAGGCATGACCATCCTTCCAACTACCCTCGTAGGTTCAGGCCTCTACTTCTCTCACCCTGAGCTAGATGTGCCTATTACTATGGCCGATTCCCACCCACACCACTATCCCTCCCTCCACTCCTCCCCTCCTCTCATCTACCTCCTTCCCTTCCTTCACTCCACCCCATGCTCCCATCTACCTCCCTCTCTCAACTTCACTCCCCAGAGACCCCTCTCTTTTTTCTCCCACATCTCCCCTCCTCTGCACTCCTCTCTCCACCCTCCATCATAATCCCAAAAAGAATAGAACAATAAATGAAAATTAGTATATGTGTATATATTTGTGATGTAAAATAAAAGTATGTTCTATGTGTATTTAGTATATGTTGAGGTATTTGGTGGGTTTTGTGGATGTTGAGGCTGATCTATATGTGTACCTATGTGTGTTATTACTCTATCAGCCCCATTAAATTTGAAGCCCATAGCAGCATCGGCACACCTGCAAATGTTGCGGGCTTGAAATTCGGCTGTGTTACAGAGCTATTAAGTTGAACCATGTCGCGCGTTATGGGCCGTAGACGCAAACCCGTAAGCCGTTCTTGCGAATGTTGTATGTGCGGTTGTGAACATGATCATTTAGTCAAACCCGTAGTTACGGGTTTAGATGGAGACAATGGCAAATGAGATTGTCATCATTACGTCACTGAAAAATGGAGGTTAGATTTCAAAGCCTTACGGGTTTCAATTACGAGTTTCGATCGGACCCGATTCCAGAAATAATGAAATATTAATAAATCAGTAAATATATATATTCTGGTCCATGAGATTTCCATTATATGTATTAACACATTGATTGCTGGGATCAATATAACACAGAAATTAAACAGAAAAAATTGTATTCTATATTGCAGATTTTCGAGCTTGAGAAAGTTGTGCTATTAATTTTAATACCTAACATCACTTTCTCTTTAATTGAAAATACAGTATTGTGTGTATATTTGTATTTACAGTGCTACGAATGGGACTTTAACCCCCTTGTGGGTCCTTTCTAGTAACTGTTGGCTTTTTGGCTCCATTTGTGGGTTACGGGTTTAGAATGCCAGTGGATTTAATATTGATTTTCGAGCGTAACAGTTACAGGCTTGACAAGTTCAAATTTTGACGTCCCCTAGGGGTTTTCCGCCTGTAACTCGCAGATCATTAGCGGGTTGCTTTACAGGGCCAATTTAATAGCCGTAAATCTTGCGGGCTACGTCACGGGCTGCGGTTTTACACGTTGAGGGAATTTAATAGGGCTGCAAGTGTATGTATATTATGTGTTATCAGTTAATATGTGTTTTGAAAGATAAAGTATGAAATAAGTGCTTAGAAACATAAATCAATAAAAAAAAGTAAGAATCTGCTCACAAAACTCCACTGCTCTCTCTCTCATAGCTCAAAACCCACCAATGCCTGAACCTGCGTGCTACTTCATCCAAAACTACAACAAAGATAGCGCTAGGGCGGGTAGCCTGCGGTTTTCTTATCTATACCTGTCCATCATTATCCATTAGCCAGTTTTCTTTTGGCTCCAAGGGCTGTGACGCACACTGTAATAACAGGATTGGTTTATGACTGCCCAGCCAAGCCCACAAACAGACATGGGAAGGGTTTACAGGTTTACCCTTAAGGTCTGTACTTGCTATTATCCCTCCCAGATTTTCTTTGGCTTCTACATCCATGAGTACTAGATAGGACACCTGTTAAACACCTGTTCATAACACTGCAAAAGCAAATAAACACACAATGCTGTACTTAGAAAAACTGGGAAACAATGAAAGGATTGTACAACAGTCTCAAGCTAGGAAATCTGCAATAAAAAATGTTTTTATGTTTTATTTCCATGTTATATTGATCCCTGGTATCAAGTAGTTAATATATATCATGGAACCTGCATGAACTAGAACAGTTGCTTTATTGATTTCTAAATCTCTTAATTGCGAGTCCAAATGCACATCGGACTTCTAAACACTAAATGATTGTAGTTTAAACTCCTTTACTTTAATGTTTTACTGACGTCATGATGAAGGTCTTATTTACTATTGGCTCTGTCTCAAATGTAACTTGCTTAATTGATCGTGATCATGCCCTAAAAAAATATCCAAATCTTTGATGATCCCCAGGAGCACCATCAAATCTATCATAAACAAATGGAAAGAACATGGCATAACAGCAAACCTGCCAGGAAACGGCTGCCTACCAAAACTCACGGACCGGGCAAGGAAGGCATTAATCAGAGAGGCAGCACAGAGACCTAAGGTAACCCTGGAGGGACTGCAGAGTTCCATAGCAGAGACTGGAGTATCTGTACATAGGAAGACAATAAGCCGTACACTCCATAGAGTTGGGCTTTATGGCGGAGTGGCCAGAAGAAAGCCATTACTTTCAGCAAAAAACAAAATGGCACGTTTTGAGTTTGCGAAAAGGCATGTGGAAGACTGCCAAAATGGAGGAAGGTGCTCTGGTCTGATGAGACCAAAATTTAACTTTTCGTCCATCAAAGAAAACGCTATGTCTGGCGCAAACCCAACACATCACATCACCCAAAGAACACCATCATGTTTTTCAGCAGCCGGGACTGGGAAACTGGTCAGAGTTGAGGGAAAGATAGATGGTGCTAAATACAGGGATATTCTTGAGCAAAACCTGTACCACTCTGTTCGTGATTTGAGGTTTAGGACGGAGGTTCACCTTCCAGCAGGACAATGACCCCAAACACACTGCTAAAGCAACACTTGAGTGGTTTAAGGGGAAACATGTAAATGTGTTGGAATGGCCTAGTCAAAGCCCAGACCTCAATCCAATAGAAAATCTGTGGTCAGATTTAAAGATTGCTGTTCACAAGCGCAAACCATCCAACTTGAAGAAGCTGGAGCAGTTTTGCAAGGATAAATGGGCAAAAATTCCAGTGGCAACTTGGAGCTGTGATTGCCGCAAGAGGTGGCTCTACAAAGTTTTGACTTTAGGGGGGTGAATAGTTATGCACATTGACTTTTTCTTTTATTTTGTCCTATTTGTTGTTTGCTTTACAATAAAAATTAAAAAAAAATCTTCAAAGTTGTGGGCATGTTCTGTAAATTAAATGATGCAAAGCCTCAAACAATCCATGTTAATTCCAGGTTGTGAGGTAAAAAATCACGAAATATGCTAAGGGGGGGGGGGGGGGTGAATACTTTAGCAAGGCACTGTAAGAGAACCTTTTAACAATTGCAGTGCTGGAGTGGCCAGCCTCTGGCTCACACACCTCTCCCACATCTCTGTACAGATTTGTCACAATAAAAAAAACTCAAATTATTTACAACAATGTTGTTTAATATTTTCATAGCTTGATGGAATAGATACAATCAGTATATGTTTCACAGTAAAACTGTTGTCAGTAGATATATAGGACAAGATGATTGTTATAATCCTTGCAATGTGAGGTCTTCTCCATATAAGTAAAACAGTCCAACAAATTGCCAATGACACTGTGCACTCTGCATTGGCTTTTATAATATTTTGTTTGATTTTAAGTACGGTAACTGATCCTTGAAAATGATGCTATGTATGAGTCGAAAGGTGTCTGATCTAATACGTTTTAGTTTTATATGGGAGCAACATGTATATGTGTTTTTATTTATTTATATGTACAAAATAAACTACTGTTTTACTATTCCAAAAAGCCAAATTGTATATTTACTTTTTCCTCACACTACTCCATCAGGGTTTAACAACCTTAAAGGTGTAGAAGGATAAACAGTAATATTTAATGTTTCACATGAGCAATATGCATAGGAGGCACATATGGTAACCAATGTTTGGTGTACATCAAGTAAAACTAGCAACTGCAGAAAAATTACTACTGTCATGGAAGGATCCAGGACCATACTGCGGACGACGCTTTGAACCTGTCGATATGAGATTTACATACCTCGTGCTATGAGTGGATAAAATGAGAGTGTTGAATTTCTATATATTTCAAATATTCTTTTTTGCATAATTGATTTGCACTAGGAGGTGAAACACGTCTCCCCTCCCCTACAATTTTTGCTATTTAACATTAAGCAACAACATTGTTGACAGCAGTTTAATCACCAAGAGGATAATTAATGACCCCATTCATTCTATTCTGCTATTTACTTATTAAGTAACAATAGTGTTGCAAGTATCTTTAGATTATTATCCAGTTCTCTATATGTTATACATAGGTCTCTTACTATTTAAGAGCTTTTACATTGTATAGCATATTACGTATCATGTTTTTAATACACGTATATTCATTTCACAAGTATATGAGGGATTGAACAAGTATCTTTTGGGGCAACAGACAGAACTGTGCCTCCCAACTTATATGGAGCCCATTGAGGTCTGTAAGAATCCCCATCTGTGTATTTTTTTTGACACTTAGATTGCACACAGGTGGACATAAATTCACTAATTATGTGACTTCTGAAGGGAATTGGGTGCACCAGAGCTTTTTTATGGGCTTCATAACAAAGGAGGCGAATACATACGCATATGCCAATTTTCTGTTTTCTGTTTCTAAAAAATAGTTTTATGTATATATTTTTCCTATTTCACTTCACCAACTTAGACTATTGTGTTCCATCACATACAATTCAGATTAACAAAACATTAAACTTAAGGCTGTAATGTAACAAAATAGGTAAAAAGTCAAGGGGTTGAATACTTTTGCAAGGCACTGTACATGGTTGGTTTCTTTTTGTTGTCACCTACTGGTTTATGCAGTGCTAGTTAACTCGGTACTCGGCGGGCCGCCAACTGTCCAGTATTACAATATCTGTCTGCTTTTGTATTCAGGTTCTTTCTGATTGGGCACAGGTGAGTTACTGGGTTACATTCATTCCATTGATGCACCTGTGGTCAAGCAGAGAGATCATGAAAACAAGCAGATATTATAGTCCTGGACTGTTGGAGTCTCTCATAGGACTGAGTAGTCAACCACTGGTCTAGTGTATGTGCTCATATCATTCACTGGAAATGATGCAATCTACAACAATCATAGAGCCTGATTCAATTGAGCAAATTACTTTAAGTAAATTACTGGAGCCCGTAAATGAGGCCATAAGTTAATTTGCTATTGAATTGGCGTTTTTTTGCGGGCTCCAAACATGTTACAGGTTGTTGCCTTGAAATCTTTGCGGTTGTTAAACCAGGAACCTTAAGCATCCCAAATCCTTTGATCTTTTATGGCCGCAATAATTTTGATCGCTAAAATCACAAATCGCTATTCAATTGCAAAAATCGCTCAAGCCCACAAACGGCAAATGTCGACCCAATGCTTACGACTTACAAATAGGACCCGCAAAGGGTTTACAGACTAATTTGGAACACTGCAAATTACAATAAAAACACACCAATGGACTTGAAATATGGGGAAAGCGATGTAAGGTATTACAATTACTTGCACAACAACTCCCAACTATCAAATATTGGAAAAAAAATAAGTATTTTCCTCATAGGTTGTAATGGTCATGCATATGTCAATATGAAAAGTCATGCTGCAAGATGCTGAAAGCTATTAAAGAAAAACTACCTAATTAAACTGCAACACAAATACATAAAATGGCTACCATATTAACCCTTTCTCACTCAGAGGCTTTAATGTGCACCCTAAAAATGCAAAGATCATCTCATATACTCATCACATCTACATTGGGAAAAGAAATAGTGGACAAATTACACCGCCACATGTCATATATCAAGTACCAGGAGAACATCTTACATTTGGTTGTTCAGTCCCTCAGTTGTGTCCGACTCTCTGTGACCCTATGGACTGTAGCACACTTACTTATGTCTCTGTCTGTGCTTATCCACAAGGTTTGCATGCCAAAGATACATACATAGTTACATAGTAATGGAGGTTAAAAAAAGACTTTTAGCCCATCAAGTTCAAACTTTTAAGATCTCCTCTGATCTGCAATATGCGGATTAACTATTAATTAATTAGTTGTATATAAAAATAAAAAATAAATAAATAATCAATTCCCTCCTGATCCCAGACACCGGTGACTGGACTTCTCCCTGGATCAATACTGCCTCTCTAATTATCCATGATAACCCTGAATTCCCTTTTTAATTAGAAATAAATCCAGTCCCCTTTTAAAGTTATCTATCAAATCCGCTGTCACCACCTCCTCTGGTAGAGAATTCCACAGATTAACCACCCTTACTGTGAAGAACCCTTTTCTTTCTTTAAGGTGGAATCTTTTTACTTCTAACCTCAAGGGATGTCCTCTTGTCAGTTGAAAACCTCTTGGCACAAAAAGCTCCCTTGACAAATCTTTATACTGACCCTGGATGTATTTATATAAGGTAATCATATCTCCTCTTAGACGCCTTTTTTAACTTAGTCCCTCCATTCCCCTTATTAGTTTTGTTGCCCTCCTCTGTACCTTTTCCAGCTCTAAAATTTCCTTTTTATGAAGTGGTGCCCAAAATTGTACTCCATATTCCGAAAGAGGGCGTACTAGAGATTTGTATAGTGGCAGAATTATATTTGCTTCCCTGGCTTCTATACTCTTCTTAATCCATGCTAATATTTTATTTGCCTTTGCCGCTGCTACTTGGCTTTGAGCACTGTTACCTAGGTGGTTGTCCACAAGCACTCCCAAATCCCTTTCAATATCTGATACACCTAGATTTGCTCCATTAAGATTATAAATTGTATGGCTATTTTTCCTTCCCAGATGCATAACCTTACATTTATTCGTATTAAATCTCATCTGCCATTTAGATGCCCATTCCTCAATTTTATGTAAATGCCCTTGGAGGGAAAGCACATCATTATCTGATTTAATTACCTTGCACAACTTTGTGTCATCAGCGAAAATGGAGACCCCACACTCCAATCCTACCTCTAAGTCATTAATAAATATGTTAAAAAGGAGAGGACCTAATACTGAACCCTGAGGAACCCCACTTACCACATTAGTCCAATCGGAGTATGTTCCATTTACAACAGCCCTTTGCTTCCTGTCTTTTAGCCAGCTTTCAATCCATGAGCAGATATTTACTGCAACTTCTGTATCTCTTAGTTTGCACAATAGTCTCCCATGTGGCACTGTATAAAAAGCCTTTTCAAAATCCAAAAAGACTACATCCACTGAGTTGCCTTGATCCAGGTTCCTACTAACTTCCTCATAGAAACTAAATAGATTTGTTTGACATGACCTATCCCTCATAAATCCATGTTGACTCCTACTTATAATCCTGTTCAAATAGACATATTCTTGTATATTATCCCTTATTAACCCTTCTAAAAGCTTCCCCACTACAGAAGTGAGGCTCACTGGTCTATAATTCCCCAGATTTGCTCTTGTTCCCTTTCTAAATATAGGTATCACATCAGCTTTTCTCCAGTCATCTGGTAGAGACACTGTGTTGAGTGAATCTTGAAAAATTAAATATAATGGTTTGGCTATTACAGAACCCAGTTCCCTTAGTACCCTTGGATGTATTCCATCAGAACCTGGGGCTTTATTAACATTTATTTTTTCCAACCTCTTTTGGAATATGCAGATTCATTGGTAATTGTTCCAGAGGAAGGCAAACAGAAATAAAAACCCAAGTGAAACTTTGCCAATTGTCTCAAAAGGGAAAGAAAGATACAGGCGATCGGATTCCTCCCTGGGTCAATACTTCCTCTCTAATTAACCAGGATAACCCTGAACCAATCCAAAGGGATTTGCATAAATTAGAGGAATGGGCATCTAAGTGGCAGATGAGATTTAATATGAATAAATGTAAAGTTATGCATCTGGGAAGGAAAAATAGGAAGGTAACAGTGCTCAATGCCAAGCAGCATCTGCAAAGGCAAGTGAAATATTAGCATGTATTAAGAAGGGTATAGAAGCAAGGGAAGCAAATATAATTCTCCCACTACACAAATCCCTAGTACGCCCTCATTTGGAATATGTACAATTTTGGGCACCATTTCATAAAAAGGACATTTTAGAGCTGGAAAAGGTACAGAGAAGGGCAACAAAGCTAATAAAGGGAATGGAGGGGCTAAGTTATGAAGAAAGACTAACCAAATTAAACGTATTTACTCTAGAAAAAGGGCATCTAAGAGGGGATATGTTTACCTTATATAAATATATCCAGGGTCAATTCAAGGCTTTGTCAAGGGAACTTTTTGTGCCAAGAGCTTTTCAACTGACAAGGGGACATCCTTTGAGATTAGAAGTAAAAAGATGTTGCCTTAAATAAAGAAAAGTGTTCTTCACAGTAAGGATGGTTTATCTGCGGAATTCTCTACCAAAGGAGCTGGTGATAGCGGATGCGATAGATAACTTTAAAAAGGGATTGGATATATTTTTAAATAAAAAGGGCATTAAGGGCTATTCTTGATAAATAGAAAGGGAGTATTGATCCAGAGATGAATCCGATCGCCAGTATCTGGGGTCAGGTATTTTTTTCCCCTGTTGAAACAACTGGCAAAGTTTCACTGTTTTTTTTTGGTCTTTTTGCTTCCTCTGGGTCAATTAAGAATAAATCTAAAAAGGAGATCTAAAAAAGGTTGACTTGATGGACTAAAGTCTTTTTTTGCACCTAAATTACTATGTAACTATATGTAACTATGAATGCCCTTTTTAATTATACATATATCCAATCCCTTTTTAAAGTTATCTATTGAATCCGCTGTCACCACCTCCCTTGGTAGAGAATTCCACAGATTAACCACCTTTACTGTGAAGAACCCTTTTCTTTCTTTAAGGTGGAATCTTTTTACTTCAATCCCTAAATGATGTCCTCTTGTCAGTTGAAAACCTCTTAGCACAAAAAGCTTCCTTGACAAATCTTTATATTAACCCTGGATATATTTATATAATGTAATCATATCTTATACACCTTTTTCTAGAGAAAATAAGTTTAATTTGGTTAGTTTTTATTCATAACTTAGCCCCTCCTTTCCCCTTATTAGTTTTGTTGTCCTTCTCTGTACTTTTTGCAGTTGTATGAAGTGGTGCCCAAAACTGTACTCCATATTTCAAATGAGGGCGTACTAGGGATTTGTATAGTGGGAGAATTATATTTGCTTCCCTTGCTTTTATACCCTTCTTAATACATGCTAATAGTTTACTTGCCTTTGCAGCTGCTGCTTGGCATTGAGCACTGTTACTTAGGTGGTTGTCCAAAAGTACTCCCAAATCCCTTTCAATATCTAATAACCGAGATTTGCTTCATTAAGTTTATAACTTGCATGGCCATTTTCCTTCCCATATGCATAACTTTACTTCCATTTGTATTAAATCTCATCTGCCATTTAATTCCTCAATTTTCTAATTCATGAAAATCCCTTTGGAGAGAAAGTACATCATTTTCTGATTTATTTACCATGCACAACTTCGTGTCATCAGCAAAAATGGAGACAATACTTTCCAGTCCTACTTCTAAGTTGTTAATAAATATGTTAAAAAGGAGAGGATCTAATAATGAACACTGAGGAACCCCTCTTACCACATTAGTCCAATCTGAGTATGTTCCATTTACAGGAACCCTTTGCTTCCTGTCTTTTAGCCAGCTCTCAATCCATGAGCATATATTTACTGCAATTCCTGTATACCTAGGTTTGCACAATAGTCTCCCATGTGGCACTGTATCAAAAGCCTATGCAAAATCCAAAAAGACTCCAAAAAGGGCTAACTTTAATGGGCTACGGGCAGCAATACAACATATAGACTGGGACAAAGAACTTACAGGGAAGAATACTGAAAATAAATGGACAACATTCAAATCCTTACTAAATAAACATACTCATCAGCATGTACCATGTGGAAATAAAATGAATAGGAGTAAATCACATCCCATGTGGCTTAACAATGACTTAAAGATCATGATGAGGAAAAAGAAACATGCATTTAAATTATACAAGAAGGAGGGAACAGAGGCAGCTTTATGTGACTATAAGGAAATCAACAAGTCTTGCAAAAGGGCTATTAGACTGGCTAAAATAGAAAATGAGAAGTCAGTTGCAATGGAAAGTAAGACTAACCCTAAAATATTTTTTAAATATATTAATGGGAAGAAGGCCAGGAAGGAATCGATAGGACCATTACAATGTGACACAGGCCATCTGATAATTAGTGACCAGGAAAAGGCAGATGAGCTAAATAGGTTCTTTTCGTCTGTTTACACAAGGGAGGTACCAGTGGTTGGGACACCGCAACATAATGGGGCTACACTACCTTTACTAAATAATTGGTTAACGCAGGAAGAAATACAAAAGAGGTTGGAGAAAATAAATGTTAATAAAGCCCCAGGTCCTGATGGAATACATCCAAGGGTACTGAGGGAGCTAGGGTCTGTAATAGCCAAACCATTATATCTAATCTTTCAAGACTCACTCACTACAGGGTCTCTACCAGATGACTGGAGAAAAGCAGAGGTGATACCTATATTTAAGAAGGGATCTAGAGCAAATCCGGGGAATTATAGACCAGTGAGCCTCACTTCTGTAGTTGGGAAGCTTTTAGAAGGGTTAATAAGGGACAGAATACAAGAATATGTCTATTTGAACAGGATCATAGGTAGCAGTCAACATGGATTTATGAAGGAAAGGTCGTGTCAGACCAATCTAATTAGTTTTTATGAGGAGGTTAGTAGGAACTTGGATCAGGGCAACTCAGTGGATGTAGTCTTTTTAGATTTTTCAAAGGCATTTGATACAGTGCCACATGGAAGACTAGTGAGCAAACTAAGGGATACAGGAATTGCAGTAAATATCTGCTCATGGATCAAGAGCTGGCTAAAAGACAGGAAGCAAAGGGTTGTTGTAAATGGAACATACTCCGATTGGTCTAATGTGATAAGTGGAGTTCCTCAAGGTTCAGTATTAGGTCCTCTCCTTTTTAACATATATATTAATGACGTTGAGGTAGGACTCGAATGTAGTGTCTCCATTTTTGCTGATGACACCAAGTTGTGCAAGGTAATAAAATCAGATAATGATGTACTTTCCCTACAAAGGGATTAGCATAAATTAGAGAAATGGGCGGCTAAATGGCAGATGAGATTTAATACAAATAAATGTAAGGTTATGCATTTGGGAAGGAACAATAGCCAAGCAATCTATAATCTTAATGGAGCAAATCTAGGGGTATCAGATATTGAAAGGGATTTGGGAGTACTAGTGGACAACCACCTAGGTAACAGCGCTCAAAGCCAAGCAGCGGCTGCAAAGGCAAATAAAATATTAGCATGTATTAGGAAGGGTATAGAAGCCAGGGAAGAAGATATAATTCTGCCACTATACAAATCTCTAGTACGCCCTCATTTGGAATATGGAGTACAATTTTGGGCACCACCTCATAAAAAAGACATTTTAGAGCTGGAAAAAGTACAGAGAAGGGCTACAAAACTAATAAGGGGAATGGAGGGGCTAAGTTATGAAGAAAGACTAGGAAAATTAAACTTATTTTCGCTAGAAAAAAGGCGTCTAATAGGAGATATGATTACGTTATATAAATACATCCAGGGTCAATATAAGGCTTTGTCAAGTGAACTTTTTGTAGCAAGAGATTATCAACTGACAAGAGGACATCCTTTGAGGTTAGAGGAAAAAAGATTTCACCTTAAACAAAGAAAAGGGTTCTTCACAGTTAGGGTGGTTAAAATGTGGAATTCTCTACCAAAGGAGGTGGTGACAGCGAATTCGATAGACAACTTCAAAAAGGGGTTAGATATATTTTTGAATAAAGAGGGCATTCAAGGCTATCCTAGATAACTAGCAAGGAATATTGATCCAGGGAGAAATTTGATCGCCAGTTTCTGGGGTAAGGAAGGAATTTTTTTTTTTTCCCCTTATGAGACAATTGGCAAAGTTTCAATGTTTTTTTTTTTTCTGTTTGCCTTCCTCTGGATCAATTAACAATTAACAATAATAATAAATAGTCCACATTAAAAAGATCAATAGAGATCTAAAAAGGTTGAACTTGATGGACTAACTCTTTATTCATCCTCCAATACTATACTATTATTAATTATTTAATCAATAATTTAATTAATAACTAATTCGCATATTGCAGATCAGAGGAGATCTTAACAGGTTGAACTTGATGGACTGAAAGTCTTTTTTCAACCTTAATTACTATGTAACTATGTAACTATGTAACATCCACATAGTTTCCCTGATCCAAGTTCCTACTAACCCCCTCATAGAAACTAACTAGGTTTGTTTGACATTACCTATTCTTCATAAATCCATATAACATCATCTTCCATCAGGTAAAGTGCTGAAAATCATGTGGTAAATTATTTTTATCAAAAGCCTTTGGAAAATCTAAAAAGATACTGGTGTGGGTTGCCAATTCCTTCTCTAGTGGAGTGTGATTTGTCTGACCTCTCTGCTATGACCTGCCCACCTACAGTGATCCTACATGGTATAGCTCACAGCTTCATTCTGCACAACCCCCTTCACCACCACCACCACTTAGCAATCCAGAAGGGTACCAGGGGAACATACACCACACTATTCTACTCTAACCCATCAGGAAGAGAAGCAAAAACATGGATTCTGTACAGAGGCACGTGGAGCGACAGCCAACACACCTCCATTAGGGATATTCTCTGCTAGGTCCATCCTGGAAAAATCTCACACCATTGCTGGTGGCCATGTGCCAAGATGTATACCCATTATCATTTGGTGACCTCCCATTAAGTGTTTTAATATCAATCAATTCATATTATCACCTGTCATATTCTTCTCAGCCCTTCAGGTTAATGTTGATACTCCACAGTTTCACAATTGGACCTGTGAAGTTTATGAACCCTATATATATATATATATATATATATATATATATATATATATATATATATATATATATATATATATTGTGACAAGGATGGCCGTTTACCACAGGGCATTTTTGGAACAAAAGGTTCCGCAACAAAGATTTATGAGACTTATGAGATAAAGAGACTTTTTAGGGCTCATAAACAAGGGTTTAGAAGTAGAAAAATTAAAATAAAAATCTACATAAACATTCTGACTAAACATACAGGAACACCCTGACTACACCCGGGAAGCTTCAATGCTCCGGAGAAATTATGATTCATAAAGAAAACAATGAATCTAGTCGTGCTACTTCCAGCGGAAGTTCTTGTGGATCAGTTACAACAGTCTCTGATATGAGGGATATAGCCCCCTAGTGGACAGGATACAAATAGTCTCTTTTAAGTGGTATAGTGCCACCTTGTAGCCGGGGCACCAAATAGTCTCAGAAGTCTTTTCCACTTCTTTAAATAAGTAACAGCGGATGAAGCATAGGGCCCGCCCGTCTCTCCCATATGCTTCACCCCAGTATTAACTTACAGCAAATTAACAGGTCAAGCACTCAGCCTCTTCCCTGGGGTATGAAGAACAAAAGTAGTTTCTGACCTTTTAGTATTGTATTCGGCCTTGCAGGTGGCTTCAGTGTGCAGCACAGGTCCTCACCAGATTGGACATGTTTCCAAACAGCAGCTTCCTTAGTTTGTCTCTCTCTGATTCCAGCACCCACACTTCCTGTGTCTGTCCTCTACTTTCCCCCAGACTCCATTTCATGGCTGTTAGTTCGTGGGGATTTAAATAGTGTGCTTGACACTTCAGGTGCAGCTAATTGCTTTAATTCTGTCAGCACTGGACTAATGGACCTGATCAGCCTAGTGCTGACATATCTTCCTGCTATAATGTATCCGTGTGCCAGCCTCACTTTGTGACAATATATATATACTAGCGACTTGCCCATCAAAAATGACGGAGCAATAAAAAAAAGTGTTGAAATGCTGTTTGTCACACAATGTGAGAGTACTGTGTGCCTCAACTATATAGACCCCTACAACACACTAACAAACGCATGTAATAACACTAATGGACCCAAAGTGACCCAAAGTGTAAACACTACACCATTTTAACCCGGTCTTTTATGGGGGTCCATACAGACCCTCATAAGCCTCTATTTGACCCCATTAGTCCCATAAGGGTATTTAAAGACCCTCATGGGACAGTTAGAAGCCTTACATTACCCCTTAAGTGCTATGAGGGTTCTCCAGTACCCTTATGACACTAAGTATAAACACACTGCACTATAGCCCCTCAAATAACCATTAAATCTAAAGTAACCCCCCTCTACACTAACCTATTAACACCTATGCTACCTACCTACACTACCTACCTACCCCCTAATAACCCCCCACCACTCTAATTACAGAAAAAAAAATAATAGTCACCAAAAATAAAAATTCTACATTACATAAAATAAAAAATCCTAAGTCACAAAAAATAAAAAAAGGAACATTACAGAAAATAAAAAAATTCATTACAAACCCAATGTATTGCATATTATATAGTATTATATGTATGTTAGGGGTATGTATTTTAGATAGATAGGATTTATTGTATATTAGATAGATTGGGGGATGTATTTTAGATAGATAGTATTGATTGTATTTTAGATAGGGGGTATTGTATTTTATTTTATTTGTATTGTATTGTATGTATTCTATGTATTTCCTTTTCAGGTGTGTAAATTTTTTTTTTTCCGGTAGTGGGCGGGGGGCAGAATCTGTGGCACAGAAAGAGGAGTTTGAGGAAAATGCTTTCATGGTTGGATTTAGTCATCACAAATAATACTGATATAGTATCAAATGTTGAAATTGGGCAACCTTTGGGAAACAGTGATCACAACACAGTTTCATTTTAGATTGAATCAAAAAAACATAACTGTAAGGGCCAACAAAAACTCTTAATTTTAAAAGGGCAGATTTTAACAGTTTAAGGGCAGCAATACAAAGTATAGACTATAAACTGATAGGTCAAAATACTGAACATAAATGGACAAAGTTCAAATCCTTACTAAATATACATACTCATCACCATATACCATGTGGGAATACAAGTAAAAGGAGTAAATCACAACCCATGTGACTTAATAATGACTTAAAGATGAAGATAAGGAGTAAAAACAGGCATTTAAATTATACAAACAAGAAGGGACAGAGACTGCTTTACGTAAGTACAAGGAAATCAACAAGGCTTGCAAAAAGGCTACTAGACTGGTTTAAATTGAAAATGAAAAGCTAGAGTAACCCTAAATTATTTTTTAAATATATTAATGGGTAGAAGGCCAGGAAGGAAGCTATGGGAACATTACAATGTGACACAGGCTGTCTGACTATTAGTGACCAGGAAAAGGCAGATGAGCTAAATATGTTCTTTTTTTTGGTATGAACAAGGGAGGTACCAGTGGTTGGGCCACTGCAACAAAATAGGGCTACACTACTTTCATCTAATAATTGGTTAGTTTCGATGAGGAGGTTAGACTAATGAGCAAACTAAGGGATACAGGAAAAAAAATCTTCTTTTTGGGATACAGTAATTGCAGTAAAAATCTGCTCATGGATTGAGAGCTGGCTTAAAGACATGAACAAACTCAGATTGGTCTAATGTGGTAAGTGAGGTTCCTCAGGACTCAGTATTAGGTCCTCTCCTTTTTACCATATTTATAACAACTTAGAAGTAGGATTGGAAAGTATTGTCTTAATTTTTCCTGATGGCACTAAGTTGTGCAAGTCAATTAAAACAGTTAATGATGTACTTTCCCTGCAAAGGGATTTGCATAAATAAGAGGAATGGGTGACTAAATGGCTGGTGAGATTTAATATGAATAAATGTAAAGTTATGCATATGGGAAGGAAAAATAGCCATGCAATTTATAATCTTAATGGAGCAAATCTAGGAGTATCAGATATTGAAAGGGATTGTGAGTAGAGATGTCGCGGACAGTTCGCCCCCAAACTATTCACAGCGATTTTGCGCTTTTCGGTTCGCCCCCTATACTTTATCATTGAGGAAACTTTGACCCTGCACCTCACAGTCAGCAGACACATTCCAGCCAATCAGCAGCATAAACTCCCTTCCAGGGCCTTCCATCTGAAGGACAGCATACATTTTAGAATCATTCTGAAGCTGTATTCTTTGTGAGAGGACAGATAGTGTAGCTGCTGGAGATTTAATAGGGAAATAGATAGCCAGGCTGTGTATTTAGCTTCCACTACAGACCTGAAAGACTCATCTGATATCTGCTGCAAGGACAGCAACCCAAAAATCCCTTTTTAGGGCTAGAACATCATTTATTTTATTTTATATTTTTTTTCTGTGTAATCTAATTGCATATGCCTGCCTGCCAGCATGTGTGTGACAGGCTAACACCTAACAGCTTATATTGTGCTTATTTTCACTACTCATACCTGGTGGTGTACCATAGATTGAAAACAACCATTTTTTTCCTGTAATCTAATTTCAGTTGCGTGCCTGTTTCAGGCTCACAGCTTATATTGTGCTCAGTGAAATAAAACAACACTTTTTTTTACTGTAATAGATTGAAGAGCAATTGCCTGCCTACAGGCATGTGTGTGAAGCCTATTGCATCTAACCTGCCAACTTTTGCCAGTGCACAATGATACGTCATATCTGGTGCAACCGTAGTGTACAGTGACATAAAACAACACTTTTTTGACTGTAATCGATTGAATATCAGTTGCCTGCCTACAGGCGTGTGTGTGAGGCCTACAGCGCCTACTCTGCCAACTTTTGCCAGTGCACAGTGACACTCATATCTGGTGGCACCTTAGATTGCACGCGCAGTGCCCCAAATTTGAAGTGGGACCAAGCATCTTTTTCCATCTCCCTGTTCCAAAAATCCATGCCATATACACGTCCCCTGATAGGTGACGTAACAGGTATCAAACTGATAGGAATAAATAGTACAACTTAATACACCACTCCTATCTGGTGACACATTACATTGCACGTGCAGTGCCCCAAATTCGAAGTAGGAGGTCCGATCAAGCATCTTTTTCCATCTCCCTGTTCCAAAAATCAATGCCATATACACGTCTCCTAATAGTGGACGTAACAGGGATTAAACCGATAGGAATAGTACTACTTAACAGTAAACACCTTATAATAACGCAGACAGAGGCAACGCAGAGAGAGGAGTCTGAAGAAGAGGAGTCAGAGGAGGAAGGTGGCTTAGAGGAGGTGGAAGACCAAACACAGCAGGCGTCCCAGGGGGCTTGTTGTCACCTTACGGGGACCCTTGGTGGCTGGGTGGAGGAAGAGACCTTCAATGACATCAGTGAGGACAAGGAACGGGACATGGCTAGCTTGGTATCCAACCTTGTGCAAATGGGGAGTTTGCGGTTGTGCAAAGGGACTGTTTGCGGTTGTTTGCGGTGCATTAAACAGGGAGATTGGTTTGTTACTGTGAAGCGGGTGTAACCCTTACACTACCTGATCAATACAACATCATATCTGATGTTTTAAAGCATGTTATTCCAAACAATTTAGGAATGTTAGGTGATTTATGCCCTTTATGGCTTAAAATCAGACTCTGCATCAACCATGTAATTTTCCGTGGGAGTTTTGCCATGGTTCCCCCTCCGGCATGCCACAGTCCAGTTGTTAGTCCCCTTGAAACAACTTTACCATCACTATTGTGGCCAGAAAGAGTCACTGTGGGTTTTGAAATATGCCTGCCCATTGAAGTCTATGGCGGTTCGCCGGGTTCGCCCGTTCGCAAACATTTGATGGAAGTTCGCGGCCCTCTGTTCGCGAACCGAAAATTTGATGTTCTCAACATCACTAATTGTGAGTGCTTGTGGACAACCACCTAAGTAAGTAACAGTGCTCAACGCCAAGCAGCATCTGCAAAGGCAAATACAATATTAGCATGTATTAAGAAGGTTAGAGAAGCAAGGGATCAAGAGAGAACTAAAAATGTTGAACTTGATGGACTATTCAACCTCAAATACTATACCTAAGGGAAGCAAAAATAATTCTGCCACTATACAAATCCCTAGTATGCCATCCTTCGGAATATGGAGCACAATTTTGGGAACCACTTCATAAAAAGAACTTGAAAATGTACAGAGAAGGACAACAAAACTAATAAGGGGAATGGAGGAGCTAAATTATGAAGAAAGACTAACCAAATTAAACTTATTTTCTAAAAAAAAAGGCATCTAAGAGGGGATATGATTACGTTATATACATGTATTCAGGGTCAATACAAGGCTTTGTCAAGTGAGCTCTTTGTGCCATGAGGTTTTCAGCTGACAAGAGGACATCCTTTGAGAAAAGGGTTCTTCACAGTAAGGGTGGTTAATCTGTGGAATTCCCTACCAAGAGAGGTGGTGACAGCGGATTCAATAGATAACTTTAAAAAGGGATTGGATATATTTTTAAATAAAAAGGGTATTCAGGATTATGCTGGTTAATTAGAGAGGGAGTATTGATCCAGGGAGGAATCTGATCACCAGTATCTGGGGTCAGGAAGGAATTGTATATTTTTTTCCCTTTTGAGACAATTCACTTGGGGTGTTTCTCTCTATCTCTCAAGCTATCTCTCTCTAGCACATATCAACTAATTAATTAACAACTTATCCACATATTGCGGATCAGAGGAGATCTTAAAAGGTTGAACTTGATGGACTGAAAGTCTTTTTTCAACCTCAATTACTATGTTACCATTTAACTATATAGTTTCAATGTGGTGCAAACTGATCCTGAGAGAGAAAGAAGTTTGGAAAAAAAACTTACTTACCCTCAACACTAAAAATGTTACATGCATACATGTCCAATATATGGTCAGTACACAAGAATATATATTGCATAAAAGAAGCAATTCCCAAGCAAAGGAATTCCAAAAATGGAAATAATGGAAAAGATGCGTCGCGACTACACATGTTATTCATCCAGTCAAGACACCAGAATTACATAGGAAAAAGGAATCCCATTCATATACACACAGTAAGTGTTACTGATATCCCTAAATTTATTAGGACACAGCTACTACATTTTTTATTTTTAAAGAAATCACTCAAAAGTGCAAAAATAAACATGTAACTGTCTTAAATAAAACATTACCCTGGATTTCTATAGTTTTGTATGGAACACATTTTATTTTATCTTCTAAGCATTATTATCTGTTGTTGATCCCTAAAATGCTGCATAACCTTTCAAACCATTGTATAAATTAACACTTCTTAAGAAGAACGCTAACAAATTATCATAAAAGCAGTTAGTATCTTTTGATTGTTTGCCACTTTCCCTATCCATATCTATTGCATTTAAAAAAAATTGCAGAATTTGTCTTGCAATTTCAGTTGTGTTAAAAGAAAATCAAAAGAAATTAATTCATGCCAGTATCAAACTACTGTTGTCTGTAATTATTCTAGAGATTGCCACTATTAAGGTACATTCATTTCATGACTTCCTGTCACATGTCATTTGGAGGGAATCAAACATTTTTTGACAATAAGCATTACATGTTCATATCAAGAGAATATTAGGCCTTTTTCTTGCAGTAATCATAATAAGCAGCTATAAAATAATGTGCGTAATTGTTATTTTATATAAATAAAATAGCAAACATTAATTACTTGTGTCACCGATTGTTTGCTGCAATTTCAATCTATGTTACGTTACATAGTTACATAGTTACCTAGGGCCGCAAGGACTGGCCGCAAGCTATTTGCCTTGTTATCCCTTGCGGCCGCACTCGCCGGAGGCAAGCCTTTGATCTTAAACTGCCGCAAGAGTTTCGGCCGCAAGCAAATGCCGGTTGCTATTCAATTGCTCCGGGAACCCTCTCTGCAAGGCTAAAACCGAGCCCCAGCTTACTTGCAGCAAAAAGGTCCTGCAGGCACACAAATAAGCACATAATAAAGCCATAATAAAGCCATCCTGCACTCTGAGGAGACTATAAAGTTTTTGTAGGTGTTAGCATTCATAGCACAACATTCCCCTACACTCAAATCCGTGAATATTTTTTTTTTTTAATTTATGACAAATATCCGTGGAAAAAGTCCCGAGGGCTTGGAGCACCTCAGACCCGCCCACGCTGCGGCCGGAAAATAAACAGTTAATGAAATCTCGGATTTGGGCTGATGTGCAAGCTTGAGAGGGGGTTGCTATTAATCCTCATGTCCCCCATTATGATCCCTAGCATTTACAGAGCTTTACAGTGCCGTCTTGAATTTATTTTTGCTTTAAAAGATTTCTGAGCTTACGGCCGGTTGCAAGATATGCGGCCGGCCGTAACGGGATATCCTTGCGGCGCCGTATATTTGAGTTGCAAGGTAACGGGAGCCCCGCAAGGAATTGCAGCTTTGCGGCCGATTTACGGCCGATAATAGAATGAGGGCCCTAGTAATTAAGGTTGAAAAAAGACTTTCAGTCATCAAGTTCAACCTTTTAAGATCTCATCTGATCTGCAATATGTGGATTAGTTATTGATTAATTAGTTGTTAATTGTTAATTACTTATTAATCAACTATTTTTTTAATTTATTTTTTTAATTATTAATTAATCCAGAGGAAGGCAAACAGAAAAAATAAAACAAGTGAAACTTAGCCAAGAGTCTCAAAGGGGAAAAAAATAATTAATTCCTTCCTAACCCCAGATTCCTGACCCCAGATACTGTGAAATATGTTTGCAGATCAAATGTTGTTATGTATGTGTATGTTGTTGGTGTGCACTGTATATGGTTTACTTACAGCATCAGGCAATTTATTGCTCTGGCTGGTGCTGGTGGAGGTGTCAGTGAAACAAGATGAGGCAGTGGAGCACTTTGTTGGGAGTAACCACTTCTCTAGTGTTGTTACACTTAAATATGAAATGTTATGTTGCCTCTGGAGAGTCTCTATCAGGGACAGAAGCGGTGCCTATTGATGCCCCATGCTTGAAATTTATAGTGAAACTAAATTATACAGCCTTGCCATGTGATATAGCCCATATAAGTCAGCAGTGGAGTATGTTTTGTTGATTTGACAGCGGATTGCACTAGATTTGTACTAGAAGCCTATCCATACCATGCCGGGTCTCAGGCCTGCCTGAGTGCTCCATTACAGCTCTCATCAACACATGGCACCTCAGTAGAACCTCCCATTGGTTATATTCCATCACCACATTAGAGCCACCACTTGTTCCTCTCCTGCAGGCAGCTTTTTCAGCCATATTCCTTTAGATTGAGGCATGATGGTCAATGTACATAAATCCATCTTCTATCTAGCTACATCTATGAATGATGTGGGTCCTGTATTTGGGCTTCTTGAGGGTCTTGTTGATGGTTGTGATGAAATTTATAAGCTCCTCCATGGTGCATTTGGGGGCCCTGCTTCCTTTCCCCCCAACTATGCAGTGGATAACCCCACATTGATCCCAGCAGCCTTCTCCCTTCCTCTGGAGGTGGAGTGGCATGACAACTCCCTACCATAATTCTCTCCACACTCCTGCTGTCCCTCTCTCCTCTCCTGCTCTCCCTCTCTCCTGCTCTTCCTCTCTCCACTTCTTTCCTGCCCCCACTCCTCTCTAGTCCTCTCCACCTTTCAACCGCTTTCCCTTTCTCCACTGGCCTCCCAGTCCTTCCGCTCTCTTGGCTGCCCACTGCCTCCATTTCTCATCCTCTTTTCTTCCCACTCCTCCTTTCCCCTCCATTCTCCTTCCTCCATTCTGGGCAAACAAACATAAATTCCTCTCTGTGGTATGCTCATGCAGGGAATCCCAAAAAACACCAACTGCTTGTTGTAACAGGGTAAAATAACCATGTTTAATATTTTATGATATTAGTAAAAGTTCTGTCATAAATAGGAATATATTTTACTGTATAATGTACATATTTTTTCTGAAATAACACAACACCATCTAAACATGGTTATAATGATCTTGTCATTAACAGAGTTATATTCATTTCCCTGATTCCATGCTTCATTATTATGGCTTTTTATTGCTTAACCACACTTTTCTGTATCTGCTCAACTTTTCAAGGTAATGATTACAATTGTAATTTGCCTCATTTGCGGCGGGTTCCATTTACATTTTAAATCTACTAGAAATCATGAATGTTTTAAAACAATGGACTTGCAATTAACTATTACAAAGCTTTTCTAATAGTCTCTGCAAATCCAGCTGTACAGAGTCTGTGCCTGCCTACGCTTATAGCAAGTGATTTTTCTTGAATTACAGTGGTCCTTTAACAGCCCCATTAAATTCCCTAAAACTGTAGCCCGTAACTCAGCCCGCAAGACTTACAGCCATTAAATTTGTTACAGGTGGAAAAACCCGTTGAAAAATACGTTGAAATTTGAACTCCGCAGCTGCAAATTTGATCTGTCAAGCCCGTAACGTTCGAAAATCGCTAATAAATTGCGATGAATCCACTGGCGTTCAAATCCGTAATCCGCAAATGGAGTAAAAAAGCCAACGGGCACTAGAGAAGACCCGTAAGGGGGTTAAAGTCATATCAGTAGCACTGTAAATGCAAATATACACACATTCCTGTATTTTGAATTAAAGGGTAAATAGATGTTAGGTATTAAAATTAATAGCACAACATTCTCAAGCTTGCAAATCTGCAATATCTGTTTAATTTCTGTGTTATATCGATCCTGGCAATCAATGTGTTAATACATATAATGGAACTCGCATGGACTAGAATATCATATTTACTGATTTATTAATATTGCATTATTTCTGGAATGAGGGTCCAATCGAAACCTCCATTTTTCAGTGACGTAATCATGACAATCTCATTTGCCATTGGCTCCATCTAAACACATAACTACGGGTTTGACTGATTGATTATGTTCACGGCCGCACAGCCATCACTTGCAAGAGTGGTTTACGGGTTTGCGTCTACGGCCCATAACTCGTGACATGGTTCAACTTAATAGCTCTGTAACGCAGCCAAATTTCAAGCCTGCAGCATTTGCGTAGGTGCCGATGCCGCTACAGGCTTTGAATTTAATGGGGCTGTATGAGTAATAATGTATATGAATTATAATTAATGGGTGACAAAATCACTCCTAACCTTTGCATTTCACTTCATTTAAACGTTCTCAGGGTATTGTGCCAGGTAGCGCTAGATCTTTTTACTGTGTCCTTTATATTTGGACTGGATAGACAATTAACCAATTGGACATCAGTGTGAAGATTAGAACACATGTGTTCACTTAAACATGTATTTATATCCCTCACATCTGGAATTGTAACATTATATGCTTACTCTAATTCTTCACAAAAAATAAATGTATTCACATATCTTAATACATAACAATTAGTCTGAGTTTTAAAGGTAAAAAAAAACGAAATCACAGGATACCAGTAATGTCACTGACTTGATGATGTCACACAACGTAGCTTAATGATGTCATGAAGGTTACTAATGTCATGGCACCACACCTCATCACCAGTCTATACTGTGTTGTAGCCATTGTCAAGTATGTAACAACAAAAGTATTTACCTTAAACACTTGTAATCCTAAAAGGCTACATGTGGTGGTTTAAGGGTTATATAGAATAAAAGCATAACAGAACAGTGCATTAAAAGTTTAAACGTATGAGGAAAAAGTCCACCACATCTCCACCATCTCCCCTTATCATTAACATATTACTAATGATTTGTTAATAACTCTAACTTTCCTTTAATGTGTTTCTTAAATGTATAATGATTTATCAACTAATGAAATCATTGCTTGTGATTAGTGTCCTTAATTATTGATTGTAATGCATGTTATTTAATATTTAATTTGTATGTAGTGCTTACTGATTTGGTTATCACTTCATATCATAAACTATATATGTGTTTCATATTATTCTACTGTGCCTCTACTGATTTATTACTTCATATCATAAAAATATATGTGTTTTACCATTCTACTTTGTTTCTTGCGTGTAATATACAGAGAGCAGGGTGTAATACACAGAGCTAGAGGGTACGGCAAGGAAAGGGTTAACCTATCTGTAGACCTTGTAGAGACAGATAGGGCAAAGAGAGGGATGATCCTATCAATCTCTGTACTGTATGGTAATGCCTGGTATTGTGTAAGAGTAGCAAGCTAGGCGCTGGGAGATGTGTGATGTGACCGAAACTATTGTTCTCGCTCTCTGTACTGTGTGGTTAAATATGGGCAAGTGCTTATTTACCTTTGTTGATTTCCAGTTTTCCCAGGCTATAGTTATATATCTGTGTGTGAGAAAATAAATAATGTGTTTTTCTTTACTCCCAACTGTGTATCATCCAGTTTGGGGAGATTGGGATTACGAGACTGTACAGTGCGGAGATACTGAGTGTAATATTGCATCTCCGCTAGAGATGTCGCGAATAGTTCGCCGGCGGATTGTTCCCAGCGAACATAGTATGTTCGCATTCGCGGCGAACAGCGAACATATGCGAGATTCGACCCGCCCCCAATACTTTATCATTGAGCAAACTTTGACCCTGCATGTCACAGTCAGCAGACACATTCCAGCCAATCAGCAGCATACACTCCCTTCCAAAGCCATCTACCTCATGGACAGCAGCCCTTTTGGAATCATAACTAACTTGCAGTCTTACAGAGAGGAGGGAGAGTGTAGGTGATGCTGATTGAATAGGGAAATCAATAGTTACATAGTTACATAGTTACATAGTAATTAGGTTGAAAAAAGACTTTCAGTCCATCAAGTTCAACCTGTTAAGATCTCCTCTGATCTGCAATATGCGGATTAGTTATTAATTAAATTATTGATTAAATAATTATTAGTTAATATTAATAGCTAGGCAAGTTTATTCAGTGTCCAGTGCAGTGCTGAAGGACTCATCAGATCTCTGCTGTAAACACAGCACCCCAAAAAGAACTTTTTAGGGCTATAACATCATTTTTTTTTCTTTCTTTTTTTTCTGTGTAATCTAATTTCATTTGCCTGTCTCCCTGCCAGCCCCTGCTTGCAAGTGTGTGTGTCAGGCTCACAGCTTATACTGTGTGTGCACAACGCATACAATATAATATTGTTTACTAGTTGTCTACTTTTAAAAAACCCAAACTTTTATTTTCTTAAATCTAAGTGCATTTGCCTGACCGTCAATCAAAGTTCATTTGCTTGACCGCTACCCATAGTGTGTGTCTTGCTTACAAGTACTGTGCCAAGTTCAACCAATCCAATCTATTTGGGGTACCAACAGTCCACATTTAAAAAAACCAAACTTTTATTTTCTTAAATCTAAGTGCATTTGCCTGACCGTCAATCAAAGTTCATTTGCTTGACCGCTACCCATAGTGTGTGTGTCAGGCTTACAAGTACTGTGCCAAGTTCAACCAATCCAATCTAGTTGGGGTACCAACAGTCCACATTTAAAAAACCCAAACTTTTATTTTCTTAAATCTAAGTGCATTTGTCTGACCGTCAATCAAAGTTCATTTGCTTGACCGCTAACCAGAGTGTGTGTCCTGCTTTCAAGTACCTAGAGGTTGTGTGCATGCTTGAGCTCTAAACAAAAGGCTTTTTAGGGTCTTAGTCCCTCAAATACAAGTTTTATTTTAACACTTTTCTGTTTATAAGCACTTTGTGCACGGCGTTGTTCATTTTTGGGAGTTTTTGTGGTATTTTTCTTAGTTTAATTTAAGTTTTAGTTTTCTGGGAGCCAGACTCAGCTCTCTATCCCAGGAGAGTGAGCTGTCTCCTGGATACTTTGCCACACCCCTCCCTTAGCACTGCACCTTCACTCCTGGAACTTTTTTACTTTGACTTTTTTTTTCTTTTAAAAAGTTTATTAGGTTTTGTTGAAGTTTTGTTTGTTTGGTGTTGGGTTTTATGTTTTGGGGGGAGAGAAGACAAGTAACATCTTTGTAGGCAGTGGGGGGGGGGGAAACAATTTGAAGTTTTTAAAAGGCTTTTTTAACATCTGACACAGAGACACAGAGGGGTTAAAAAGCCTCTGTGTTCTCTGTGTTGTTGCAATTAGCAACATCTTGCAACAGGCCATTAACCCTTCCACTGCCAAACATTATCTCTCTCTCTCCCTTAGTTTTGTCTTTTTGTTTCTTTTTCACACTTTTATATATAAAAAAAAAAAAAGAAAACAGTAGAAAATCATAAAACAAAAAATAAAAATAAATAAAACAAATAAACTAAAAAAAAAAGGGTCTAAACATGAGGGATAAGACCATTAAGAAGCCTCAGGGGTCAAAAGGGGGAATAATGGCCCCTGAAAATCCTAGCTGCAGCACTGCACAGCATAGGCCCCAGGCAGATAAGGCAGCCCCAGCTCCTGGTGGTTCTGCCAGCAGGCCTTCCCCTGTGGCTAATACCTGGTCACAGGTGGTTTCTGCTGGCCCCAGTAATACCACCGCTGGGGCTGAGGGGCAGATCACCAGGAAGCATGGGGTTAAATGTCAGATGTCTGGGGTCTACAGCATTGATATCTATCTGCGTGCTGCAGCTAATGTCATCAGCCCCTCTGATATAGTAGCAGCCAGCAAAATGTACGGGAAAGCAGTTTTCTTTACCCGTACGCTGGCTGCTTCTCACATACTTATACAGAGAGGCATCACAGTGGGGGGATTATATGTCCCAATAGAACCCCTGGAAGGGTTGGGCACAAAAGTAACACTCTCTAATGTGCCCCCCTTCCTACCAGACTCCCTCCTGCGCCCCCACCTGCTAACCCTAGGGGAAGTTAAAACACCATTTATTAAAATTCCCCTGGGGTGCAGAGAGAGAGCACTACGTCATGTGCTCTCTTTCAAGAGGCAGGTACAAATGTGCCTGCCTCAGGGCGCAGAAAACATAGAGGGGTCTTTTGGGGTTCCATTTCAGGGGGTGCTCTACAGGATTTTTTACAGCACTACGGAGGTGCAGTGCTATCATTGCAAGGGGTTGGGGCATACACGTAGGAATTGTCCTAATGTAAAGCATCATGCCCCAGCCCCAGCAAATGGCACCTCCGTCAGTACAGCACCCAACCCCACTGAGCCCATAACAGCGGGGACCTCAAGGGTCATAGCCCCCCCACAGAGCTCAGGCAAGGAGGCCGTTCCTTAAGCCACCACCACGGCCTCCAAACCCCCTTCTTCCCCAAAAAAAGCCATCTGTGTCTGTGGTCTCCAGCAAGACTGCAGACACGGGGAAAAAGGGGAAGAATGTCACCGGTCCTCCCAGTGTCACAGCTGCATCTCCCAAGTCCCAATCTGCCCCCACCATAATTACATCAGTTAGTGTGGGGGCACAGTGTAAGCAGAGGGATAATAAGCCCTCTGCAGGGGAGGCAGCTAGTGGCAGCTCCTCTTCCAGGAGTGACGTCCCCAGGAAGAGGAAGCATAAAACCAACAGGGAGGTTGCTGATAAGTGGGAAGTGCTCTATAGTGGAGCACCTCCCTCTAAAAGCAAGAAGAGGAACAAAACATCTCCTCCTCATCCGGTGACATTGTCTTGCCCGGTTATTAAGCTCAGCCAGCCGGTTCCAGACCACACATCTCTCTCTCCAGACCCTATAGGGGTTAATGTGGAAAAGGGTCTGGAGGAAAAGCAGGGGCAAGAGGGTCTCCCAAGTGAGGCAGGGGTAGACAAGAAAGATCAGGTTCTGCCTCTGGCCTTTGAGGGGGGTCCCAACAAAGCCCCTGCTGAATGGGTAGTCAGTGTCCGTGAGGTGCTGAGCTTCAAGGGCACCAGTCAGTCTCCTCCTCCAGTGTCACTCTCTAGTGACGTACCTCGGGCTTTGTTAGAGCCCCAGGCCGAGTCACTACTGGAGGGGGGGAATATAGGCATGACCCCCATTCAGGACCCCATGGATTTGTCTGTCAGGGGGATGTGGCACAAGGGGAAGTGGAAATGGGGGAGGGTGATAAAACAGGTTTTCCTGTTAACATCATGGGAGAGCCTGTCTACCCTCCTCAGCCATCCACTGACCCTAACATCGATGCCATCCAAGCTGAGCAAGCAGCGGTGGAACTGGCAGAGGAGGCATATAAAGCCTCCAAGGCTTCCATTAAGGAAGCCATGCCAGCCACTGCTGTCCAGCCAGCTACCCCTGAATGCACTCCTGAAGCTACAGGGGTGCAGCAGCAATCCAAGGGTCCATTATTTACCTTGAAGGGTGCTAAAGGGACTCCTTCTGTATCATCTAAGAGGGGGTCCCTGAGAATAAAGCTGAGGAAACTGACTCCAGCCGGGGAGGATGGAGTAAAAGCCCTCAGCCAAGAGGAGCCCAGGGGTGACCCACTAGAAGGAACATCAGATTCTGGGTGGGCTATCCCTGTGAAGGAAATAGATCTATTCCTTGAGAGCACCCTTCATGGACAAAAGAAAAGGAAGGTGCGGCTGGCCTTGGAGAGGTGGAAGAATATGTCGTTTATTCTCCACTCTCTCCAGCAATATCTAGTGGTCAGCACTAGGGCCAAGAATTCTGGGACTGCGGAGCATCTCCGCGTCCGGAAATTCTATAAAATGTGGGTGTCCTATCAGCAGTCTCAAGGGTCTGAGGAACGCACAATTCCTGACAAGCAGTAATTGCTTTGCACATCAGCACGCTAAATACCAATGGCTGTCAAGACAGTTTCCGCAGGTTCCAGGTACTATCCTATTTATATCAGGGAGGGTACTCTGTGAGCTTCCTGCAGGAAACTCACACCACTCCAGAGGCTGAGGCCTCATGGCAACTGAAGTGGAGAGGCAGGGTCTTCTTCAGCCACTTCACATCGGCATCATGTGGAGTGGTGACCCTGTTCTCAGAGTCTTTTCAGCCAGAGCTGCTGCTTGTGAAAGCTGTTATCCCAGGCCGTCTAATCCACCTCCGGGTCCGAGAGCAGGGTAGCATCATTAACCTAGTTAATATATATGCCCCTGCTGTAGGGCCCGAGAGAGTGAGGTTCCTCGCCAGACTGTCCCAGTTTTTGGAGACGGTTGACGCAGATGAGTGTTTGGTACTCGGGGGTGATTTCAACTGCACCCTCGACGCTCTGGACCGGAATAGTCCAGAGCCGTACCCGCCTTCTGCGTCAGCCCTGCGGGAGATCATCGCCCGCTTCTCCCTGGAGGACATCTGGCGAGAGCAGAACCCAGGGGCATCAGGCGGTTTCACCTACATCAGGGTGAGAGCCGGTCTGGTGTCCCACTCCCGGATCGACAGACTATATATATCTAGTCACTATATGTCACGAGTCGGTTCTTGTGCCATTAGGCTGGCTCCGTTCACAGACCACAACTGTGTGTCTGTGACAGTGGCGCTAACGCCAACAGCGCCACGAGCCGCCTATTGGCACTTCAACAATGCTTTGTTGAAGGACCAGGGGCTCGTGACATTGATCCGGGAGTTTTGGATGGACTGGAGGGGTTGCAAGGGGGACTTTGCCACGTTAAAACTGTGGTGGGACGTGGGCAAGGTTCATTTGCGACTTCTGTGTCAGGAATATACCAAGGGTGCGAGTGGGCAGCGAGAAGCTGAGTTGGAGTCACTCCGGGGGGAGGTACTCCATCTGGAGCAGAGGCTGTTCACTTGTAGGGACCAATCCCTGCAGAGCGAGTTTGTAGAGAGGAAGGGTGTCCTCTGTGACCTGGAACGACACCAGGCCAAGGGGGCAAACGTGCGCAGCCGCTTAGGTTTTCTCAAAGATCTAGACCGCGGCTCGCGCCTCTTCTACTCACTGGAGAAAAAGGGGGGTAACAGTAGGCACATCACCTGTCTTCTAGATGAAGACGGTGCCCCCCTTACAGATCAGGAGAGTATCCGGGATAGAGCCCGGAACTTTTATAAAGATCTTTACTCTCCGGATCCCATTTCTCCAGACGCCTGCAGGGTGCTATGGGAGGGGCTCCCCACAGTCAGTGAGGGTGTAAGAGAGCGGCTTGATATACCACTATCTTTTCAAGAGCTCTCTGAAGCCCTCCGTGCCATGTCCTGTGAGAAGTCTCCAGGACTGGATGGACTGACTGTAGAGTTTTTCCAATTTTTCTGGGAGACTCTGGGACCTGATTTCCATCTGGTCCTTGGGGAAGCCCTGGAGACCGGGGAGATGCCCCTGTCTTGTCGCAGGGCAGCACTTGCCCTGCTGCCCAAAAAGGGGGATCTCCGGCTTATTAAGAACTGGCGACCGGTCTCTCTGCTCAGCACAGACTACAAGATTGTAGCTAAAGCCATCTCGCTTAGACTTGGGTCTGTGCTGGCAGAATTGGTTCACCCTGACCAGTCCTATGCGATCCCGGGCCGGACTATCTTTGATAGTATCTTTCTGGTCCGGGATCTATTGCATTATTCTCGCAGGACTGGTCTGTCACTCGCCTTTCTCTCTTTAGATCAAGAGAAGGCGTTTGACAGGGTGGACCATGGTTACCTCATAGCCACTCTGCAAGCGTACGGCTTTGGCCCACAGTTTGTGGGCTTTATAAGAACGCTGTACGCCTCTGCAGAGTGTTTACTTAAAATCAATTGGTCCCTAACAGCACCTTTGGTATTTGGACGAGGGGTGCGTCAAGGATGTCCCTTGTCTGGACAGTTATATGCACTGGCCATTGAGCCTTTCCTCTGCCTACTGAGGAAAAGGCTCACAGGGCTGGTGCTAAAAGATCCAGACATGCGGATTGTCCTTTCAGCTTATGCTGACGATGTGCTCCACGTGGCCCAGGATCCAGTTGATCTTGAGCTGGCAAAACAGTGCCAGGAGGTATATTCAGCTGCCTCCTCCGCTCAGATCAACTGGTCCAAATGCACAGGCCTTTTAGAGGGTAATTTACAGTTAGACTCTTTGCCTCCCACGTTTCGTGACATCACGTGGGAGGCAGATGTCATTAAATATCTGGGGGTCTACCTGTCCGCTGCGGACGCTTCCGTCCCAGACAACTGGAGGGAGTTAGAGGGCAGTGTCCTCTCTCGTCTGGGACGGTGGAGGGGTCTAGCAAAAATGCTTTCCCTTAGGGGGCGGACTCTAGTGGTGAATCAGCTGGTGGCTTCTCAGATCTGGCACCGGCTGATTTGAGTCCGACCCCCGAGTTTGTCACCAATATCCAGAGGAAATTGTTAGATTTCCTCTTGATGGGAAGGCATTGGGTCTCTGCAGGGGTGGCAAGTCTGCCTTTGGTGGAGGGTGGACAGGGAGTAGTTTGTGTGTGCTCCCAGTTGTCCACCTTCCGCCTTCAGTACCTGCAGAGATACCTATATGCAGATCCCTCTCCGCAGTGGTGCGCACTGGCATCCTGCTTTTATCGCCAGTTGCGCAACCTGGGGTATGACCGGCAATTATTTCTGATCAGGCCCGAGGGGTTTGGGAGAGACCTCTCTGTGTTGCCGGCATACTACCAGGAAACCCTCAAGGCCTGGAGCATGGTCTCCGTGACCAGGCAGGGCGTGCCTTTGGGGGATGAAATATTCACGGAGCCCCTGCTATTTAATCCAGCAGTGGGGGCTCCAATGTTACAGTCCCCCAGTATCATCCGCCGCCTTAGTCATGCACGGATGACCCGAGTCGGGGATCTCTTGGAATACGGGCGTTCTGATTGGGTGTCACCCCAGGAGCTTGCGCTCCGTTTGGGATATGTGACGCCCAAAGTCTCAGGGCGCTTGCTCCAGGAGATTAGGGATGCCATCTCCCCCGACTCGCGCACCTTCCTTCGCGGGGCTTTGCAGGCCGGAGTGCCACATGCACCTTTCAACACCCCTGCTCCGGCTGTTTGCATTGGACACAAGCCCCGTGTTTCCCCTCAGGCTCCTCCTGTCCCCAACCTCTCGAAGTTGAGAGACATACCCTCGGCATGCTTTCGCGGCATGCCGAGGAAGAGCTTATATTCTCTCGTGCTCCATACAGTGCACTTCCTCGCCCTCGTGACCCGTCCCGATACCATCTGGAGGCGGGTCCTACCAGCTGACGAGGGCAAGAGGCCCCGGTGGAGGGAACTTTATTCTGATTTAGTTCCACGACCCACCGGGGACTTGAGTTGGAGAGTGCTCCATGGTGCACTGAGCACGGGCATTCTGTGGCAAGGGAGAGTCCGTGTATCATATTTATTTTAGTTGCGACAGACTGCAGCCCCTCTTGTCACTCTTGTGGGGCCTCCTCCTGCAGTTCTGGCTGCATTTCTCCCCTCACATTTTTATTTTTGGGCGCCCAGTGTCCCGGGGCAATAAGGCTAGGGACCTCCTCGTCAACCTGCTCCTGGCATTAGCCAAATTGGCTATATATAAGTCCAGGAAGCAGTGTTTGATAGGGGGGGTTCCCTTGTCACCTGAGGCCATGTTCCGGGTGCTGGTGCGCTCCCGTATCCGGGCAGAGTACCACCTGGCTTTGTCCACTGGGGGAATAGATGAGTTTGTCTCCCAGTGGGCTTTAGATGGTGTGCTCTGCTCGGTATCCCCCCATCCGGTTTCTTTATCTCTCAACCTCCTAAAATGATTTTTATTTAGTTTACAGATCATGTTTCTCATAATGCCAAAATACACTGTGCCAAGTTCAACCAATCCAATCTAGTTGGGGTACCAACAGTCCACATTTAAAAAACCCAAACTTTTATTTTCTTAAATCTGAGTGCATTTGTCTGACCGTCAATCAAAGTTAATTTGCTTGACCGCTACCCATAGTGTGTTTGTCAGGCTTACAAGTACTGTGCCAAGCTCAACCAATCCAATCTATTTGGAGTACCAACAGACCACATTTAAAAAAAAATGACAGGCAGAGGCAGGACACCCTGCAGAGGCCGTCATGGTCGTGGTGCTGTGATTCCCTTTGGCCCTACAATAATGCCCAGTGTTCAGAGGCCAGTTACCCTGAACTTGAAAAGTTCAGAGGACGTATTTGACTGGCTAACACAGGACACCCAATCTTCTACAGCTTCTGCTTGGAACATTGACGCACCATCCTCCTCCAGCTTAGATTCGGGCACCTCTCAAGTTACCACTCACCCGCCTGCCGCCACCACCAACACTAGTACCACAGCCAATTCAATTGATCAGTCAGAAGAGTTATTTACACATCAGTTTGAAGAAATGAGTGATGCGCAACCATTATTGCCAGAGAATGTAGATAACAGGGATATGCCTCAGTCAGGCAGCATTACACACATGTACGATTCAATGTGATGATGATGATGATGATGTACCCGCTGCTGCTTCCTTTGTTCAGTTGTCATATACAAGTGAGGCAGGTGATGATGATGACGATGCGTCCGTGGATGTCACGTGGGTGCCCGCTAGAAGAGACGAAGAACAGGGGGAAAGTTCAGATGGAGAGACAGAGAGGAGGAGGAGACGAGTTGGAAGTAGAGGGAGGTCATCGCAATGAGCTAGTGGCACAGTCAGACAGCATGCATCAGCACCCGGGGTCAGCCAGACAGCACGCCAATCAACGCATGCTGTTGCCACCACCAGAATGCCGTCACCGCCGAGCTCAGCAGTGTGGCATTTTTTTGTGTGTCTGCTTCTGACAACAGCGATGCCATTTGCAACCTGTGCCAAAAGAAACTGAGTCGTGGGAAGTCCAACACCCACCTAGGTACAACTGCTTTGCGAAGGCACATGATGTCACATCACAAACGCCAATGGGATCAACACATGAGTACAAGCAGCACACAAACTCAAAGCCGCCATCCTCCTCCTGGTCCAGCATCTTCATCCACATCAATAACTGCTGTCCTCCTTGCCCCCTCTCAACTATTCACCACTCCGTCTCTCGCCTCTTGCTGTTCCTGCTCATCTCCCCACAGTCAGGTGTCTGTCAAGGGCATGTTTGTGCGTAAGAAGCCAATGCCACAAAGTCACCCCCTTGCCCGGTGTCTGATAGCTGGCTTGTCTGAACTCTTGGCCCACCAGCTATTACCATACAAGCGGTGGAGTCTGAAGCGTTCAAAAACTTTTTAGCGATTGGGATACCGCACTGGAAGGTACCCGGCCGAAATTTCTTTACCCAAAAGGCAATCCCCAACCTGTACTCAATTGTGCAAAAGGAAGTAATGGCATCTCTGGCACACAGTGTTGGGGCAAGGGTCCATCTGACCACTGATACCTGGTCTGCAAAGCATGGTCAGGGCAGGTATATCACCTACACTGCGCATTGGGCAAACCTGCTGACCCCGGCCAAGCATGGAATGCGTGGCTCTGCCGAGGAGTTGGTGACACCGCCACGACTTGCAGGCAGGCCTGCTGCCACCTCCTCTACTCCTCCTACTCCATCCTCTTCCATAACCTCCTCAGCTGAGTCCTCTTCTGCTGCTGCGTCTTGCTCCACATCAACGGCACCCCCCAGCTCCCCAGATACTATTATACATCCCGGATACGGCAGTGTCTTGCCGTCTTCGGGTTGACTTGCCTCAAAGCAGAGAGTCACACCGGGCCAGCACTCCTGTCCGCCCTGAACGCACAGGTGGATCAATGGCTGACTCCGCACCAACTAGAGATTGGCAAAATGGTTTGTGACAACGGAAGAAATTTGTTGGCGGCATTGAATTTGGGCAAGTTGACGCATGTGCCGTGCATGGCACATGTGTGTAATCTGATCGCACAACGCTTTGTCCATAAGTATCCAGGCTTACAGGACGTCCTGAAGGAGGCCAGAAAGGTGTGTGGCCATTTCAGGCGTTCCTACACGGCCATGGCACACTTTTCAGATATCCAGCGGCGAAACAACATGCCAGTGAGGAGCTTGATTTGTGACAGCCCCACACGTTGGAATTCAACACTCCTAATGTTCGACCGCCTGCTCCAACAAGAAAAAGCCATTAACGAGTATTTGTATGACCGGGGTGCTAGGACAGCCTCTGCAGAGCTGGGGATTTTTTTGCCACGTTACTGGACGCTCATGCGCAATGCCTGTAGGCTCATGCGTCCTTTTGAGGAGGTGACAAACCTTGTCAGTCGCACCGAAGGCAACATTAGCGACATCATACCATTTGTTTTATTCCTGGAGCGTGCCCTGCGAAGAGTGCTGGATCAGGCCGTAGATGAGCGTGACGAGGAAGAGGAAGAGTTGTGGTCACCATCACCACCAAAAACAGCCTTATCAGCATCGCTTGCTGGACCTGCGGCAACGCTGGAAGAGGATTGTGAGGAAGAGGAGTCAGAGGAGGAATGTGGCTTTGAGGGGGAGGAGGAAGACCAATCACAACAGGCATCCCAGGGTGCTCGTTGTCACCTATCTGGTACCCGTGGTGTTGTACGAGGCTGGGGGGAAGAACATATCTTCAGCGAGATCACTGAGGACGAGGAACGGGACATGACTAGCTCGGCATCCCACCTTGTTCAAATGGGGTCTTTCATGCTGTCGTGCCTGTCGCAGGACCCTCGTATAAAAAGGCTGAAGGGGAACGACCTGTACTGGGTGTGCACGCTACTAGACCCCCGGTATAAGCAGAAAGTGCCTGATTTGTTACTAAATTACCGCAAGTCAGAAAGGATTCAGCAGGTCCAAAACAAATTAACAAGTATGCTTTACACAGCATATAAGGGTGATGTCACAGCACAAGTGCAATATAACAGGGGAAGAGGTGAAAGTAATCCACCTCCCACAACCACGCCGGCAAGGACAGGACGTTTAAAAGACGTGTTGTTTATGGAGGACATGCAGACCTTTTTCAGTCCTACGCATCGCATCAGCCCTTCGGGATCCACCCTCAGAGAACGACTTGACCGACAGGTAGCAGACTACCTCGCCTTAACTGCAGATATCGACACTCTGAGGAGCGATTAACCCCTTGACTACTGGGTATGCAGGCTAGACCTGTGGCCTAAACTATCCCAATTTGCAATTGAACTTCTGGCCTGCCCCGCTTCAAATGTCCTGTCAGAAAGGACCTTCAGTGCAGCAGGAGGTTTTGTCACCGAGAAGAGAAGTCGCCTAGGGCAAAAAAGTCTAGATTGCCTCACCTTTATAAAGATGAATGAGGGATGGATCCCGAAGGGACTGACACTGGGCGATACATTCGACTGAAAAAGGCCTGATGAGATGAGCTGCCTTCGGCTAAAAATGGTCCACACGCTGCTGTATGTTATCTGTGAATGCCGGATGAGTTGCGTGAATTATCCGCCACCAACTAGGGTTCAAGAAGACGCAATGTTTTATGGCACTTTCTGCCTGGGGAACAAAGGTCAATTTTTCTTTCCGCTGCAACAGCAGCGGCTGCAACAATACCTAATTTTTGAATTTCAATTTTTATGTCAGAAGGTGTACGGCATGTAATGAAGAAGAAAGCATATTGAACAGTCTTGCATAACACAACAGTTGTGCAAAAATACATATTTACAATGTAGACATTTTGTTAAAATTAAGTGGCTAGGCCTTCTTTTTTTTACTTTTTTGGTTAATACATTTTCTTTTTTTTTTACTGTGATTGCAATTTTTAAGAGAAACCTAAGACATGGTAAAACAGACAATAGTAAAGAGTATATCAGCAGTTGACACCAAAGTCCTATTATCAATCATCACTCCAGCAGTAGCTTATTATTTACAATATCTAACCTGCTCAATCGCCCTTGGGTTACCCTAGGGCAGGCTTCAGTAGGCGACCTCTCCTTTCCTCGGATGATTTTGCCGCCGGTTGCTTCTGAAGGGTCTCCTCCAGGGCTCCCCCACTCCTGTCCTTCCCCCCGAGTCGCTTCAACCATTAACAAATGTTTTATTATATTAGGGGGGCACTAAATGGGGATGTTATCCAGGGATCCCAAATTGTCTGGAACTGGGTGATTCTATCCAAGACTACATGGTTAAATCTCTTGTTGAGCAGTAAATAGTTGATTTTTTTTTATTAATTCCTGAACGTTTTAATTTGGGGTTTTTCAACTACTAGCTGTCATGAATCAGCCAGGGGCCATCTTGGATTTGGAACTGTTACCTGCCACATGTTATTGAACAGAAGGTTTTGGGCTCCCAGAGCCACTGTTATAATGTAATATATTCAGGGCAGAGTCCCACTGTTATTGTTAGGCATTGAGAGAAGAGGCAGTTTACCACGTCACCACTAATAAAGTCGTCATAACGCATTAAGTGGACTGACGTGGGAAGTACTGCCTCAACTCATAACATGTGGGTTATAACATGTTGTAGTGGTAATATCTGTAAATATATTGTATTGGAATGTTGGAGCCATGTTGTGTCCATATTGACTGCATATGTAACCTGAGTTGATCACCCATCTGCCTTCCAGCTATCACCTAAAGTAAACACTTGAAGTGATAGTAAGGCCAGAACAAAGGGGTCTATACAGACATTGAGGCACCATAACCCCAGGGGGTCTACAGGGATTCTCACTCAGATAATCAGGGCAAATTCCAGAGGACAGGTAGATGTTTCTCCCTTGAGAGCCAGACACCAACTGAATTAGGTAGCCACACCTAGTGGGCGGACCTGGGAGGAGTCTCATGGTTCCCTGCCTGATTGGCCAGAGGCAGTTAGGGGCTGACTAAAGATAGCCCTCCTGGTGATTTTGTATTCCTGTTTAAAAGATGTTGTTTGCCAAATAAAGTGGTTAATAATTTTCATCAAGACGTGGTGTGTAGATGTATTATTTACCCGGGGACATATGCTTGCAGTAAGATTCGTCAGACTTACTGTCAATATTGCTCAGTCTAAACCAAGGGCTGAGACATGATGTTCCTGTACTCAAAGCTACTCCAAGGTCCAGAGTAACCCAAATCAAGTCAGCAGACCCCAGCCAGAGAGTGGGTCGTGATACTAGCTATGTGTATTTTTTCTTTCAAAAAATATTTTATTAGGTCAATCTTAAACATTTTAGAAGCTAGTAAGCATGTTTCTTCCCATAGTCTTATGACTGCCGAACACTCCCACCAGACATGAATAAATGTAGCCTCATTACACTGTTCCTAAAACATGAGCTGCTCCGTTTTGGATCCCATTTATTAGCTTAAAAGGAGTAATATATGTCCTGTGTAGGACCTTTATTGAAGTCTCAAGCAGACTATAATTTAAAGATCCCCTACTTAAGCCTTGCCAACTTTTATCCCATGTGCTGTCTGCCAACTCGGTGCCCAAATCCCTCTCCCAGGCTTTGGTATAGTCTGGTTTGTTTGCCCATGAGTTTTCATTAAATAGTTCATACATGAGGCTAATAATACCAGGCTGAAAGGGGGAATCCCTACATTTTTTGAGTAGCCAGGTGTTTCTTTGGGGGGTTCCCCTACCACTTATCGTATATATAAAATGATGTATCCTGCAAAATTATAGCGTTCAGCCAGGGGTAAATTGTATCTATCTCTCACCCACTCAAAGGTCATTATTTTGTCATCATGCCACAATGGACCAACCCTTAGTAGGTTCTGAGACTTCCACCAACTGAGAGAGCTTTCCGGAAGATGTATCTTAAAGTGGGGATTGGGTACGATAGGGGTAAGATCTGATACCCGAGTGCTTAATCAACGGGTTTTTCAAGTTTCTCAAAAAAGTATACAGGCCTGGAATCCATATTACGGTATCCCATGTATAAGGTGACATGCTTACATTTTCCATAAATACCCAGAGCGGCTGATGTGTTTTGGAGAATGCTCCAGAGGAATGAAAGCCAGCTGCGCTGCCTTGTAATACAGTTTGAGATTCGGGTCCCTACCCTCGTTAAATAGCATTAAACAAAGATGTTAGGTGCGGGGGTAAGCAAGGGCTCAAATTTCTTATAGTACAGATGAGTAAAACCGTCTGGCCCTGGGGACTTGCCAAATTTAAGATCTTGGATTGTAGATTTAACTTCCTCTTGGGATATGTCTAGTTTCAAGCTGTCCAATTGAGGTACAGGTATTTTGTGGACTTCTTGCTGTAGTAGAAAGGACTCTATGTCAGATCCGCTGCAGCGGGATTGGGATGAATATATGGTCTGATCGAAGTTTTGATTTTTTTCTTGGATAGCATTGGGGCTAAAGGAGGTTTGGCCATCAGGTAGTCTAAAGATACCGTATATTATGTCCTCTCTTGGGGGGTAAAGACACTAATAATTCCTCCAATAAAATTCTGCTTTTTTTTTTGTGGGCAAGATCCTTGGTTAGCCCCTTGGGTTATCTGTTAAAAAGAGTGGTGCAGAGACTGTGGGGGCTGTTAGCCTCCTTGTCCCCGTGTGGCCGTTTAGAATCCCTGCTGCTGCATGTTTCAGCTTTATTAAGGTGTAATTGTACAGCGTTTGACTCAAGTAGCTGCCTGTGCTGGGTCTGTTTGGCTTAATTGCTGGGCTCTTTTCCTGCCAAGATGGCGACCGTCAGTCCATGGGCCTCTATGTCCCCTTCACTACCTTTGTCCCCGCTTGTGTGCTTATTTGGGATGGCCCCCCTTTATATCTCCGGCCCGTGGCCTTGTAAGGGTCGCCCCCTCAATCTCTGAGTGTGGATATGCAGGGATGGGGCATTGAATCAGTCCTACCTTCTTCTCTGCTCGCTGCAAGATCAACAATACCTCATTTTTCAGGCATGTGTACATGCCTATTTTTTCTGGCCTCTGGTGCTGCACTGTGGCTTCAACAACCAAACCCAAAAAAAAGTCACATAACAGGGATTAAACTGATAGGAGTAGTACTACTTAACACACCACTCATATGTGGTGTAACAGTAGTGTACATTTAAAAAAAATAAAATTGTACTGTAATAGATTGCATAGCAGTTAGTTGTCTGCAAGCGTGTGTGTCAGACCTAAAGCGTCTACTCTACCAACTTCTGCAAGTGCACAGTGCCACTCATATCTGTTGTCACAGTAGCGTGCACGCATAGTACCGATCTGTCAAAACCTGTAATGATGAATGAGGTCTAGAGTAGCCTGGTTCCCTTATCCTCTACAGGTTGAGACCTAATGTTTGGGTGACTCCAGACCAACACATGAGTACAAGCAGCACACAAACTCAAATCCGCCATCCTCCTCCTGGTGCAGCATCATAAGCCACATCAACCACTGCTGTCCTCCTTGCCCCCTCTCAACCATCCGCCACTCCGTCTCTCGCCTTGAGCAGTTCCTGCTCATCTGCCCATAGTCAGGTGCCTGTAAATGACATGTTTCAGCGTAAGAAGCTAATGTCACAAAGTGCCCCAAAATTGAAGTGATACGACCAACAAAGCATCTTTTTCCATCTCCTGGTTCTAAAAAGCCAGGCCTTATAGACGCCCCCTGATAGGTGACGTAACAAGTATTAAACTGATAAGAGTAGTACTTACAAACACGCCACTCCCATCTGGTGGCACCTTTGACTGCACGTGCCGTGCCCCAAAATTGAAGTGATACGACCAACAAAGCATCTTTTTCCATCTCCTGGTTCTAAAAATCCAGGCCTTATACACGCCCCCTGATAGGTGACGTAACAGGTATTAAACTGATAAGAGTAGTACTTACAAACACGCCACGCCTATCTGGTGACACCTTTGACTGCACGTGCCGTGCCCCAAAATTGAAGTGATACGACCAACAAAGCATCTTTTTCCATCTCCTGGTTCTAAAAATCCAGGCCTTATACACGCCCACTGATAGGTGACGTAACAAGTATTAAACTGATAAGAGTAGTACTTACAAACACGCCACTCCTATCTGGTGGCACCTTTGACTGCACGTGCTGTGCCCCAAAATTGAAGTGATACGACCAACAAAGCATCTTTTTCCATCTCCTGGTTCTAAAAATCCAGGCCTTATACACGCCCCCTGATAGGTGACGTAACAAGTATTAAACTGATAAGAGTAGTACTTACAAACACGCCACTCCTATCTGGTGGCACCTTTGACTGCACGTGCCGTGCCCCAAAATTGAAGTGATACGACCAACAAAGCATCTTTTTCCATCTCCTGGTTCTAAAAATCCAGGCCTTATACACGCCCCCTGATAGGTGACGTAACAAGTATTAAACTGATAAGAGTAGTACTTACAAACACGCCACGCCTATCTGGTGGCACCTTTGACTGCACGTGCCGTGCCCCAAAATTGAAGTGATACGACCAACAAAGCATCTTTTTCCATCTCCTGGTTCTAAAAATCCAGGCCTTATACACGCCCACTGATAGGTGACGTAACAAGTATTAAACTGATAAGAGTAGTACTACTTAACACACCTTTTAGTAATACAGAGAGAGGCAACGCAGTGAGAGGAGTCCGAAGAAGAGGAGTCAGAGGAGGAAGGTGCCTTTGAGGAGGTGGAAGACCAAACACAGCAGGCGTCCCAGGGGGCTTGCTGTCACCTTTCGGGGACCCTTGGTGGCTGAGTGGAGGAAGAGACCTTCAATGACATCAGTGAGGACAAAGAACGGGACATGGCTAGCTTGGTATCCAACCTTGTGCAAATGGGGAGTTTGCGGTTGTGCAAATGGACTGTTTGCGGTTGTTTGCTGTGCGTTAAACGGGGAGTTTGGTCTGTCACTGGGCCTAACCCTTACACTACCTGATCGATACAACATCATACCTGATGTTTTAAAGCATGTTGTTCCAAATAATTTAGGAATGTTAGGTGATTTATGCCCCTTATGGCTTAAAACCAGACTCTGCATCAACTATGTAATTATCCGTGGGAGTTTTGCCATGGATCCCCCTCCGGCATGCCACAGTCCAGGTGTTAGTCCCATTGAAACAACTTTCCCATCACTATTGTGGCCAGAAAGAGTCCCTGTGTATTTTAAAATTCGCCTACCCATTGAAGTCTATGGCGGTTCGCCGATGTTTGCCGGTTCGTGAACATTTGCGGCGGTTCGCGTTCGCGGTTCGCGAACCGAAAATGTTATGTTCGCGACATCACTAATCTCTGCTACTCACAAGAGTCATGCCTAAAAACATCCATAACATAATATGAAAAATATTTCTGTCCCTGAACCATTGTAACTCAAAGGGTTAAGAATCCTACAACATATTTACTCCAGTAGCTCCAGAAAGCTAACACTTATACTCATCCTTTTCCTTATCATTAATGAATGAAAATTAACATTTGCATACTGAAACAACATATTTTTCTTAATTACAGGAAAAATGAAGCATTTACTAGAACAATATGTGTTTGCTCATTCCATTAGCTCAGTCTAAGATGTAAAAGGTCTTAAGGGAATTATTAGTTCAATGCGAAAAAAACAACAAAAGCACATAAATATGAGTGCTTTGTGATGCTGCATTACATTGATGGAGGACATTTGTGCCTTGCATATACAGTTGCTAAGAACTTGATGTGCTGAACTGCGGATCTGGGTAAGCATTTTATTTTATTTTTAAACATATACTAAGTGGTAAAGTGTAAGAAGACTTTGGGATCTCAAATCTATATAAAAAGTTCTCAAAATCGATATATCCCCATTGGTATATCTAGCCAATTATGTATGGAGTTATCTTTTTAGTTCAGCTATGTTGACAAAACATTATTGAATATTAGAATATGTGGCATTACATTTGTATTAGTCTATTTTTTATTGGTAGAAATATACAATGTCTGTCCAAAGGTTTATACTAGGTAAGTATACACTAATTAATTACCTGAATTGTACCTACAGGTCTTATCTGCTATACCAGCCGTGAAAAACTTTTAAAAGAAAAGGTAAGTCATAGATTTCCTTCCAGGGGGTATGTGCATACTTTTCTTGTGGCCATAACACAAAACCACATAAAAAAATTTGAGATTAAAAATATTGCTGAATTGCAATGTAATGTTTACAGTAAAATAACACTGTTACCACTTTTAGTCATTTGCAGCATTCATAGATACCATGTAAAAAACATTTGTGTACGCAAAACTCTAAACAGGATCATTGGATTATGTAAAAATATAAAAACTGATGGACTATATACTTGTTTCCACTTTTACAAAATAGAAAATTATTATTATTTTAGTCTAGTTGGAAATGTATATCAGGAAGATAATCACATCATCTAAAGCCAGGGTCTCCAAAAAAAATCTTGAAACTCATAGATCTCCATCTGCTTCTTATCATCTCATGCCACAGTGGCGCTATACAAAAAGTAATTTCTGTGTTTTTTTTTAGTGCACTCTCCTCCAGGATCTTGTAATGTTTTCAATTCTTGAAACTGCTTAATAGATAATGGTTTTTGTATGATAATCTGAAGTAGCTCTCATTAAAGAAATGTTTGGATACCTATATGGAAGAAAATAAAATAAAAGTAAAGGCTCTTTATTCTTAAGCAGTTAGTTTTTACAGTTTTGAATAAACATTAAGCGAAAAATACTGACTGAAAGCCATAAATTATTTTTAGAGATATACTGTTAGGTGTTTAGCTGTAGCAAATGTTTTTTTTCTGTTGTACCTTTTGCTCCAAAGTCTAATATGCTACAATCCACATACAAGATATCTGTTTTTTTTTTTACATGCACGAAGCGTACATAATGTCCGCTATAGTACTTTTAAAAAATAATATAGATAGATATAAATCCCATCATAGTAAAGCTGTGCATGCATGTAAAATCTCAAATTTGAAGTGATCCAATACCAGCTTCCCTGAGGGTTTTACATGTTGTTTCTATGTACATGTATGAACTGTATATTGTGTGAGCATAGGCGGCCATTACATAGCAGTAGCTGAGATGGTAAACACTGTTGTAAACCTTGTTGAGGTTCAGTCCTTCAGTCATGTCAGACTCCCAATGATCATATTGCCACAGCACACGAGGCACATCTCTCTGTGTTTCTGGTTGTGCTTATCCATATGGTTCTCTTGGCAAAGATACTGGAATGGGTTGCCTGTTCCTTCTCCAGTAGACCTTGATTTGTCTGATCTCTCTGCTATGACTTATGTTACGACCGGCAAATTTGGGGAAACCATGTGCATCCCAATTTTCTCCCTGTGGCTCGTGACCAATGTTGTTCAATATCTCAGCACCCAGCCAAAACACCTTCTTAGGAGAACCTATGACATCAGAAGTTGCTTACTCGCCCCAGAAGAAAGACACAGGCAGACATTCCTTTGGTTTTAGAATGCTCCACTCAGTCTGAGACAACATCGTTAGTTAGTGTCCAAATCAGACAGGCCACTTCTTTATTTACAAGACACATTTTTAGTAAACACAAAACACCAAATAGGGCTTGGTATACCTCCCACACGATTTCCAGATGTATAGAGAGGTCTGGCTTTCTTGTTTTTGTTACACATTTTCTATCAATACTTTTTATCTCTTATTCCCTATTGACAACTTCAGACATCCCAGGCCTGTGTTTCTGAGGCCTGCAACTTTTACAATTATCTTTTGATCATCCATGTAAAGTCTGCAAAGCAGCCAGATGTTTTCTGGTTAATGTATTAACTAATCTCTTCCTCAGTGAACCAACATTCCAATAGGTCATATACACAAATCCCTGCAAAGTTAACCCTTCGTTGTCCCCTAACAATCATGGCAGAAACTGTATTTCCAGTAGTTACAGGTAAGATGACATTATTACAGTGCATATAACATGATGTAGTAACCCCAAAATTAATTTCTGTGGCCCACACTATACTACACACAAAAACAATACCGTCACTGCCCCCACAACAATTTTCAGGTCCGTTTGAATAGTCTGAGATAGCAGCAACCCAGTGTGCCAGAGTTCCAAATAGCAGGGTTACTTGTTGGATTTAGTGGAGCACCAAAGTCATCCATTGGCAACTTGCTCATCTTGGGTGACTGTATATGGTATAGGCCATAGCTTGATTGAAGTGATTGATCCAGAAGGGGGTTGTAAACCTACCACAAACATTAAGGGCCCTATTAAATTCCAGCCTCGTAAATAAGAGGCTTCTACTTAAGCCCTACGTACTGCAAAGTTTCTATAAGTTCCAATGCTATTAAATTAGCCCTGCTGCGAGCAACGTATGAGCTACGCAGAAGGGCCGTACGTATCTACACTGCGTAAATGTACATGAGGAGTGACAGCCTGCGAGATGATATCGCAGGCTCCCACTCCTCATCAATTGCTGCGGGGGTCCTAAAAGGGACCTCCGCGGCAGTCCCCCACATAAGCCCTGCCTTGGGGGTACTCCGAATACCCCCCCAGCACCTAAAATTAACCCCCCCTCAATGAGGGGGTCCCCGTCGGGACCCCCGAAGTGTCCTCACATGAACACCTTGCTGCAGGGGTCCATAGGAACCCCCGCAGCCCCCACACATTAACCCCTTGCAGCGGGGGTCCTCGATAGGCACCGATCAGGCCCCCCGCTGCATTTAAAACGTTTAAATTCCCCGCCGCGGCTCCTTAAAGGGGCCGCGGCACACTATTACCCAATCCCGGCCGCGGCACTTAAAATTAACCCCCCTCTATGCTGGGGGTCCCCATCGGGACCCCCGAAGTGTCCCGACATAAACCCATTGCAGGGGGGGTCCCCGATCTGCATAGATCAGGCCCCCCGCTGCATTTAAAACTTTTAAATTCCCCGCCGCGGCTCCTTAAAGGGGCCGCGGCACACTATTACCCAATCCTGGCCGCGGCACTTAAAATTAACCCCCCTCTATGCTGGGGGACCCATCGGGACCCCCGAAGTGTCCCCATATAAACCCCCTGCAGCGGGGGGCCCCGATCTGCACCGATCGTGACCCTGCTGCAATTCAATTTTAAATTTCCCGCCTCGCGGGTCCTCAAAGGACCGTAAAGGTCCTGAAAGGACTCGCACTCAAAATATTAACCCCAGGCAACTATAATTACCCCATTAACTCATGGTGGTCAATACAGACCACCATAAGGCCTAAATTAACCCATTAACTCATGATGGTCAATACAGACCACCATAAGGCTCTATTTAACCCATTAACTCATGATGGTCAATACAGACCACCATAAGGCCTAAATTAACCCATTAACTCATGATGGTCAATACAGACCACCATAAGGCTCTATTTAACCCCATCAGTCCCATAAGGGTATATTATTACCATTATGGGCCTGTTACAACCCAACATTAACCACATAAGTGCCATGATGGTCCTCAAGGACCATCATGACACTAACTACAAACACTACACTATAACCCCCAATAAACCATTTAATCTAAACTAACCCCCCTCTACACTAATCTATTAACACTTACACTACCTACCTACACTACCTACCCCCTAATAAACCTCCCCAACACTCTAATTACAAAAAACAAAAAACCTACAGTATAGAAAACAAAAAACCTACAGTACAAAAAACAAAAAAACCTACAGTACAGAAAAAAAAAAACAATTACAACCCCACCCCCCACTACATAAAATAAAAAAATACATTACAACCCCACCCCCCACTACATAAAATAAAAAAATTACACACCTGAAAAGGAAAGACAGATAAACACAATACAATACATACATATAATACATTACATACATTACATACAATACATGACATTACATATAATATATTAAATATAATATATTACATATAATATATTAAATATAATACATTACATACATTACATACAATACATGACATTACATACATTACATATAATATATTACATATAATATATTACATATCATATATTAAATATAATATATTACATATAATATATTACATATAGTCCAAATCAAATACCCCCTATCTATCTAACATACAATCTATTTAATTTAAATTAAATCCTAACTATATCAAATACATCCCCCTATCTATCTAATATACAAAAAATCCTAACTACATACACAGACCCTAATTCTAAAATAAAATAAAATAATTACAGTCCTAACTACATACACAGACCCTTATTCTAAAATAAAATAATTACAGTCCTAACTACACAGACCCTAATTCTAAGCTACAATCAATAAATTAAGACCACTTACCTTTAAGATGTTGCTTCAGATCACTAACCTATGGGTCAAACAAAACAAAAAATTAGAACAAAACATTAACATTCAATAAATAAACATTATATACATTCTAAATATTCAACTCACCTTTACAGCATGTCCCGTCACTGTTTAGCTCTTCCGGCGCGGCCCTGTTAAAAAAAAAACACAATACATGAATACATTAATACAATATATAAACAATAAATAAAATACACAAATAAACATCTAAATATACATTTAACTTACCTCCCCGCGATGTCCCCGGCCTTCTCTCCTTCAGCCCCGGCTGGGCCGCGGAACCATCCGCGCTCTAAAAAAATAAAATAAAAAAATAACGGAGGTCTGCACTGGCAGACCTCCCCGACGCTAATGAACCTCCCGGAGTCGTTTCCGGGAGGAAATTGGCATTGGCGGCTTGTGATTGGCTGAAAAAGCTGTCAGCCAATCAAAAGTCGTCAATGTAGGAGCCAATCAGGATGCGCAGATGTCTTCTACCAATCACTCCGTGGGGGTGTATCCCATAGTGATTGGCTGAAGGCATCTGAGCGTTGTGATTGGTTCCCAGAAAGATAGACAAGTGTTTTAGCCAATCAGGGTGGGATATTGGGGTGTATCCCATCCTGATTGTCTCACACATTGACGACTTTTGATTGGCTGAAATTGATAGACAGCTTTTTCAGCCAATCACAAGCCGCCAATGCCAATTTCCTCCCGGAAACGACTCCGGGAGGTTCAGTAGCGTCGGGGAGGTCTGCCAGTGCAGACCTCCGTTAGTTTTTTTTTTTTTTTTAGAGCGCGGATGGTTCCGCGGCCCAGCCGGGGCTGAAGGAGAGAAGGCCGGGGACATCGCGGGGAGGTAAGTTAAATGTATATTTAGATGTTTATTTGTGTATTTTATTTATTGTTTATATATTGTATTAATGTATTCATGTATTGTGTTTTTTTTTTAACAGGGCCGCGCCGGAAGAGCTAAACAGTGACGGGACATGCTGTAAAGGTGAGTTGAATATTTAGAATGTATAGAATGTTTATTTATTGGATGTTAATGTTTTGTACTAATTTTTTTGTTTTGTTTGACCCATAGGTTAGTGATCTGAAGCAACATCTTAAAGGTAAGTGGTCCTAATTTATTGATTTTAGCTTAGAATTAGGGTCTGTGTAGTTAGGACTGTAATTATTTTATTTTATTTTAGAATAAGGGTCTGTGTATGTAGTTAGGACTGTAATTATTTTATTTTATTTTCGAATAAGGGTCTGTGTATGTAGTTAGGACTGTAATTATTTTATTTTATTTTAGAATAAGGGTCTGTGTATGTAGTTAGGACTGTAATTATTTTATTTTATTTTAGAATAAGGGTCTGTGTATGTAGTTAGGATTTTGTGTATATTAGATAGATAGGGGGATGTATTTGATATAGTTAGGATTTATTTTAAATTAAATAGATTGTATGTTAGATAGATAGGGGGTATTTGATTTGGACTATATGTAATATATTATATGTAATATATTATATGTAATATATTATATGTAATGTATGTAATGTCATGTATTGTATGTAATGTATGTAATGTATTATATTTAATATATTATATGTAATATATTATATGTAATATATTATATGTAATGTCATGTATTGTATGTAATGTATGTAATGTATTATATTTAATATATTATATGTAATATATTATATGTAATGTATGTAATGTCATGTATTGTATGTAATGTATGTAATGTATTATATTTAATATATTATATGTAATATATTATATGTAATATATTATATGTAATGTCATGTATTGTATGTAATGTATGTAATGTATTATATGTATGTATTGTATTGTGTTTATCTGTCTTTCCTTTTCAGGTGTGTAATTTTGTTATTTTATGTAGTGGGGGGTGGGGTTGTAATGTATTTTTTTGTTTTCTGTAGTGGGGGGTGGGGTTGTAATTGTTTTTTTTTCTGTACTGTAGGTTTTTTTGTTTTTTGTACTGTAGGTTTTTTGTTTTCTATACTGTAGGTTTTTTGTTTTTTGTAATTAGAGTGTTGGGGAGGTTTATTAGGGGGTAGGTAGTGTAGGTAGGTAGTGTAAGTGTTAATAGATTAGTGTAGAGGGGGGTTAGTTTAGATTAAATGGTTTATTGGGGGTTATAGTGTAGTGTTTGTAGTTAGTGTCATGATGGTCCTTGAGGACCATCATGGCACTTATGTGGTTAATGTTGGGTTGTAACAGGCCCATAATGGTAATAATATACCCTTATGGGACTGATGGGGTTAAATAGAGCCTTATGGTGGTCTGTATTGACCATCATGAGTTAATGGGTTAATTTAGGCCTTATGGTGGTCTGTATTGACCATCATGAGTTAATGGGTTAATTTAGGCCTTATGGTGGTCTGTATTGACCATCATGAGTTAATGGGTTAATTTAGGCCTTATGGTGGTCTGTATTGACCATCATGAGTTAATGGGGTAATTATAGTTGCCTGGGGTTAATATTTTTAGTGCGAGTCCTTTCAGGACCTTTACGGTCCTTTGAGGACCCGCGAGGCGGGAAATTTAAAATTGAATTGCAGCAGGGTCACGATCGGTGCCGATCGGGGCCCCCCGCTGCAGGGGGTTTATGTGGGGACACTTCGGGGGTCCCGATGGGGACCCCCAGCATAGAGGGGGGTTAATTTTAAGTGCCGCGGCCGGGATTGGGTAATAGTGTCCCGCGGCCCCTTTAAGGAGCCGCGGCGGGGAATTTAAAAGTTTTAAATGTAGCGGGGGGCCTGATCTATGCAGATCGGGGACCCCCCCTGCAATGGGTTTATGTGGGGACACTTCGGGGGTCCCGATGGGGACCCCCAGCATAGAGGGGGGTTAATTTTAAGTGCCGCGGCCGGGATTGGGTAATAGTGTGCCGCGGCCCCTTTAAGGAGCCGCGGCGGGGAATTTAAAAGTTTTAAATGCAGCGGGGGGCCTGATCTATGCAGATCGGGGACCCCCGCTGTGAGGGGTTAATGTGGGGGTGCTGCAGGGGTCCTGATAGAGACCCCTGCAGCATGGGGATGTGTATAGGGTGCAGGGGGGAGCCTCACACTGCTGTCTCGGGCTGTTCCGAGGCAGCACGTAGAGGCTTTCGGATCCCTTGCGTGGACTTTTTGTCCACGTAGGGATTCTTACGATATGCGAGACTCGTGCATAGATTTAAGGCTACGTAGCTCTCTCGGAGCCTATTCTCGGCCATTTTCTCGCAGTCATATCGCAAAGCAGGCTGCGAGAGATTCGGTTCTCGCAAACAGCAGGAAAACTGCCTTTTGCAAGCACCGAGAGAACTACAAGGGAGAATTTAATAGGGCCCTAAATGTCTACATTTTTTCTTTCTCTGTTGTTGACTTTGATCTTTCAATTTCACAAGGCTAAAATCACAAATTTCTATTCAATTGCCCTGATTCCCCCTCGCTAACCACTCTGTCAAGCCCGCAAATGTCCAAACTCGAACCACAAGTTAATGGTACCAAGGAGGATTTGCAAGGGCTTTAAAAGCCCTTACGCTTGCTTCCCCTAAATGTCCCCACTGATCCTACCCCCACTCCTAAACTAAACTCCCATGATGCCCCCATTGGGACCCCCGCAGGCTCCCCAGATTAACCTCATGATACAGGGTCGCAATGGGGACCCCTGAAGCATATGAAAATTCAAATTTCCTGCCGCGGGTCCTTAAAGGACCTTAAAGGACTTGTTTAGAAATTCTAATTAACCCCTGTCTAAAATGAACCCATCACTCATGGGGCTCTATACAGACCCCCATGAGCCTCTTATTAACCCCACCAGTCCCATAAGGAGCTATATAGATACTTATGAGACAATAATTGACCCTCACATTAACACTATAAGTGCCACAAGGGTCCTCCAGGACCCTCATAACACTAAGTCTAAGCACTACCCTACCCTACACTACACTATTAGCCACCCAATAAACTAATACATCTAAATAAACCCCATCTAAGTAATTAAGCCCCTCTAAATAATTAACCCTATTTAACCATCACCATACTTAATTAACCCTATCACTAACCACTTAACCCTATCTAGACCCAGTTATCCCTATTTAGTACTATTTAACCCTAACTGTACCTAATTACCCCTAACTGTACCCTATTAACCCCTATCCTACCCTATGAATCCCTATCCTATTCTATTACCCACCTCTACCCTACCATATTAACCCATATCCTATTCTATTAACCCCCTCTACCCTACCCTATTAAACCTTATCCTATTCTTTTAACTCCCCCTCTACCCTAACCTATTAGCCCCTATACTTTTCTATTAACCCCCCTCTGCCCTGCCCTATTAATATCTGCACTACCCACTTAACCCCCTAATAAAATCCCTAAAACCCCACTAAGTACAAAAATAAAAACACCACATTACAGAAAATAAAACCCCCCACTAAGTACCAAAAATAACAAATGACTAACTACAGAAAATAAAAAAGCACTACAGAAAATAAAAAGGTATTGCAGAAAGAAAATTTTTTACACATAAAATAAAAAGAAACTTACAACCTGTTGAATGAGAAGGGTTAATTAGTCCACTGGACTGGCCAAAATGCCCCTCAGGGGTGTCCATCGATGCCCTGGTCTTCAGTCTTCTTTGCCAGGAAAGGCGCCTTCAACAATGTCCCAACGTCCTGTAACACCTAAAAAACAAAAGAAACATTACAGTAAATAAACATATCCTGACAACCTGTATTAAAAAAAGGGTTAATAGTCTACTAACGGAGCTCCTCCCCTGAGGAGCTCCCTGCCGCAAAAAGTGGTTCCTGCGCATGCTCCGATATAAAAAAAAAATTGCTAGTTCTGATTGGCTGATAAACCGTCAATCATATTTCAGCCAATCAGACTGTGGGAGCTTGGAGACAATCAGAATGGGATACACCCCTGTAAGCTATTCTGATTGGCTGATATAACTGTTAAGCATATTTTAGGTAATCAGAATGCGCAGATGCTTGGAGCTAATCAGAATGGCTTACAGGGGTGCATCCCATTCTGATTGGCTCCAAGCATCTGCGCATTCTTATTGGCTAAAATAGGATTGACGGTTATATCAGCAGATCAGAACGAGCAAATGTTTTTTATATGGGAGCATGCGTGGGAACCACCATTTGCGGCGGGGAGCTCCTCAGGGAAGGAGCTCTGTTAGTAGTTTTTATTTGTTTGCAAAAAATAAGGGAAGGATGTAAAATAACCCCCTAAGATTTTGGCCTGAGAGGTAGGAGTGATGATGATATTGTTAACAGTGAGGTATATATGAGATGAGTGGGAGATGAAGTACAGAGTGGGAGGACTAGGAGCTGAGTCTCAGTTGGTAACATGTGCTAGAATAGAAAGGGTGGGTTTTGTTCTAAGAGATGGATTTGTATGATTGAAGTATTGCGCCGAATGCTTGAACAGCAAAAAAATCTTAAAGACAAAAATAAGGGAAAATTCTCTAGTATAATGAACAAAAGTGATGGAGGGATCTCATTGCTTAATCTCAGTAAGAAACTATTCCAGCTGGATAATTAAAAATGTGTTACATCTTGATTTCATAATTTGTTTAAATATTATTAAAATAACTATTAAAATAGGCAGGTAAGTATTAATATAATTGATAAAACTGATTAATATGGGTCTTTTTAACCCTTTAGGTTTCATAGAAGAAGAGAAGTATCAAGGATTGCAGAATTTATTTACAGTGGCCAAGGATGGCAAAGGATAAAAAATGGAGACCAACCAAATCCTAAGCTTCTACAATACAAATGTGTACCGTGAGAAAAGAACAGACAAAAAAAACTATATTAATATGCTCTGCTCTAAGTCAGTGCACAGTTTCTGTCTGCATTAATCAGTGTACAGGTGAGAGTGGGTGTGGCTTGGCCTGTGTAGTTATATCTGGGTGAATTTGTGTGAGGTCAGGTTTGAATCTGCTCTAAGTCAGTGCACAGTTTCTGTCTGCATTAATCAGTGTACAGGTGAGAGTGGGTGTGGCTTGGCCTGTGTAGTTATATCTGGGTGCATTTGTGTGAGGTCAGGTTTGAATCTGCTCTAAGTCAGTGCACAGTTTCTGTCTGCATTAATCAGTGTACAGGTGAGAGTGGGTGTGGCTTGGCCTGTGTAGTTATATCTGGGTGCATTTGTGTGAGGTCAGGTTTGAATCTGCTCTAAGTCAGTGCACAGTTTCTGTCTGTTGTATTAATCAGAGTACAGGTGAGAGTGGGTGTGGCTTGGCCTGTGTAGTTATATCTGGGTGCATTTGTGTGAGGTCAGGTTTGAATCTGCTCTAAGTCAGTGCACAGTTTCTGTCTGTTGCATTAATCAGAGTACAGGTGAGAGTGGGTGTGGCTTGGGCTGTGTAAGTTATATCTGGGTGAAATTGTGTGAGTTCTGTTTGAATCTGCTCTAAGTCAGTGCAGAGTTTTCTGTCTGTTGCATTAATCAGAGTACAGGTGAGTGTGGGTGTGGCTTGGGCTGTGTAAGTTATATCTGTGTGTATTTTGTGTTTTCTGTTGAATCGGTTGTGTGGGGCAGGACCGTGTTTTCTATCCTGTGCTCTTTTATCATTGTACAGGCAAGTAGGCGGGGTCTATTTTAACAAGGGAAGGGAGAGCTTGGGAGCTTGCAATCATTTCTAGTGTAAGTATAGTTGGTGTGTAGGAGCTTAAATAAAAGGAGGAAATCCAAATAAGGGGTATTATAAGAAAAAACAGAAAAAAAACGTACATATTGTTTCTGTTTTGTTTGGTTTAAGGTGTGGAAAATAAATCTTTATACAAATACATTGATTTGTTTTCTCACTGTATTTTTGTAACTGATAATAATGAGTCAGTCCAGTGGAAACCTCACTCAGTGTACATCCTGCCAAATGTATGCACTACTGGAACAGATGATCCAGGGTCCATACCTCTGTGACAGGTGTGAGCATGTTGCCTCTTTGGAAGCTCAAATTGAAGATCTGGAGAGGAGAATTGCAGCACTTAGTGATATTGCTCCACTGGAAAGGGAGTTGGTGCTCACGGAGCACAGTTTAGCTGGGCCTAGTATGGAGGGAGGAGCTGGGGCTAGTGAGGATGGCCAGGGAGGTAGCTGGGTTACAGTTAGAAGGGGAATCAGGGGGTACAGGAGGAGGCAGGCCAGTTCTGAGTTGGCAAACACCAACAGATTTGCGAGATTGAGTGAAACTGTTGGGGATGTCCATTCAGGAATGGCAATGCCAGATAGAGCTGTTCCCTCTAACAGCCCGGGAGAACAGTTCTACTGGAGGAGAGAGAGGGCAGAATAGGCAGAGCAACAGACATGTTTTGGTGGTAGGGGACTCTATTATTAGGAAGGTAGACAGGGTAATTTGTCACCCAGATCCCAGCAATCGAACAGTTTGCTGTCTCCCGGGTGCTCGTGTTCGGCATGTTGTGGATCGGGTGGATAAATTATTGGGAGGGGCTGGTAATGAACCGGCGGTCTTGGTACACATTGCTCCCAATGACAAAGTTAGTGGAAGATGGAGCGTCCTAAAGAATGATTTTAGAGAATTAGGGAATAAGCTTAAAGCAAGGACCTCCAAGGTAGTATTTTCTGAGATACTACCAGTGCCACGTGCTAGCCCAGGGAGGCAGAAGGAGCTTAGGGAGGTTAATGCGTGGCTAAAAAAGTGGTGCAGTGCAGAGGGTTTGTGGTTTTTAGAGCACTGGGCTGACTTCTCACTTGGGTACAATCTCTATAGCAGGGATGGATTGCACCTTAATGATGAAGGCGCTTTTGTGCTAGGGGATAGGATGGTAGAACGGCTGGGGGAGTTTTTAAACTTGTAGGTGGGGGGGAGGGACTATATAGAAGTATTGGGGTAAATAGGGTAGAGAGGGAAAGGGATGAATTATTTACCCATGGGGGAGGAGAAGGGGGGAGGGTTACAATAGAAAGTAGGGAGATATTAATAGGGGCCTCAAATACAGTGGCAGGCACTTCACAACAGCAGAGCCATAGCAACATAAAGTGTATGATTGCAAACGCAAGAAGTTTGCCTGGGAAAATGGATGAGCTAGAAATATTAGCAGTACAAGAAAAATGGGGCTTAATAGGCATTACGGAAACATGGTGGGATGAATCTCATGACTGGACTGTTAATCTGGATGGTTATAACCTATTTAGGAAAGATAGGGGAAATGGTAAAAGAGGAGGAGGGATCTGTCTTTATGTTAAGCCTGAATTTAAGCCTATAGTTAGAGAAGATATTTATGCTGGCACTAACGGCATCATTGAATCCTTGTGGGTTGAGCTAAATAGTGGAGGAGCTAATTCTAAATGCATATTGGTGGGAGTATGCTATAAACCCCCAAATATAGCTGAAAGTGAGGAAATACAATTATTGTTACAGATTGGAAATGCAGCTAAGCATGGGCAAGTTCTAATAATGGGAGACTTTAATTACCCTGATATAAACTGGATAAACGAGACCAGCAGCTCAGCTAAGGGGAGCAGGTTCTTGAGTACACTCAGGGATCATTATCTAGCCCAGGTAATACAAGAACCTACTAGAAATGGGGCCATCTTGGATTTAGTCATCACAAGTAATATTGATATAATATCAAATGTAAAAATAGGGGAACCCTTGGGGAACAGTGATCACAACACAGTCTCATTTGAGATTGAATACAAAAAACAGAGTTGTAAGGGGCCAACAAAAACTCTAAATTTTAAAAGGGCTAACTTTAATGGGCTACGGGCAGCAATACAACATATAGACTGGGACAAAGAACTTACAGGGAAGAATACTGAAAATAAATGGACAACATTCAAATCCTTAGTAAATAAACATACTCATCAGCATGTACCATGTGGAAATAAAATGAATAGGAGTAAATCACATCCCATGTGGCTTAACAATGACTTAAAGATCATGATGAGGAAAAATAAATATGCATTTAAATTATACAAGAAGGAGGGAACAGAGGCAGCTTTATGTAACTATAAGGAAATCAACAAGGCTTGCAAAAGGGCTATTAGACTGGCTAAAATAGAAAATGAGAAGTCAGTTGCAATGGAAAGTAAGACTAACCCTAAAATATTTTATAAATATATTAATGGGAAGAAGGCCAGGAAGGAATCGATAGGACCATTACAATGTGACACAGGCCATCTGATAATTAGTGACCAGGAAAAGGCAGATGAGCTAAATAGGTTCTTTTCGTCGGTTTACACAAGGGAGGTACCAGTGGTTGGGACACTGCAACATAATGGGGCTACACTACCTTTACTAAATAATTGGTTAACGCAGGAAGAAATACAAAAGAGGTTGGAGAAAATAAATGTTAATAAAGCCCCAGGTCCTGATGGAATATATCCAAGGGTACTGAGGGAGCTGGGTTCTGTAATAGCCAAACTATTATATCTAATCTTTAAAGACTCACTCACTACAGGGTCTCTACCAGATGACTGGAGAAAAGCAGAGGTGATACCTATATTTAAGAAGGGATCTAGAGCAAATCCGGGGAATTATAGACCAGTGAGCCTCACTTCTGTAGTTGGGAAGCTTTTAGAAGAGTTAATAAGGGACAGAATACAAGAATACGTCTATTTGAACATTATCATAGGTAGCAGTCAACATGGATTTATGAAGGAAAGGTCGTGTCAGACCAATCTAATTAGTTTTTATGAGGAGGTTAGTAGGAACTTGGATCAGGGCAACTCAGTGGATGTAGTCTTTTTAGATTTTTCAAAGGCATTTGATACAGTGCCACATGGAAGACTAGTGAGCAAACTAAGGGATACAGGAATTGCAGTAAATATCTGCTCATGGATCGAGAGCTGGCTAAAAGACAGGAAGCAAAGGGTTGTTGTAAATTGAACATACTCCGATTGGTCTAATGTGATATATGGGGTTCCTCAGGGCTCAGTATTGGGTCCTCTCCTTTTTAACATATTTATTAATGACATTGAAGTAGGACTCGAATGTAGTGTCTCCATTTTTGCTGATGACACTAAGTTGTGCAAGGTAATAAAATCAGATAATGATGTACTTTCCCTACAAAAGGATTTGCATAAATTAGACAAATGGGCGGCTAAATGGCAGATGAGATTTAATACAAATAAATGTAAGGTTATGCATTTGGGAAGGAACAATAGCCAAGCAATCTATAATCTTAATGGAGCAAATCTAGGGGTATCAGATATTGAAAGGGATTTGGGAGTACTAGTGGACAACCACCTAGGTAACAGCGCTCAAAGCCAAGCAGCGGCTGCAAAGGCAAATAAAATATTAGCATGTATTAGGAAGGGTATAGAAGCCAGGGAAGAAGATATAATTCTGCCACTATACAAATCTCTAGTACGCCCTCATTTGGAATATGGAGTACAATTTTGGGCACCACCTCATAAAAAAGACATTTTAGAGCTGGAAAAAGTACAGAGAAGGGCTACAAAACTAATAAGGGGAATGGAGGGGCTAAGTTATGAAGAAAGACTAGCAAAATTAAACTTATTTTCGCTAGAAAAAAGGCGTCTAAGAGGAGATATGATTACGTTATATAAATACATCCAGGGTCAATATAAGGCTTTGTCAAGTTAACTTTTTGTAGCAAGAGATTTTCAACTGACAAGAGGACATCCGTTGAGGTTAGAGGAAAAAAGATTTCACCTTAAACAAAGAAAAGGGTTCTTCACAGTTAGGGTGGTTAAACTGTGGAATTCTCTACCAAAGGAGGTGGTGACAGCGAATTCGATAGACAACTTCAAAAAGGGGTTAGATATATTTCTGAATAAAGAGGGCATTCAAGGCTATCCTAGATAACTAGCAAGGAATATTGATCCAGGGAGAAATTTGATCGCCAGTTTCTGGGGTCAGGAAGGAATTTTGCTTTTTTTTCCTCTTATGAGACAATTGGCAAAGTTTCAATGGTTTTTTTTTTTCTGTTTGCCTTCCTCTGGATCAAATAACAATAATAATAAATAGTCCAAATTAAAAAGATCAATAGAGATCTAAAAAGGTTGAACTTGATGGACTAACTCTTTATTCATCCTCCAATACTATACTATTAATAATTATTTAATCAATAATTTAATTAATAACTAATCTGCATATTGCAGATCAGAGGAGATCTTAACAGGTTGAACTTGATGGATTGAAAGTCTTTTTTCAACCTTAATTACTATGTAACTATGTAACTATGTAATATAACATGTCAACAATCAATACTACCCATATGTATATTAAAATCAGTCCCCAGAAATAATCTGCTTCATCAATGAACTGACTTCCAATATACGCTGTGACCCCAATATTCTATATTTTGTTCTATTAAGTAACATGACTGCTATCTATGCTACTACTATAAATATAATATCAAAATCAAATATATTAAATAATCATACTGTTATCGCAAAAGAAAAACAATTATTGTCTATTCCTTATTTTCCTCCTAACATCGCCTTTTCCATTTTACTGCTCCTTCTATGAGATATTACTTAATTTCTTTCACATAAATTCGGTAGCACTGTAAATGCAAATATACACACACTACTGTTCATATAATAACAAGCTTGCAAATCGGCAATATAAAATACTTTATTTCATGTTTAATTTCTGTGTTATATCGATCCCGGCAATCAATGTGTTAATACATATAATAGAACTCGCATGTGATAGAATATCATACTTACGGCTTTATCAATATTGCATTATTTCTGGAATGTGGGTCTGATCGTAACTTGTAATTGAAACCCGTAAAAAGACTTTGAAATCCAACCTCCATTTTTCAGTGACGTAAATCTGACGAAGTCTGTTGCCATTAGCTCAATCTAAACCTGTAACTACGAGTTTGACTAATTGATCGCGTTCACGGCCGCACATCCAATGGTCGACACATGGTTTACAGGTTTGCATCTCAAGCCCGTAACTCGTGCCCTGCTCAAATTTAATAGCTCTGTAACTTGGCTAAATTTCAAGCCTGCAGCCATTGCGCGTGTCACGATGCACATACCGGCTTTGAATTTAATGTGGCTGAATGTCCTGTATAATGTTTAAAATGAATATTATAGAAATGAAAACATATGTTATCCTATGACCCAGGTTACATATCATGTATCCAGGTAATGACTTGAATCAACAGAAGGATTTTATTGATATCCTAAAAATGCACTAAAAGCAAGGTTATTCAGGTATTGATTTATGCATTGCTCAATAAAATTCTATGTTGGAGAACTAGATGTGCTCATAAATATTAGTTTTGTTAAATACAATTTGTTTAGCTCTTTTGTAATAACTCTATATTTTGTTTACAGAACAGGACAATATTGAAAATGGAGACTTCAAATATTTCCCATAATTTTACTAGCAATACAGAGCTGAAGGAGGATTCACAGGCCATTGTTCCAGATTTATTGTCATTGATTCAAGTAATATCCATAACTTGTTACAGCATCATATTTATATTAGGAAGTGTGGGAAATGGGTTGGTCATCTGGATTGCTGGATTCAAGATGAAGAAGATGGTTAATACCATATGGTTCCTCAACATGACAATGGTTGACTTTGCATTTGATATCTTACTTCCATTCCAGATAGTAGAATCAATATTACAATTTGAATGGCCTTTTGGTCGGATAATGTGCAAAACCATTTATACTGTTGTTTACCTGAACATGTTAGTCTGTACTTCTTTTGTAGTGATCATTAGTATTGACTGCTGTATCTCTGCCATATATCCAGTATGGGCAAAAAAACATAGGACTCCAAGGTTAGGTGCCATCATTTCAATAGCTACCTGGTTATTGTGTTTGGGTCTCAGCTTCCCATATGTCAGTTTTTATGATATTAGGATACATGATTTTAATGAAAACAAATTTTACTGTGATAGAGCACATGGATCCTGGGATAAAATGACCATATTTGATTACAACATATGGAAAGAGAGATATAACACTATGGTCATTATCAGATTTCTATCAATGTTCTTGATTCCATTCTCAGTAGTCCTCTTTTGTTTTTGCCTCATCAAAATTAATCGGCTTTCTGTCGCTGGTCATCTATTCAAGATTATGATTACTAATGTACTCTGTTTCTTCTGCTGCTGGTTCCCTTTTCACTTCCTGAGTATGCTTGCAATTATGGATGCTATAACAGATTGGACTACATATGAAATAGTATTGGAGGTTTCATATTGTTTAGCCTATTTCAACAGCTGCCTCAAACCCATTTTCTATGTATTCATTGGATGTGGCTGTAAAATGAGTATGCGTCTGACATCTGTTCCAGTGATGTTAGAAAACGCCTTCACCGAAAAAAAAGAAGATTTTAAACGATCACACTGTTGATGGAACTGGACTGACTAATTGGACAGATATGTCTAGATACGGATGAGCTTATTGGGATTTATTGTGGAAAATGTTTAAAAAAAATGCTAAAGTAACCGATCATTATGCTGTGTTGAATATGATTTTATGTAATATTAACATTTTATTTCTAAATTACTGATATTATTTTCAGTTCTAAATAATGGATACAGTAAATACATGAGACATTAAACAAGGCAAATTAAAACACATCAATCCAAAAGTTTAAGTGGTCCCTTCTTTTTCTGAGATTTATGTATTTCTGCAAATATAATAATATCAATAAAGTAATTTCCCAATGATTTTAAAAAAAAAATTAAAAAAGATATTGAGTCTTGTAAATCAGTGCAGTGTTTTCTGTCTGTTGCAGTAATCAGTGATACAGGTGAGAGTGGGTGTGGCTTGATCTGTGTAAGTTATATCTGTGTGCATTTGTGTGAGGTTCTGTTTGAATCAGTTCTGTAAATCGGTGCAGTGTTTTCTGTCTGTTGCAGTAATCAGTGATATAGGTAAGAGTGGGTTTGGCTTGATCTGTGTAAAGGTTTATCTGTGTGCATTTGTGTGAGGTTCTGTTTGAATCAATTCTGTAAATCGGTGCAGTGTTTTCTTCCTGTGGGCTGTAATCCGGGTCCAGGTGAGAGTGGGTGTGGCTTGTCCTGTGTAAGTTATATCTGTGTACATTTTGTCGTGTTCTGCTGAATCAGTTCTGTGAGGCAGTGCAATGTTTTCTGTCATGTGCTCATTTATCATTGTACAGGTGAGTAGGCGGGGTCTATTTTAACAAGGGAAGTTCGAGCTTGGGAGCTTGCAATCATTTCTAGTGTAAGTGTAGTGTGTAGGAGATTGAATAAAAGGAGGAAATCCAAAGGGAAGGGGTATTTATTATAAGGTATTTTTTAAATATGTTAATGGGAAGAAGGCGAGGAAGGAAGCAATAGGAACATTACAATGTGACACAAGCCATCTGATAATTAGTGACCAGGAAAAGGCAGATGAGGTTATTTTCATCGGTATACACAAGGGAGGTACAAGTGGTTGGGACAGCGCAACATAATGGGGCTACACTACCATCACTAAATTATTGGTTAACGCAGGAAGAAATCCCAAAGAGATTGTAGAAAATAAATGTTAATAAAGCCCCAGGTCCTGATGGAATACATCCAAGGGTACTAAGGGAGCTGGGTTCTGTAATAGCCAATATTTCAAGACTCACTCACTCTGACTGGAGAAAAGCAGAGGTGATACCTATATTTAAGAAGTGATCTAGAGCAAATCCGTGGAATTATAGACCAGTGAGCCTCACATCTGTAGGTGGGAAGCTTTTAGAATATGTCTATTTGAACAAGATCATAGGTAGCAGTCAACATGGATTTATGAAGGATAGGTTGTGTCAGACCAATCTAATTAGTTTTTATGCGGAGGTTAGTAGGAACTTGGATCAGGGCAACTCAGTGGATGTAGTCTTTTTAGATTTTTCAAAGGCATTTGATACAGTGCCACATGGAAGACTGGTGATATAACTAAGGGATACACGAATTGCAGTAAATATCTGCTCATGGATCGAGAGCTGGCTAAAAGACAGGAAGCAAAGGGTTGTTGTAAATGGAACATACTCCAATTGGTCTAATGTGATAAGTTGGGTTCCTCAAGGTTCAGTATTAGGTCCTCTCCTTTTTAACATATTTATTAATGACATAGAAGCAGGACTCGAAAGTAGTGTCTCCATTTTTGCTGATGACACTAAGTTGTGCAAGGTAATAAAATCAGATAATGATGTACTTTCCCTACAAAGGGATTTGCATAAATTAGACAAATGGGCGGCTAAATGGCAGATGAGATTTAATACAAATAAATGTAAGGTTATGCATTTGGGAAGAAAAATTAGCCATGCAATTTATAATCTTAATTGATCAAATCTAGATGTATCAGATATTAAAAGGGATTTGGGAGTACTAGTGGACAACCACCTAGGTAACAGTGCTCAATGCCAATGCAGCAGCTGCAAAGGCAAGTACAATATTAGCATGTATTAAGAAGGGTATAGAAGCAAGGGAAGCAAATATAATTCTGCCACTATACAAATCCCTAATTTGGAATATGGAGTACATTTTTGGGCACCACTTCATAAAAAGGACATTATAGAGCTGGGAAAAGTACAGAGAAGGGCTACAAAACTAATAAGGGGAATGAAGGGTTAAGTTATGAAGAAAGACTAAACAAACTAAAAAAGATTTCGCTAGAAGAAAGGCGTCTATGAGGGGATATGATTACCTTATTTAAATACATCCAGGGTCAATATAAGGCTTTGTCAAGTGAACTTTTTGTAGCAAGAGATTTTCAACTGACAAGAGGACACCCTTTGAGGTTAGAGGAAAAAAGATTTCACCTTAAAAAAAGAAAAGGGTTCTTCACAGTTAGGGTGGTTAAACTGTGGAATTCTCTACCAAAGGAGGTGCTAACAGCAAATTCGATAGACAACTTCAAAAAGGGGTTAGATATATTTTTGAATAAAGAGGGCATTCAAGGCTATCCTAGATAACTAGCGAAGGAATATTGATCCAGGGAGAAATTTGATCGCCAGTTTCTGGGGTCAGGAAGGAATTTTGCTTTTTTTCCCCTTATGAGACAATTGGCAAAGTTTCAATGTTTTTTTTTTTTTCTGTTTGCCTTCCTCTGGATCAATTAACAATTAATAATAAATAGTCCACATTGAAAAGATCAATAGAGATCTAAAAAGTTGAACTTGATGGACTAACTCTTTATTCATCCTCCAATACTATACTATTAATAATTATTTAACAACAAATTAATTAATAACTAATCCGCATATTGCAGATCAGAGGAGATTTTAACAGGTTGATCTTGATGGACTGAAAGTCTTTTTTCAACCTTAATTACTATGGGCCTCATTCTATTACCGGCCGCAGCCGCTGCGGGGCCACAAGGACCGGCCGCAAGCTTTACGGCTATTCTATTCCCCTCCGTCCGGGGACTCCGGCAGGCTTGCAGCCGGCGCCTTGCTATCTCTTGCGGCCGCACGCGCCGGAGGAAAGCCTTTGATCTAAAACGGCCGCAAGGAAATCGGCCGTAAGAAAAGCCTGGTTGCGATTCTATTGCACCGGGAACCCTGTCTGCAAAGCTAAAAACGAGCCGCAGCTTACTTGCAGCAAACAGGTCCCGCTAGCACCAATTAAGCACATAAAATAGCTCAAATAAAGCCATCCTGCACTTTGAGAAGACTATAAAGTGATATTCGGTGTTAGAAAAAATAGCACATAATTACCCTATACTCAAATCCGTAAATTAATTTTTTTTTAATATACGTAAAATATCCATGTAAAAAGTCCAGAGTGCTTGGAGCACCTCAGACACACCCACGCCGCAGCCGGAAAATAAACAGTTAATTTGAACTCGGGTTGGGCTGATGGGCAAGCTTGAGAGTGGGTTCCTTTTAATCCTCATGTCCCCCAATATGATCCCTAGCATTTACAGAGCTGTACAGTGCAGGCTTGAATTTATTTTTTATTTTTTATATTTCAGAGCTTACGGCCCGTTCCAAGATATGCGGCCGGCCGTAAGGGGAGATCCTTGCGGGGCCGTATATTAGAATCGCGAGTTAACTGAACCCCCGCAAGGAATCGCAGCCTTACGGCCGATTTACGGCCAGTAATAGAATGAGGGCCTATGTAACTATGTAATGTATAAATATAAAACTATGTGTGGCATTCTACTTCTCATTGATACAATCATTATATAGCTGCACAATTAACTCTATGGCATACTTATGAATATCAACCATGTTAAATCCAAACAGATAATTACCTTATGTCACATCTTGATATAAAATGTTTAATGTGGGAAAAAAATAAAGACATTTATAAAATGTATTGATAATCCCTGAACTAAACATTCTATATATAGATTTAAATGGAACAATCCGTAGTTATCCATAATTCTAAGTTTATTCCAGACAAATACAAAAACAATATTTCAATTGTTGCAAACTAAATGCTTTTAAGAATTTATCAGTTTTATTATAAAAATAAATGTATAAGATATGGTGTTGTACAATTAATTATAATGCCTTTCATTGCCTTCACAGTGTTTTAAAGTACACTAGTGTGTTTATATTTGCTTTTACAGTGTTACAAATAGGTGTTTAACCCACATTTGAGTCCTATCTGGTACTCATAGGATTTTTTGATACATTTGCCATTGTACAGGTCTCTCTTGCCCCTCTCTCTTCCTTTCCCCCAGGGTCTTCTCTTTCCCTGGCCCTTCTCTTCCATGGCTCTCCCCCATGCCCATGTCCCTCTCTTGCTCCCTTACCCAGTGTGAAGTAGGGAGGCTCAGTGTTGTGCAGATCTCCCTTGCCTCTCTCTCCCTGGTCCCCAGGCTCTTCCCTCTCCCTGGTCCATCTCGGTCACACAGTGACATCTTGCTGCGGCAGGCGGGTTGGGAGGCAAGGAGTATGAGCCCCACGGAGAGCAGGCACAACGCCGGGGGCAGCATGCCATCCATCCATCCTGCCATCTATTCATCCTGCCATCCATTGCAGGATGTATAGCGGGATGGATAGATAAACTGGGGTATTAAATAAGGGTATTATGTATGACTTTATTTTACAAAAACTTTTTTTCTAACAAAATGTGAGTTCTTTATTAGTACTCCTAGATGTGCTTATGCACAATATCCAGAGGTATTTGTGTGTAAGAGGAAGAAGTTATGTGTAAGGAGAAGGGGTTGTGTGTAAGAGAAAGGGGTTGTTTGTAAAAGGAAGGGATTGCCAGGATAGATGTATCCAGAGCTTTTTTGTTGGCTCGCATTTGACCACAGCGCTCGATTGACGGAGCCAATACGTTGTTGTGCTTATGTCAGCAATCATTTCCCACGCGCGCTATAGATGGGGTGCTGAGAATCCGACTTGCGAGCTTGCAAATCCTTTGATCTGTCAAGCCCGTAACCACTACGTTCCAATTGCAATATCAATAGCATCAAAATCACTGGCGTCACTCGCAAATGGAGCCAAAAAGCCAACAAGTGCTGGAGAGGATTTGCAAAGGGGGTAAAGTCCAATCTGTAGCACTGTAAATGCACATATACACACACTACTGTACATTTATGAACAGGGAAAGTGATGTTAGGTCTTAGAATTAATAGCACATCATTCTCAAGCTAGCAAGTCGGCCCAAAAAAATATTTTATTTCATGTTTATTTTCTGTTTTATATATATCCTGGCAATCAATGTGTTATTACACATAATGGAACCTGCATGCAATAGAATATCATATTTACTGCTTTATCAGTATTGCATCACATCTAGAATGTGGGTCCGATCGTAACTCCTAATTGAAACCCAATTGAATTGTAATACTTTAAAATCCCACCTGCATTTTTCAGTGATGTAATTCTGACTATCTCTGTTTCCATTGGCTCCATCTCAACTCGTAACTACAAGTTTGACTAATTGATCACATTCACAGCCGCACATCCAACGAGCGAAAAATGGTTTACGGGTTTGCCTCTCACGCCTGTAACTCGCAGCATGTTCTAATTTAATAGCACTGTAAATCAGCAACTTCTCATGTTGCACACCCAAGCTTCGAATTTAATGTGTCTAATGTTGATGGTGTTGGCATATTACTTTCCTCACCCTCCTGGACCAGTCTCTCAATTTCTTGATCACTTTGACGCTTGGCTCCCTCACTTTCTCTCCACCAACGTTCCTTCACTCATTCTTTGTGATTTCAACATTGCCATTGTCACTCCCATTTCCCCTTCTGCTGCTAAGCTAATTTCACTCATTCCCTTGGCCTCTCACAATTGACAGTTTCCCCAACTCACCATGATGGACACTCCCTGGACCTTATTTTCACCCACCTCTGCTCAACCTCCAACATCGCTGTCTGCCCACTACCGCTATCTTACCACCACCTCCTACCCTGCAGCCTCACTACATCTTTCTCCCACTGCCCTTTTTCTATCCCAATCAACATTACTCACAACACCTTTCCACTGTGTTACAACCCCTTCTCACTCCCCTTACTGATCTCACTTTTCCTGGCACTGCCACCAAACAGTACAACATGACGCTTACTTACACCCTTGACACTCTGGCCCCAATAACCACACACAGATGCCCTCACTCTCATTCACCACCATGGCACACAACACAAATGACCATGGAGGAAATCACGCACTTCAGCAGATTTCCTCCACTACACGTTTATGTTGTGCTCCTACTTCTCTGCCCTCAACCTTGCCAAACAGCACTATTTGACATCTTTAATATCTACACTGTCCTCTAACCTGTAAAAGAAAAACATATCCACAAACCGACATTCTACTCTAAAACCCAGTCATGATACCAAAACACAGAGGCCTCTAATTTTCTTAACTTTATTTGGACACGCGTGGATCAGCAACAGAATAGCATTCAAAATGGCTGCTGCTGATACCAAATATATACATCATAACTTTTTATAGTAGTTCCACATACAAAAAATGGTATGACCATTACTTCCCAACTTCTAAGCCAATAAATGATTATTTATAAGCCAATTAATAATCAGACATGTACCTAGCACGCATTAGCATGCATATATGCTTTTTACAATTAATACGCAGTAAACACCTTATCTTCCCTTCGCTTGGCCTTCTCACAGAAAATTTTATTATGGGTTAGAGGTGTTATTTGTCTCCTAGTAAATATTGCAGATTTATAGAAAGGCAAAATTAACTGTTTCAGAGCTTACATTTAGCCAAATACTAAGGGTACTACAAAGGTAATAAATTATATATATATATATATATATATATATATATATATATATATATATATATATATATATATATATATCACATATAATAGTTGTCAAACTGCGGTTCGTCGTCACGCTTGCAACAAATCGCAGTTTGACAACTACGCATTGCGCAACGGCCCGATCAAGCACACTGCGCATTGCACTGCGGCGTCCTGCGCAGGCGCATTGAGGAGGAGGGGAGACACACAGGGAAGGGAGAGGAGTGGGGAGAGACACAGGGCAGGGAGAGGAGAGGGGAAGAGACACAGGGGAGAGGGGAGACACACAGTGCGCACTGCACTACTTCTTGTAATGTCTGTACCTAAAATGGGAGTATACTAGGTTATATACAGTATCTCACAAAAGTGAGTACACCCCTCACATTTATGTAAGTGATTTATTATATATTTTAATGTGACAACACTGAAGAAATGACACTTTGCTACAATGTAAAGTAGTAAGTGAACAGTCTGTATAACAGTGTAAATTTGCTGTCCCCTCAAAATAACTCAACACACAGCCGTTAATGTCTAAACTGTTGTCAACAAAAGTAAGTGCACCCCTAAGTGGAAATGTCCAAATTGGGTCCAAAGTGACAATATTTAACCCTCATGGGCATGGAGTTCACCAGAGCTTCACAGGTTGCCACTGGAGTCCTCTTCCACTCCTCCATGATGACATCACGGAGCTGGTAGATGTTAGAGACCTTGCACTTCCCCACCGTCTGTTTGAGGATGCCCCACAGATGCTCCATAAGGTTTAGGTATGGAGACATGCTTGGCCAGTCTATCACCTTTACCTTCAGCTTCTTTAGCAAAGCAGTGGTCATCTTGGAGGTGTATTTGGGGTCGTACATGTTGGCATTCATGGTTCCCTCAATGAACTGTAGCTCCCCAGTGCCGGCAGCACTCAGGCAGGCCAAGACCATGACACTCCCACTACCAAAAGTATACATCTATACTGAGGAAAGGTAGTTGAAATAATCCCTAAATGACAGATAAACGGATAAGGCACAAAGAGCACAAAAATACTGATATGAGATCAAACTATCAGTTTGAACGTAAACAGTGATGCAGAGAGAGTGGAGGCAGCATCTGACCTCTTCAGGTAAATGCATATAGGGGGGATCAACACAACATATTATGGAAAACATGTATACACATATAGACATATGTGTATATATGTTTGGTCTGGGCCTGCATGAGTGCTGATGGCACTGGGGAGCTGCAATTTATTGAGGGAACCATGAATGCCAACATGTTCTGTGACATACTGAAGCAGAGCATGATCCCCTCCTTTCAGAGACTGGCCCGCAGGGTCGTATTCCAACATGATAACGACCCCAAACCTCCAAGACGACCACTGCCTTGCTAAAGAATCTGAAGGTAAAGATGATGGACTCGCCAAGCATGTCTCCAGACCTAAACCTTATTGAGCATCTGTGGGGCATCCTGAAACGGAAGGTTGGGAAGTGCAAGGTCTCTAACATCCACCAGCTCCATGATGTCATCATGGAGGAGTGAAAGAGGACTCCAGTGGCAACCTGTGAAGCTCTGGTGAACTCCATGTCCATGAGGGTTAAGGCAGTGCTGGAAAATAATGGTGGCCACATAAAATATTGACACTTCGGGCCCAATTTGGACATTTCCACTTAGGGGTGTACTCACTTTTGCTGCCAACAGTTTAGTCATTAATGGCTGTGTGTTGAGATATTTTGAGGGGACAGCAAATGTACACTGTTATACAGATATAATAAAATATTTACAAAAATGTGAGGGGTGTACTCACTTTTGTGTGAAACTGTATTTATATATATTAGAAAGTGGACGATATCATGGTAATGTATATAACATAATTTTGAGGGGGAAAAAAAGCATACAAAAGTAAGCATGAAATCAATAAAGGGTAAGTGTATAAATATCCCAGGCAATCAAAAAATATATAACCAAAAAAATCTTTATTACATACACTATACACAGAATAAAAAAGTTTTAAAATCTGAAGTTTAAAACATTATATACAAGTTCTCCCTTTATATCTGTGTTCTAATGGTTCATCTAGGATCCATAGACCATGCAATTGGTATGGAGTTTGGACTGGGACCCACTACTTGCCCGCTATCTATAAAATATACAAGCGAAAAGCCTAACTACACTGGTCTAAAGAATCTTTAGATCCCCTGTTGTGTCTTCCATAATAAATATCCAAAAGGAGATATGGTTATATGGATAGCAGATACATATATTCTTGGTCACAGATGTAGGATAAATGAATCCTTAAATCATGATAAATGGTCTTATTAGATCTACATATATATAGGGTACTTTCTCACAGGCACAGTAGATAAACAATACGTATAGGGTCACAAACAGACCAAATCCTAAAAATGCTGTGCTTTATATATTAAATCTATAAAGATGGTGTTAACGTGTGAATTTACATAAAAAACAAATAGGTTGTGAGGCAGTAGCATAGCGAGTATTAAATGTATAAGATCACAATCATAAACTACATCAAAATTGGTTTTATTTGCAGTGGAATAGGTCCAAACATATAAAGTAATATGAACACATAAATCTGCATCTTAGAAGGAAAAGTTTGTCAGTGGCACAGTCTGAAATTAGCATATATAAGATCAGAATCACAGACCAAGTCCCGACGCTGTGCTCTCTGCAGTTCCGTATAGTGATGTCATCAGTGGGAGACATGCTGGGGCCTGACGTGCACGTTTCGCGTAGGAGCTTCAACGGGGGCTTGAATATAATAACACCACTTACATACAATGAAGAATATCACTCTGGGTTAGCCCGGTAAAAGGCGCCCACAAAGCTGGCACCTAGTCTGTACTTACTACACTTCCATAACTAGCTACCATAGTTTATTCACTTTATCTATCAACTATGCTAAAGTACGTCACTGTATATACTGGTAACAGTTTTTCCAGTCAGTGCAAGTGAGCAACATAGATATAGACAATCAATATTGTGCGTCCTTTTTTATTTTTAATATGCAGCTCTTAAGCCCTATTTGTTCGATGCAGTACTGCTGCTATATCGGTTAAACCATATGTTACTATGTTACATAGTTGTCACATTGGAAAACAAATAAAATTAGGCACCATGCTTTTCCTTAACTCCTCAGACAGTCTGGCACATTTAAAAAAATCACCCCATGTGCATTTCCCCTCCAGAATAAAATGTAAAATCATGACCCTAACTTACAAAGCCCTCAACAACAATGCACCCCCTTATGTCTCTGCTCTCATCTCCAAATATTCCCCCACCTGCCCTCTTTGCTCTGCTAATGACCTTCTTCTTTCCTCCACTCTTGTCACATGCTCTCATTCCCCCCTTCAGGACTTTTCTCATGTTGCACCTTTTCTCTGGAACTCCTTGCCTCACTCCACCAGATTATCCTCCTTCAAATCCTTCAAAACCTCACTAAAAACACACCTGTTTAAAGAAGCCTATAAGCTGCCTCCTTATTGTACACACTGCATTTTTCACTCTTCTGCATGATGCCCAAAACCTTTAGATTATAAATCTGCGAGTTTTCAATCTTGCAATGTGCTTTGGCAAAGCACTATTGACACTGGATCCGAAGCTCAAAGATAGGGTCCTCCATCTTTTGGAATGTGTTAATATTGTTTTGCCTTGATCACAAGGTATGTATAGTGCTACGGAATATGTTGGTGCAATACAAATAAACAATAATAATAATAATAATAGATTAGTTTAGATAATAATAATATAATAATAATAATGATATGGATTGGAGTAAAGACTTACGGATGATGAGGAGTCCAGCAAGGAGTGAGTTGCAATAGTCGAGGTGATATATGATGTGAGAATTTATTAGAATTTTGTGTCTTGTGTAAGATTGTGACTTATTTCAGAGATTTTTAGGTGAAATGACAAAATGTGTTTATTTATTGAACGTGAGCAATGCAAAAGAGGTAGAACCCCATAACAATGTGTTTGGGAGGTGGGAGTGATGATGACATTGCTAAGAGTGAGAGATATTTGAGGAATGGAAGCTGTAGTGGAGGGTGGGAAGGTTAGGAGCTCAGTCTTTGACATGGTGAGGAGGATATGCTTAAGAGGCAGTTGGCAACTAGTGCTAGAAGAGAGGGGAATAGATCTGATGCTGAGAGGTCATATAGATATACTGAAATCCAAAAGATTTTATTAAGTTACCAAGGGAGGATGTATAGATAGAGAAGAGGTCTAGGACTGAACCTTGGAGTATGCCAGCACATTGAGGGTAAGGCAAAGAAGAAATGCCAGAGAAGGAGACACCAAATGTTTAAGATGGCAGCTTAAGCATTATGCATGTATTCCTAGAGGCGTAGGTGTGTCTGGCTCTGCTCTCTTAGGCTATGTATCAGAGGCATCAGTTCTAAAGACAGAACCTTTGTAAGTGCTTTACATGACCAAATATAATATAAAATGTTTGTCTTTTTTGAAAAGTCCTCTGCCCCTATGTATTATAATGGACTTTAAATGCTTTCTCTTCTAGTTTTGTTAGAAAGGAAATGATCAAACTTTTGTTATAGACATACATACCAATATATTATTTACTACATGCACTTCATGGTCTCATGAATCCACTTTGTAAGCATTTTATGCAACCAGTGATTTTTTTATCAAAGCAGCTTTTTTTAGTTCTAACACGAGCAAAAGAGAGAAGAGGAGATAAAGGGCCATATTCAATTCAAAGCCCGTAACTCGATCACAGACAGCCAAATGTCTGCGATTGAGTTGCGGGCTCTCATTGGTCTCTGATTGCAGACCAAGCCAAAACCGTAAACCATGCACTGATTCCGAGCAGTTCTGGGCGGGAACCTGATCAATTCAGCAAACCCTTAAAAGCCCATTTCAAATTGGCTAATAGAAAATGAGACTGTCATTAATACGGCAGTAAAACATAGAGGTTACTTGTCAATCAATTAGGTTGGGGGCTCCGATATGGTACCAGACTTGTAAAACTTGCAAAATAAAGAATTATGAAAAAGAATGCCAATACTGTTCTAGTCCATACGGCTGGCCTGATACATATTAATTCATTGGTACCCAAGATCGAATTAACCTTGAAATGACACATAAAAAAATAATTTTATTTCCTGACGATCTGCGAGCTTGATTAGCAATTAATTCTAATTTTCATCGCTTTCCATGTCATTTACAGTGCAGTATTGATTTTTTATATGCATTTACAGTTCTATGAATAGGTGTTTAACCCCCTCTCTAGCATTTGTAGGATTTTCTCCTTAATTTGCTGTTTACAGGTGCAAAAACATTTGCTGGCTTGAGGAATCGTAGCAATTGAATATCGATTTGCGATTTTAGCCTTGCGAAAGTGATAGATCAAAGGCTTATGGAGGCTGTAAGTTACAAGTGTGATCGGCACCGTTTTTTCATGATCGTAACTCGTAAGCCGTTCCGAGCCCGCAAAAAGATGCCAATTGAAGTGAAAAATTGTTTGCAAGCTCACTTACGGGCTTCTGGATCTCAAATTAGCTCAATTGAATATGGCTCAAAGACTTTTTACATTATGGTATTAAGGACCATACCAATTATTTCAGAAAGTGTTTTCAAGATTCCAAATGAACTAGGAAATTCTATGACTACTACAACTTGTTCCCCATAGCCGTCTGTCTCTGCTCCAATCAATTATGAACGCTCCACTAGAGTAGTCTACAGCACTCAATGATCATTGTTTACAGCACCTCTCTGTCAGACAATTCACTGGCTTTCCATAGTTACCAGAATACATTTTAAAATCCTGACCCTAATATATAAATCTCTTAACAGCAGTGCACCCCTTATATCACAGCCATAGGCCCCTATTTAATTCCAAGCATGTAATTACATGTAACCCAACATTTTGGCTGCGGGTTACAATTTTTTTAACATATATAGATGTTTCCAATTTACTTAAGACCGCAATTACATGCTCACAGCCCCCAAACGCAAACCATGAACCCATACATAGCATTTCAGGGCATGATCATGATCAATTAAGCAATCCCGTCAGTTACATTTTAAACAAAGCCAATAATAAATGAGACCGTCATCATGACATCAGTAAAACATGGAGTTTAAACTATAATCAAGGGACGAGTAGGATTAAAGTTAGAAAGACTTTGTAAATATTACTGTTAAATTTGAACTGCTCTTTAATGCTATTATTAAGTAAAGACCAGTTATGCCAGATTTAACTGGCCTCCTTGAAAAGAAGTTATTGGAAAGAACAAAAATTAATAACATCAAGTTTAAGAAATGGAAAGTTTTTTTGTATGTTAAATGTATGAGTGAATGCTTTTATGTAAATAACCTTGAAGAAAGAAATTTTAAGATATTTAAAAATAAAGTTGGAATACAGGAAAATTTGGTAAAAATTGCCAAATATAAAATAAATACAGAAAAAAATGTCTGTTAAATTAGTCTCGCAAAATGTACATGGATTGAACTCCCCATTTAAAAGAACGATAGCTTCAGATTACCTGCTTAAGGAAAAGGCAGATATAGTATTTAAGCCATTATTCTTGAACAAAGAATACCCATGTCAAGTACATTCCAAACTTAATTCTAAATCAAGCAGGGTATCTATACTCTTTAGTAGTGATGTCCCGAACAGTTCGCCGGAGAACTATTCGCAGCGATTTTCGCATGTTCGCGTCCGCCGCAAACGGCGAACACATGCGCTTTTCGGTTCGCCCCCTATACTTTATCATTGAGGAAACTTTGAACATCATTTATTTTATTTTATCATTTTTTTGTGTAATCTATGCCTACCTGCCAGCGTGTGTGTGTGACAGGCTAACACCTAACAGCTTATATTGTGCTTATTTTCACTACTCATACCTGGTGGTGTAACATACATTGAAAACAACCATTTTTTTCCTGTAATCTAACTTCAGTTGCCTGCCTGTGTCAGGCTCACAGTTTATATTGTGCTCAGTGACATAAAACAACACTTTTTTGACTGTAATAGATTGAATAGCAATTGCCTGCCTACAGGCGTGTGTGTGAAGCCTATTGCATCTACTCTGCCAACTTTTGCCAGTGCACAGTGACACTCATATCTAGTGGCACCTTAGATTGCACGTGCAGTGCCCCAAATTTGAAGTAGGAGGCCGACCAAGCATCTTTTTCCATCTCCCTGTTCTAAAAATCAATGCCATATACACGTCCCCTAATAGTGGACGTAACAGGGATTAAACCGATAGGAATAGTACTACTTAACAGTACACACCTTATAATAACGCAGACAGAGGCAACACAGAGAGAGGAGTCTGAAGAAGAGGAGTCAGAGGAGGAAGGTGGCTTTGAGGAGGTGGAAGACCACAGGAACACAGCAGGCGTCCCAGGGGGCTTGTTGTCACCTTTCGGGGACCCTTGGTGGCTGGGTGGAGGAAGAGACCTTCAATGACATCAGTGAGGACAAGGAACGGGACATGGCTAGCTTGGTATCCAACCTTGTGCAAATGGGGAGTTTGCGGTTGTGCAAAGGGACTGTTTGCAGTTGTTTGCGGTGCATTAAAAGGGGAGATTGGTCTGTTACTGTGAAGCGGGTGTAACCCTTACACTACCTGATCGATACAACATCATACCTGATGTTTTAAAGCATGTTATTCCAAACAATTTAGGAATGTTAGGTGATTTATGCCCTTTATGGCTTAAAACCAGACTCTGCATCAACTATGTAATTTTCCGTGGGAGTTTTGCCATGGATCCCCCTCCGGCATGCCACAGTCCAGGTGTTAGTCCCCTTGAAACAACTTTCCCATCACTATTGTGGCCAGAAATAGTCCATGTGGGTTTTGAAATTCGCCTGCCCATTGAAGTCTATGGCTGTTCGCGAACCGAAAATTTGATGTTCGTGACATCACTACTCTTTGACAAATAACTTAAAATAGTAGAGCAGTATAAAGAGATAGACAGTAAAGGGAGGTATATCGCTTGGGTGGGTATTATAAATGGGAAAAAAATCACATTAATTAACCTGTATGTTCCCAAAAACAAACAGGTTAAATATCTAAAATACATTTTGCGAACAATTGATAAAATTAAGATTGGACTCTATGTGATAGGCAGAAATATGAATATGATTCTGGATGCCAAACTAGATAAGATAACAGGAAAGAAGCTCAATTCAGAAAATCAGACTATAAAAAAACACCAATAGGTTTAAAGAACTGCTCTTTAATCATCAATTGTATGATGCTTGGAGAACCTTCAGTCCAGACTTAAAAGGCTATACTTTTATTTTCACAGAGGCACATTATGTACTCGAGATTGGATTATTTTTCAGTAAATAAGGAAGTTTTAGATATTACAGGTAAAGCGGGTATTAATGAAAAAGGCTTGTCAGATCACACGCTGATCTCCCTACAGTTAGAAAATAATAATACCTATTTCCCCCCCAAAAGCTGGAAGATGGATGCATCTTCAAATCTACTTTGGAAACTACAAAACTAAATAAAGTAATACAAGAGCATTTTTTAAACTAAATTTAAATTTGATTACAGAGGAAACTATTGTATGGAACACCCATAAAGTTTACATTAGAGGGTTATTTATAGATTGGGTGAATATCCGGAAAAAGAAAAAAGGTAACTTATTAAGGTCTTTATATATACAATTAAGAGTTATAGATAGAAGGAAAAAAAAAAGTCATAATAATGAAGATTTAATCAAGATTAATCATATACAAAAACAGATTAAAAAAATTACACAACAACAAATTGATAATATAATATGGAGACATCAACAGAAAATGTATTATTGGGGAAATAAAGCTGGTAAAATAATGGCTAATATACTCAAGAAAATCAACCCAAAGATAAATAGAAATGCTGATAGAGTCAAATAATAAACATGAAATAGGAGAAATATTCAGAAAATGCAAAATTTTGTTATATAATTTGGATAGAAAAGAAATCTTGACAAAACCTACTAAAGAAGAGATCAATATATTTTTAAAACAAATCCAACCTCCATAAATTTCAAAAACAGATTTAGAAACATTAAACTTGCCATTAATATGAAATTCTAAAAGCCATCTCAGGCTTACAAATCGGTAAGGCACCAGGCCCAGGCGGGTTTGTTGGGCAATATTATAAATTGTTTAGTAATATCTTAGCCCCTCGACTCCGTAACGTGCTTAATAAAATTAAGGAGAAATGTCAGATGACTGAAACCGCCATAATTTCAATCCCTAAAGAAAATAAAGATCAAACTAACTACCTACAATTACAGGTCAATATCACTTATGGATATTGATACAAAGCTATACTGTAAAATTCTTGCTACTAGGTTAAAACATCTAGGGCCTTTTTAAATTAGCCCTCGTAGTTCCCTTCGGTCCTCGCAAAATACAGTTTTTATCTGTTTGCGAGGACCGTTACCGCAATACATCCCTTGCATCCTTCTTTGCCAGATGGCACAGAAAAATGGCAGAGAATAGGCTCAGAGAGAGCTACGTAGTAATACGCAGCCATAAATCTATGAGGTGAATCTCGCACCTCGGGAGAATCCCTACAGGCTCAAAAAAGTGCCAGCAAGGGCTCTTAAAGCCTCTACGTGCTGCCTCAGAGCAGCCCGATACCGCTGTGTGATGCTACCCCCTGCTCCCTAAACACATCCCCATGCTGCAGGGTCCCTATAGAGACCTCTGCAGCCTTCCCACATTAACCCCCTGCAGTGGGGGTCCCCGATCAGCATCGATTAGGCACCCGCTGCATTTAAAAGGGCCAGCGGCACACTATTAACCTATACCGGCCGCGGCACCTAAAATGAACCCCCCTCTATGCTGGGGGTCCCCTTCGGGACCCCCAATGTGTCCCCACATTAACCCTTTTGCTGCAGGGGTTGATAAGGACCCCCACAGACCCCCACATTAACCCCTTGCATCGGGGATCTCTGATCGGCACCGATCGTGACCCCCCTGCATTTCCAATTTCAAATGTCCCACCTCACGGGTCCTTAAAGGACCGTAAAGGTCCTGAAAGGTCCTGAAAGGACCTTCGCTAAAAATCCCAATGAGCACTTAAATTAACCCTATAACTCATGGGGCTCAATACAGACCCCCATTATCCCTTAATTAACCCTATAACTCATGGGGCTCTATACAGAGCCCCATGAGGCTATAATTACCCCCCCTCAGTCCAATAGGGGTCTATATAGACCCCTTTAGGACACTATTAACCCCTAGGTTAACCCTACAAGTGCCATGAGGACCCTCATGACACTAAGTACAAACACTACACTACACTATTCCCCCCAATGAATCACTAATTCTAAACTAACCCCTCTCCCCTAACCTATTACCCTTTACTTACCTAACACTACCATCACAACCCACCGGCTCACTACAAGAAATAAAAAAAACATCACAGCCCACCGCCACTACATAAAATGTAAAAATAATTACACACCTGCAAAGGAAAAGACATAAACAAATACACATAACATTACAGTCATAAATACATTATAAATATACACCTAACTACAATACATTTCCCCCTATCTATACCTAACCCCAATCTAAACATCACCCCCTATCTATATCTAACCCACAATCTAAATATCAACCCCTATCTATACCTAACGCCCAATCTAAATATCACTCCCTATCTATACCTAACCCCCTAAATCTAAGCTAAAATAAAACCGCTTACCTTTGCAGATGTCCCATCTGATCGCACCCCCTAGGAAAAAAATAAACATCAAATCATTAGAAAAATAAACATTACATAGAATTAATAAACATAAAAAATACAGTATTAAACTTAACTTTCCAGCATGTCCCTGTCCATCTTCTTCTGTTCTCCGGCTCAGCCCCTGGAAAAAAAAAACATTAGTATAACACATACATCAAACACACAAATAAATAAAATATAAACATTATAAATTGAAAACGTACCTGTCCCCGATGACCCCGGCCTTCTCCTCTTCTGCCCCGGCTGGGTCCTTGCTGAATCCGCGCTCTAAAAAAAAATAATAAAAAAACTAACGGAGCTCCACACTCGCGGAACTCCCCGACCCGGTAGGAAATTAGAAATGACGCATTCCGATTGGCTGAAAAGGCTGTCAATCACATTTCAGCCAATCAGAAGGGGCAAAGATGTGAGTCAATCAGGATGGGATACACCCCTATATCCCATTCTGATTGGCTGAAGGAACTGTCAATCTTTTTCAAACCAATCAAAAGGCACTATTGCTTTCAGCCAATCACAATGGGATACACCTGCTCCTTTTGATTGGCTGCAGTCTGATTGACAGTGATAACAGCCAATCAGAAGGCTCAGATGCCTTCTCCCTGTGTCGCTGTATCCCATTGTGTTTGGCTGAAAGCAATAACGCCTTCTGATTGGCTGATGTCACTGTCAATCAGGCTGCAGGGGGTTAGGTATAGAAGCGAGCAATGAAGGCAATGAAACACGCGGGACTTAGCCACCAAACACTTAGTAAACGTGGGATTGCCTTAGCCTCCAAGCACTTGACAAACGCGGGACTTAGAAAAAAAAATTACTAGATGCAGGATTTTGAAAAAAAAAAAATATGAGACACGGGACTTTGAAAAATAAAATATGAGATAGCAAAAATACGAGGTTAACGGCCAAACCACGAAAATACAAAAAACAAAAGAAAATAAACAAAAACATCACACACAGCACGGGGAACAGCCAGGACGTCTGGGAGTGAGGTGGAATGCGAATTTAAGGTGATTTCGACAACTTTCGCCACTCGAAAATGGCCTAAGCGAGAAAAAAAATTGGTGCCCCAAAAAATAAAAATGAGGCTATATGACCCGGACCGCGCAAAACACTGCCACACAGTAACATACGAACTACAAAATACACTATTACAAATGACAGAAAATGTTTGCGAGCCGCGTAACATATTAATAACAATCTACAATGGTGCTTTACACAACTAAACCAACGGATATCCCTCGCGCATGCAGCCTATTTCTACTGCACAGTTGGGACATTCATTACACTTTATCATCAGTGCACCAACACTCAAACTGTACATTGTAAGCTGCCGGAAAATAAAAACAGATTGTTACCTCTTCAAGCTATTGATTGCTAGATATATTAATTACAAATAGGTAAAGTATATTAATTTATTCAAGAACTAATTAATTCGTTATTAGTTATCTAAATATAGATAAATATATATCTCTCTTTATAATGAGTGACGAAGGTGCTCAGAGGAGCAAAAGTAGACGAGAGGAGAGGCTCGCCATGAGCGCTGAAGGTCCTCAGAGTACAAAAAGGTTTACATTGTGTGTCAAACAGCATTCTCATGGCTTTAAATTTTATTGCCCCATCATTTTTGATGGGCAAGTCTCTAGTATATATATATAATAAGAAAAGAGCAAGAATAAATCTTACAATAACTAAAAGGAAATTAACCAGAGGAGGCCTAGCATCAACCAATATAAATGACTACTATATGGCAGTAAGACTAGCCCACTCAGCTAGTTGGGGACCAACAGAACAGAGCCCATGCTGGTTAGACATAGAACAATACTTGATGGGTACAACCGAATTGTTAGATTTTCTATCAGATAACTTGACCAAAGATACATGTTTACAAAATGCCACAAGGGTAGTTAAAGCTAACATTAAATATTGGAAAGTATTGAGGGAAAAATATGATTTGACAAATAATCAATCTTTAGCACATACTATTTAATTTTGCTCAGGGAAGTTTACATATACAGGGAGTGCAGAATTATTAGGCAAATGAGTATTTTGACCACATCATCCTCTTTATGCATGTTGTCTTACTCCAAGCTGTATAGGCTCAAAAGCCTACTACCAATTAAGCATATTAGGTGATGTGCATCTCTGTAATGAGAAGGGGTGTGGTCTAATGACATCAACATCCTATATCAGGTGTGCATAATTATTAGGCAACTTCCTTTCCTTTGGCAAAATGGGTCAAAAGAAGGACTTGACAGGCTCAGAAAAGTCAAAAATAGTGAGATATCTTGCAGAGGGATGCAGCACTCTTAAAATTGCAAAGCTTCTGAAGCGTGATCATCGAACAATCAAGCGTTTCATTAAAAATAGTCAACAGGGTCGCAAGAAGCGTGTGGAAAAACCAAGGCGCAAAATAACTGCCCATGAACTGAGAAAAGTCAAGCGTGCAGCTGCCACGATGCCACTTGCCACCAGTTTGGCCATATTTCAGAGCTGCAACATCACTGGAGTGCCCAAAAGCACAAGGTGTGCAATACTCAGAGACATGGCCCAGGTAAGAAAGGCTGAAAGACGACCACCACTGAACAAGACACACAAGCTGAAACGTCAAGACTTGGCCAAGAAATATCTCAAGACTGATTTTTCTAAGGTTTTATGGACTGATGAAATGAGAGTGAGTCTTGATGGGCCAGATGGATGGGCCCGTGGCTGGATTGGTAAAGGGCAGAGAGCTCCAGTCCGACTCAGACGCCAGCAAGGTGGAGGTGGACTACTGGTTTGGGCTGGTATCATCAAAGATGAGCTTGTGGGGCCTTTTCGGGTTGAGGATGGAGTCAAGTTCAACTCCCAGTCCTACTGCCAGTTCCTGGAAGACACCTTCTTCAAGCAGTGGTACAGGAAGAAGTCTGCATCCTTCAAGAAAAACATGATTTTCATGCAGGACAATGCTCCATCACACGCGTCCAAGTACTCCACAGCGTGGCTGGCAAGAAAGGGTATAAAAGAAGAAAATCTAATGACATGGCCTCCTTGTTCACCTGATCTGAACCCCATTGAGAACCTGTGGTCCATCATCAAATATGAGATTTACAAGGAGGGAAAACAGTACACCTCTCTGAACAGTGTCTGGGAGGCTGTGGTTGCTGCTACACGCAATGTTGATGGTGAACAGATCAAAACACTGACAGAATCCATGGATGGCAGGCTTTTGAGTGTCCTTGCAAAGAAAGGTGGCTATATTGGTCACTGATTTGTTTTTGTTTTGTTTTTGAATGTCAGAAATGTATATTTGTGAATGTTGAGATGTTATATTGGTTTCACTGGTAAAAATAAATAATTGAAATGGGTATATATTTGTTTTTTGTTAAGTTGCCTAATAATTATGCACAGTAATAGTCACCTGCACACACAGATATCCCCCTAAAATAGCTAAAACTAAAAACAAACTAAAAACTACTTCCAAAAATATTCAGCTTTGATATTAATGAGTTTTTTGGGTTCATTGAGAACATGGTTGTTGTTCAATAATAAAATTAATCCTCAAAAATACAACTTGCCTAATAATTCTGCACTCCCTGTAAAGAAAGTTCAATATGGAAAAAATGGAATTTATGTTATGTGTCAAATTTCTATAAGTAAAATAAAATAATAAATTTTGAAGAACTGCAAAAGAAATACGATATTCCACCCTTTTATTGGCTGAGATATAGATGTTTGCTACAAACTCTAAGGAAAAATAGCTATACAACATTTAAAGACTATGATCTAACAGAATTTGAAAAAATCTGTTTGAATATAGGTAATAGTAAATTAATAACGAAATGTTATAAAATTCTGTCCATGAAGAATCAGACTTATCAAACTAATAGAATGGAAAGATGGGAACAAGATATGGGAGAGATATGGAGTGAAACACTGTGGTTTAATGCCTTTACTTTAACAACTAAAGCAGTAAAATGTGCAACGCAAAGAGAGATTTATTTTACATTGGTTCAACGGTGGTACTATGGACCAATTAAACTAGCTCAATTTAACGATCAGCTATAGGTTGAGGGCTGGAGGACCCTCATGGCACTTATTGTGTTAATGTTAGTTAATTATTGTCCCATAAGGGTCTATATAGACCCTTATTGGACTGATGGGGGTTAATTAGAGGTTCATGGTGGAGTGATAGGGTTAATTTTAGGATCTCCAGGGGTACTTATGGTACCCCGCATCAGGGGTTAATTATAATTGTAGTCTGAATCCTTTAAGGACCTGCGAGGCGTCAAATTTGAATTTGACATGCAAGGGGTTAATGTAGGGACCCTGCCAGGGTCCCGATGGGGACCCATGCAACATGGGGGTTTAATTAAGAGCGAGGGGTTTAGGACCAACGAGGAAGTTTAGGGGCAGCGTACGTAAGGGCTTTTAAACCTCTTGCAAGTCCTATTTTGAACCCATAATATTTTGGGCTACATTTGCCGTTTGCGTGTTTGAAGACAATTGCGTCCTTGGGAAATTGTAGCAACTTAATAGCGAATTGCGATTTTAGTAATTGTAACTTTTGTGGGCTTGACAATTAAAAGGCTTAGATGGGTTGTAAATTGCGGTTTTGATAACAGCAGTGATTTTCAGCCTGTTACCTTTAGATTGTTTTTGGATCGCTAAGAGACTCCAATAGCAAATTAGTTTACGTGCTACATTACAGGCTCCAATAGCTCAATTGAATAGGGGCTCATGTTTTTACACTGAAAATGTATTAAAGTCTAGTTGCTTTAGTGAGTGCAGGTTGCTTTAGCGAGTGTGGCTTCTCTCTGACTGAACTGTTCTACCAGCAGGGGTGTAGGAACTGGTGGGGATGAGGGGACAGATCCCCCAGATTGTCTGATGTGGGGACAGAGTTCCCTTTCTTCTCTGCCCCAATGCCTGTTTTTTCTTTTCCTCTCTGTCTCTCTCAATACCTCCAGACTCTCCTCTCTGTGCTGCTTCCTGCCTCCTGTCTCTCACTCCACCCCTTTCTCTCAGCACACTGGAGCCGAGGAGCTATGGGAGCTGCGCAGCTGGGTGAGTACCTTTAGCCCTGTCTCTAATACTCAATCTTTTTCTCTGAACTACTTTCTCTCTCTCTCCCACTGTCTCTCTCCTCATCTTTCACACCAAACCCCTCTTGTCTTTTTCTTCTCCTTTTTTGCTTCCCTCTCCTGTCTGCCTCTTTCCCTGTCTCTCTTCCCCACTCGTTTGCTTTACCCTCTTGTCTCCCCCCTCCCCTCTTGTCCCCCACTTACCTCCCTCCTTACCCTCTTGTCTCCCCCTCCCCTCTTGTCCCCCTTCTTGCCTTCCCTTACCCTCTTGACTCCCCATCCCCACTTGTCTCACCCTCCCCTCCTATCTCCCTCTTCCCCTCTTACCTTCCCCATCCCCTCTTGTCTCCCCCTTCCCTCTTGTCTCTCCCGTTTTCTCTTGTCACTCCCCTTTGCTCTTTTTTCCCCCCTCTTCTTTTCCCTCTGACATTTCCTCTTGTCTCCACCCTCCCCTCTTGTCTTCCCTCGCTCCCTTTGTCTCTCTCTCTCCTCTTGTCTCCTCCCCTCCTCTTGTCTACCCCTCCCTTGTTTCCCCCCCCTCTTGGCTCTCCCCTCCCCTCTTGTCTTCCCCCTCTCCCCTTCTGTCCCCCTCTTGTCTCCCCCTTCCCCTCTTTACTTCCCCATCCCCTATTGCCCCCCCACTCCTTTTGTCTCCCCCTCCCATGTCTTCCCCGCCCCTCTTGTCTCCACCCTCCTATATTTCCCCTCTCCCCTCTTGTCCCCCTATTGTCTCCCCCTTCCCCTCTTATCTTTCCCTTCCCCTATTGGCCTCCCCATCCCCTTTTGTCCCACCTCCACTCTTGTCTCTCCCCTTACCTCTTGTCTCTCCCATTTCTTCTTGTCATCCCCCTACCCCTCTTATTTCATCTTACCCTCTTGTCTCCCACTACCCTCTTGTCTTGCTCTTGCCTCCCTCCTTACCCTTTTGTCTCTGTCTCCCCTTTCCCCTCTTGACTTACCGATGCCCTCTTGTCACCCCTCCCCTCTTGTCTCTCCCATTTTCTCTTGTCTCTCCTCTTTCCTCTTGTCTCCTCCTCCCCTCTTGTCTCCTATCTCTCTCCTTTTGTCTCCCTCTCCTCTTGTCTCTCTTCCCTTGTCTTCCCCTCCCCTCTTGTCTTCCCCCTCTTCCCTCTTGTCCCCCTCTTGTCTTCCCTTTCCACTCTTAAATTTTCCATTCCCTCTTGTCCCGCTCTCAACTCTTGACTCTCCCCTTTCCTCTTGTCTCTCCCATTTCCTCTTGCCTCCCCCCTCCCCTCTTGTCTCCTCTTACCCTCTTGTCTTCCCTCTCCCTTGTCTTCCACTCCCCTCTTGTCTCCCACCATTCACCTCTTGACTTCCCCATCCCCTCTTGTCTACCCTCCCCTCTTGTCTCCCCCACCCATCTTGTCTCTTCCCTTTCCTCTTGTCTCTCCCCTTTCCTCTCATCTCTCCCTGTCTCTTCTCCCCCCCCTCTTCTTTTGTTTCCCACCCTCCTCTTGTCTCCCCTTCCATTGTCTGCCCCTCCCCTCTTGTTTCTCCCCTCCCCTCTTATCTCCCCCCTCCGCTCTTATCTTTCCCCTCTCCCCTCTTGTCTCCCCCTTCCCCTCTTGTCTTTCCCTTCCCCTCTTGACTTCTCCATCCCCTCTTGCCCCCTTTCCACTCTTGTCTCTCCCCTTTCCTCTTGTCATCCCCCCTCCCCTCTTGTCTCATCTTACCCTCTTGTCTCCCCCTCCCTTGCTTTTCCCTCCCATCTTGTCTCCCGCTCCCCTCTTGTCTCCCCCTCCCTTTTCTTCCCCTCCCCTTTTGTCTCCTCCCTTGTCTTACCCCTAACCGCTTGTCTTTCCTCCCTTCTTTCAAGTCTTCAACCCGTCCCCTCTTTTCTTCCATCAATTCTATCTCTCTTTAAACTTTGCTTTCTCTCCCCATCTGTTTATATCCTCCCACAGTTGATCTCTCACTTTCAATATCTGTCTCTACCCTCTTGATCCCCATCTCTCTCTACTCCCTTATCACTTTATCTTTCCTCTATATGTCTCCCCATCTTTCTTCCCCTCTTTCTATTTCTTACTTCCCCTCTAATCTTTTTTACCCCTCTTTCTCTCTCCCTGCTTCTGCTCCCCCAAATGCTCCCTTGTGTCAGTCCCTCTATCTCTCTTTATCTGTCTTTTTACCCTTTCTGTTTCTATAACCCCCTTGTTCAATTTCCCCATCACTCTCCCCTTACTTTTGTCCCTGTCCCTATCTCTGTCACCTCCCTGTGTCTCTACCCCTTTTGTTAGTGTGACGATCCGCAAGTAGGGGCTGTACAAGTACAGAGCCACCTGCTATAGACTACAGATATAGCTGAAAGTGAGGAAATACAATTATTGTTACAGATTGGAAATGCAGCTAAGCATGGGCAAGTTCTAATAATGGGAGACTTTAATTACCCTGATATAAACTGGATAAACGAGACCAGCAGCTCAGCTAAGGGGAGCAGGTTCTTGAGTACACTCAGGGATCATTATCTAGCCCAGGTAATACAAGAACCTACTAGAAATGGGGCCATCTTGGATTTAGTCATCACAAGTAATATTGATATAATATCAAATGTAAAAATAGGGGAACCCTTGGGGAACAGTGATCACAACACAGTCTCATTTGAGATTGAATACAAAAAACAAAGTTGTAAGGGGCCAACAAAAACTCTAAATTTTAAAAGGGCTAACTTTAATGGGCTACGGGCAGCAATACAACATATAGACTGGGACAAAGAACTTACAGGGAAGAATACTGAAAATAAATGGACAACATTCAAATCCTTACTAAATAAACATACTCATCAGCATGTACCATGTGGAAATAAAATAAATAGGAGTAAATCACATCCCATGTGGCTTAACAATGACTTAAAGATCATGATGAGGAAAAAGAAGTATGCATTTAAATTATACAAGAAGGAGGGAACAGAGGCATCTTTATGTGACTATAAGGAAATCAACAAGGCTTGCAAAAGGGCTATTAGACTGGCTAAAATAGAAAATGAGAAGTCAGTTGCAATGGAAAGTAAGACTAACCCTAAAATATTTTATAAATATATTAAAGGGAAGAAGGCCAGGAAGGAATTGATAGGACCATTACAATGTGACACAGGCCATCTGATAATTAGTGACCAGGAAAAGGCAGATGAGCTAAATAGGTTCTTTTCTTCGGTTTACACAAGGGAGGTACCAGTGGTTGGGACACTGCAACATAATGGGGCTACACTACCTTCACTAAATAATTGGTTAACGCAGGAAGAAATACAAAAGAGGTTGGAGAAAATAAATGTTAATAAAGCCCCAGGTCCTGATGGAATACATCCAAGGGTACTGAGGGAGCTGGGTTCTGTAATAGCCAAACCATTATATCTAATCTTTAAAGACTCGCTCACTACAGGGTCTCTACCAGATGACTGGAGAAAAGCAGAGGTGATACCTATATTTAAGAAGGGATCTAGAGCAAATCCGGGGAATTATAGACCAGTGAGCCTCACTTCTGTAGTTGGGAAGCTTTTAGAAGGGTTAATAAGGGACAGAATACAAGAATATGTCTATTTGAACAGGATCATAGGTAGCAGTCAACATGGATTTATGAAGGAAAGGTCGTGTCAGACCAATCTAATTAGTTTTTATGAGGAGGTTAGTAGGAACTTGGATCAGGGCAACTCAGTGGATGTAGTCTTTTTAGATTTTTCAAAGGCATTTGATACAGTGCCACATGGAAGACTAGTGAGCAAACTAAGGGATACAGGAATTGCAGTAAATATCTGCTCATGGATCGAGAGCTGGCTAAAAGACAGGAAGCAAAGGGTTGTTGTAAATGGAACATACTCCGATTGGTCTAATGTGATAAGCGGGGTTCCTCAGGGCTCAGTATTGGGTCCTCTCCTTTTTAACATATTTATTAATGACATTGAAGTAGGACTCGAATGTAGTGTCTCCATTTTTGCTGATGACACTAAGTTGTGCAAGGTAATAAAATCAGATAATGATGTACTTTCCCTACAAAAGGATTTGCATAAATTAGAGAAATGGGCGGCTAAATGGCAGATGAGATTTAATACAAATAAATGTAAGGTTATGCATTTGGGAAGGAAAAATAGCCAAGCAATCTATAATCTTAATGGAGCAAATCTAGGGGTATCAGATATTGAAAGGGATTTGGGAGTACTAGTGGACAACCACCTAGGTAACAGCGCTCAAAGCCAAGCAGCGGCTGCAAAGGCAAATAAAATATTAGCATGTATTAGGAAGGGTATAGAAGCCAGGGAAGAAGATATAATTCTGCCACTATACAAATCTCTAGTACGCCCTCATTTGGAATATGGAGTACAATTTTGGGCACCACCTCACAAAAAAGACATCTTAGAGCTGGAAAAAGTACAGAGAAGGGCTACAAAACTAATAAGGGGAATGGAGGGGCTAAGTTATGAAGAAAGACTAGCAAAATTAAACTTATTTTCGCTAGAAAAAAGGCGTCTAAGAGGAGATATGATTACGTTATTTAAATACATCCAGGGTCCATATAAGGCTTTGTCAAGTGAGCTTTTTGTAGCAAGAGATTTTCAACTGACAAGAGGACATCCGTTGAGGTTAGAGGAAAAAAGATTTCACCTTAAACAAAGAAAAGGGTTCTTCACAGTTAGGGTGGTTAAACTGTGGAATTCTCTACCAAAGGAGGTGGTGACAGCGAATTCGATAGACAACTTCAAAAAGGGGTTAGATATATTTCTGAATAAAGAGGGCATTCAAGGCTATCCTAGATAACTAGCGAAGGAATATTGATCCAGGGAGAAATTTGATCGCCAGTTTCTGGGGTCAGGAAGGAATTTTGCTTTTTTTCCCCCTTATGAGACAATTGGCAAAGTTTCAATGGGGTTTTTTTTATGTTTGCCTTCCTCTGGATCAATTAACAATAATTAACAATTAACAATAATAATAAATAGTCCAAATTAAAAAGATCAATAGAGATCTAAAAAGGTTGAACTTGATGGACTAACTCTTTATTCATTCTCTAATACTATACTATTAATAATTATTTAATCAATAATTTAATTAATAACTAATCCGCATATTGCAGATCAGAGGAGATCTTAACAGGTTGAACTTGATGGACTGAAAGTCTTTTTTCAACCTTAATTACTATGTAACTATGTAACTATATACAGGTTATCTACCTACAAGGACCATTTGGTTATTTGAAATCTCGGCACCAGCACCCTGATATCTTGTTCCTGTATCAGTCAAAGTCTCTCCATCAGTAATCAGTGCTTCCAGGAGTCACAGTAACCTGTGTTGGTAGGATGGAGATAGGTTCAGTATTGCAGCCACCAGGAATAGAATCAGAGATACACGATTTCTATGTATCTCCAAGTGAAGTGATTTATTTTTCAAAATCACAGCAGTATTTATAGCAGTTACACAGAGGGGATGTACACAGCACAACAATGGAAGGAGGGTTACAGACAATTAAAGGAGTAGACCCCACATCCTGAGATCAATAGGATTAACTCCAATACACATCCTGCCATCTCTAGCACATATTAGAGGTGTCTGACCTCCTCTCTTCCTGTAGTTTAATCTGACAAGCAACTGAACAAAGCAGGTTCACAAATACAATAGAGGTGTCCATGCAGATAATCCAGTGGTGGACCCAAAACGTCTGTGCTTTGATGGTCTTAATGGGCCAACACCCAGGCTGGGGAAAAGGGGTCCATGACAGTTAGCCTTTTACTGTCCTATGTCTCTCTTCCCCTCTGCTTGTAAAACTTGTGTCTCTTCTCCCCATCCATACCACCTGCTACTTTCTCTATTATCTCCCTCCTCCCAATCTTTGTCTCCCTCCTTTCTGTCTCAAACCCATCAGATCCTCATCTCTCCCTTACATTTATTTCTCCCCCTCTGTCTTTCCCACTCTGTCTCTCTCCTATTCATCCTACTCTCTCTGCTTCTAATCCCCACTGTCTTTCTCTCCCATCCCTTTTTTTCCCTTCCTTCACCTCTCTCTAACTCGTTTGTCTCTTTCTCTGTCTTGTTCCCTGTCTTTTTCCCTGTCCCTTTTGTCTCTTACTCCTGCACCCCTATTCAACTGTCTCTAACGTTCCTGTATCTATCTATCTCTGTCTCTCTCATTCCCTGTATCTCTTTCTCAGCTCTTTCTTCATCCCTGCCTGTCACCCACTTCTGTCTGTCTCTTGCCTTCGTTTAACTCTCTCTTTCTTTCCTATGTTTCTCCTCCTCTTATTCTTTCCCTTTCCTCTGACCATCTTTCTGTCATCCATTCTTCTACCTTTTGTCTCTTTCTTCCTCTTTCCTCTTTTCCTTTCCCTCTCAGACTCTTTTTTTCTTCTACCCTCTCTTCTTTGATCCCCCTCCTTCTCTTAAAATCTTCCACTCTGTTTCTCACTCATTCTGTTCTTCCTTCTCTCCCCAAGTTTTCTAATTTCTACCTATACTCATTCCCTTCTCTTCCTCTCTCCCTATCTCATAAGAATTTTAACCCTACATTAACAGTATAACAAAGATAAATGAAAGCTTAATTAAAATAATTATGACATAAAAAACAAATGTCTGTTTGTCTTTCTCTCTTCCGCTTCCATTTTCGCTCTCTCTCCCATTTTCTCTCTCTCCTGCCTTCTTTTCATAATCCCTTTTGGCCCATCTCTTTCCTCCATGTATACTCTCTCGCTGCCTTTTCTCTCCCTCCATGATTTTCTCCCTCTCTCTCTCTCTCTTTCTGTTCTCTCCTGTCCTCTTATGTTCTCTCAACATATTATATTCCATTCTTCTGTTCTCTAACTCTATCTTCTCCCACTTCTTCTTCCCTCTCTATTTTCTCTCTGTTCCTTTCTTTTCGTCTATCTCCTCTCTCACTCTTACCTTCTTTACTTATTTTTGCCTCTTCTTTTTTCTTCTTTGTGCTTTGACTTCCAATTTCTCTATTTTTTCCCTTTGTCTATTTTTCCTGTTTTCTCCCATCTTCCTAATTTCTCTCAAACCTTAGCTTCTCTCACACCTTCTTTACTCTTTTCTCTTCTCCTCTCTGCTTCTCTCTTCTGTTTGCTCTGTCTTGTCTTCTCTGTATCTCCTATCCTTTTCGTCTTCTCCATCTCTTAATAATCTGAAATCTCAAGGAGCACCTTTCCTTATCTTAATGCACATCAGGATACTTAATTCCCCCTCTTTCTCATACAGAAACTTGTAAGAGGGATGGAGCCCGGTCTGGAGCAGTTACAAGGAGCGCTATCAGGGAAAATTCAGGGATGTAGTAAGCAGTCTGCAAACCAGATGTCAGACAGGTAAACACGTTGCAGAATGAGGGAGGAGACCATGCTATGTAAGGTGAGAACAAGCATGGGCTGGGTGGGATTACATTTTAAAGCCTTAGAAAGTGTGGAAACATTTTATATTAGCACAGTTCTGTAAAGTGGGGTTTGAGCAGCCTGGATCATTTACAGAGGGACAGTGTCATTTTTGTGGCACGTCACGCAAGTCCACAGTTCTGTAAATTTTATCCCCCCAAAAAATGGTTTGGCTCCTACGCCACTGGCTACCAGTCTCTGCACTTCGTCTCTACTCCACAAGTATGCTGGAAAGGTAGCTTTGCTTTCATAGCAAAGATTTGAATCATCAGGATAAAGAACCACAACTACCAGAATTCTGGGAATGGCACAGATTTAATCTAATCCATTTGAGACAATGACATTCTGAGACTGGATATGAGCAGGAAAGGGAAGGACGATAAAGTAAATTTAGTCCACAGACCATAAGGGAGAGTTTCTACAACATAATAGTTGCCCTTAACCCTGTTTCTGTCACTGCAAACAACATAATAGGATAGGAAAACAATTGAACAACAGACAATTTTGGCAGCTAAAGAGTAAAAATGGTGAATAATGAAATATAGTTGTATCATATAAATAAAATATATATTCATAGTAATTTTGTTTTGGTATTTTACTCTTGTAAGTGTCCTTTACTCTTATTTTCTGCATATTTACTTTATATACAGTACCTGCTATTTATTTTGGCATCATAAATGATCCCACTCCATGCTGATGATAGCCAGTAAGCTTGAAACAGCTGTACATGGATTGGATACTCGGCCTGTGTTTAATCCAACCTTGGCTTTGCATTAAAGCTGTGTAATACAGCGTGAAAAGGCTTAAAGGAAGCCATGTTTGATAATGGCTATGGATTGAAGAGAGAGGCATTTGTGGGCACATTTGCATGTCCCAGCTCAACTTCCCAGAATGCAGTGTAAAAACTGTTTTTCTCGGAACTCTGAGCAGGAAGCAGTTTTTTTAATTTGCTTTAGACATTCATATATGAACACAGATGTACTTTTTATCTTCTATATATACATGTATATATATATATATATATATATATATATATATATATATATATATATATATATATATATCCTTCTGGGTCGCTACCTTGTCATGTTGAAGGGGCTTATGTACCTCAATGAAGCTGTGAGCTATACTATGTAGGGTAATTGTAACGGAGCAGGAACACGCAGTCCAAAATCTCCGCTGGTATACGATAAAATACCCACGAGGCACTACAGTTTCACCATTCCCGACCTCCCATATTGGACGACACACAATTTGGGAGTCAAATGAATACTGACTTTATTTTGTTATTGCAGAAATATTTATACCCATCTCTTCCCACAGGCAATCCACATCCCCCATATTTGGCTGCACAATACCCATAAAGAGAACAATAGGTGGGTCACACCTCCCTGGCAACTTTGATACAATCAGACATTGATTCAATTACACTTCTTTGTTCTTATCAGAGAATTAAAACACTTTGGAAAATGCAAGGATCCTTTACAACTTTCTTATCTCTTGAATCTCTGTAACAGGATTATCTATTAGCCTAGGTCTGCAAAAGTCTGGCTAATATTCTGCAGAGCATCAACCAGCATACATATTGTAGGATCATATTTTAACCAAGAATAATCATAAAACAGGGTAAAACAGTGATGGGTTCCGCTACACACCTCCCCCTTGACCATAAGCCGGCATACACGGTCTGATCCCAACGGATCGGCCTGGGGATGTCCGGACAAAAGTATTTGTTGGTCAATTCTCTAGTTTGACAACCCATCAGCATTACTGCAATTCACATTTACTCCCATTTCCCATATCCCCAGATAGCTGGGATCTGAGCGCACAAAACCACCGAATAGCGCTCAGATCCTCTTCACACAGTTCAATTGCCAAGTAGCTAAAGTCTTTCCCATAGTCTTTGATTATATGAATGGGCTTCATGGCACAGTGATCTGGGGTATCATGGTTCACACAGGGCAAGTACAGAATGACCCCCCTGTATGTAAAGGGCCAGAATGAGTGACTTACACTCTGGTATGGCCGAACACTGGTTCCAAAGGGCAATATGTACCAGGGCCATAGTCGCAGGGCAGGAGGCTGGCAAACAGTCCTCTCCGAGCCAAAGTGGCGAAGGGCACTTCGTCACACATCTCCCTTTTGGGGGGAAGTCTAACCAGGCACCTGGATATTTTGCTGGGGTGATGGTGCAACACGCTGAGGGGACTTGAGGGGCAGAGGCCAGCGGCACTCTGCCCTGATGCCAGCTCTTCTGCTGGTATAACCTGCAGGACCTCCTGCTCTGTACAAGGGACAAAGGGAGGGCAGAGGCCGACTGCACTCTGCCCCGCTGTCAGCTCTTCTGCTGGGGTACTTGGGACATATTCCGGCTCAGTAGCCAGGGAAACGTGGGGGTCAGTGGGGGTTAACATTTCCTCTGTTAACCCTGGGGCCACATTAGAAGTTAGCTGGGGAGGGGAATTTGTACTTACCCCCTCCTCCGGTTGTCCCAGTGACGGTAGTTGGGGATCTGGACAAGCTGTGGGCGCAGAGACCACGGTCCCATCTGCGCCGTCTGGGAGATTGGTGTCTCCCCTGGTTTGTGTAAACTGTCGCTGGGGGGGAAGGACGACACCTTCTGCCCCCTGTGTTTCACACTGCCGCTGGGGGGGAAGGACGACACCTTTGGCCCCCTGGGGTACCCACTGCCGCTGTGGAGGAAGGTCGACACCTTCTGCTCCCTGGGGTTCACACTGCCGCTGGGGATGAAGGACGACACCTTATGCCCCCTGGGGTTCACACTGCCGCTGAGGGGGAAGGACGACACCTTCTGCCCCCTGGGGTTCACACTGCCGCTGGGGAGGAAGGACGGCCCCTTCTGCTCCCTGGGGTACACACTGCCGCTTGGGGGGAAGGACGACACCTTCGGCCCCCTGGGGTACACACTGCCGCTGGGGGGGAAGGACGACACCTTCGGCCCCCTGGGGTACACACTGCTGCTGGGGAGGAAGGACGACACCTTCAGCTCCCTGGGGTACACACTGCTGCTGGGAGAAACAAAAGCGGAGGTCAGCTCCCCCAAGTCGTTACCCAGGATGACATCAGCTGGTAAGTCCTGCATGAGGCCCACTTCCACATTCCCCGACCCCGCTCCCCAATCCAAATGTACTTTAGCAGTGGGAATTTTGTAAATCGCCCCCCCTGCCACCCGGACTGCCACATATTCTCCAGTGAGCTGGTGCTTGGGGACTAGGTGATTGCGAACCAGGGTTATGGTGGCCCCAGAATCGCGCAGACCCTGAAGGCGTTTTCCCTCTACGTGTACCCCTTGGCGGTGTCCCTGTCGGTTGTCTGGAGCTGCTTGTACTGGGTTAACCTCGTGGAGGGTGCCCAAAGATTCTTCATTAGACTGGGTCCCGAAGAAAGGTTGTCGAGGCTCACTCTGGTAGCAGTGTACTGCTGCCCGGTTTGCAGGGAAATGGTTGGAGTATTCCACGTGGAGCGGTTTCTGTTTCTGGGACAGTCTCTTTGCATGTGGCCCTGCTGGTTACACGTGTGGCACCTGATGAAAGATCGGGCATTGTTGTACCGTGGAGGGGTTTGGTAGTTCCCACCACCCGGACGCAGTGCTGGGGTGGGGTTAATGGTGGGCGGTCGGTTAGCAGCTCCCAAGATGGACCGTGCCTGTGCCTGCTGTGCCCTCCTGGCATCTTGGTACTCATCTGCCCACCTGGCCGCTTCAGTTAAGATGCGCGGTTTCCGATCTCTCAGCCAGTTTTGTAAATCCGGGGTTAACCCCTGGAAGAATTGCTCCAGTAGCAGTAATTGTAGCATGTCCTCCACTGTGGTTGCTTGTGCGGCTTGTACCCAACCTTTGCCCGCCCTAGTTAAGCGGTGCGCCCACTCCATGTGAGTATCTTTCTCTGTCTTTCGGCTTTCTCGGAACCGCTGCCGGTATGCCTCCTGGGTAATTGCGTACCTGTCCAGGATCGCCTGCTTTACTTTCTGGTAGTCTCTGCTATCCCCGTCTGGCATGGTGCGGTAGGCTTCTGCTGCCCGGCCCGCTAGCTTACTCACCAACAGGGTTACCTGGTCGGCGGCGTTGATCTCATGTAATTGGCATAATCTCTCAAAGTCATGCAAGTAGCCATCAATGTCTTCGGTCTCCACATAGTTTTTAAAAGCATGGTACGGGAGTTTAGGCTTCCCCGGTACTATGTGTGGTGTGATTAGGGACCCCTCTCTGGACCTCCAGTCTGCCCGCTGCTTTCCCATTATGTATTCGTGGACATCGGACATAATCCTTTCCAAGGTTTCTGTGGGAGGCGTACCTGGGAAATGGGCCAGTCTGCATTGGAGTTCTCTTCCAAACTCATTCTGTGTGCTGTCCGTAAGAGGTGCTGCAGCAGCTGCCCGGTCTCCCTCCATGAGTTCAACAATAAGGGTAGCTTTGGTTTTATTGCTGGCAATAATTCCCCTTGCTTCCAATAGCTCTTTTAGCGTGGCCCGTTTCAACATTCGGGTCTATTCACATACCCTTTCCTTTCGGTTCCATACGAAATAGCAAATTTCCCAAATGGCTGTAACTGCCGAACAACGGTCTGCTGTGAGGTTTGAATCCCGTCGCTGCCATCAAATGTAACGGAGCAGGAACACGCAGTCCAAAATCTCCGCTGGTATACGATAAAATACCCACGAGGCACTACAGTTTCACCATTCCCGACCTCCCATATTGGACGACACACAATTTGGGAGTCAAATGAATACTGACTTTATTTTGTTATTGCAGAAATATTTATACCCATCTCTTCCCACAGGCAATCCACATCCCCCATATTTGGCTGCACAATACCCATAAAGAGAACAATAGGTGGGTCACACCTCCCTGGCAACTTTGATACAATCAGACATTGATTCAATTACACTTCTTTGTTCTTATCAGAGAATTAAAACACTTTGGAAAATGCAAGGATCCTTTACAACTTTCTTATCTCTTGAATCTCTGTAACAGGATTATCTATTAGCCTAGGTCTGCAAAAGTCTGGCTAATATTCTGCAGAGCATCAACCAGCATACATATTGTAGGATCATATTTTAACCAAGAATAATCATAAAACAGGGTAAAACAGTGATGGGTTCCGCTACAGTAATATAGTATCACAAGCAAATACTTAAATAGTTACATAGTTACATAATAATTGAGGTTGACAAAAAGACTTTTAGTCCATCAAGTTCAACCTGTTTAGATGTCCTCTGATCTGCAATATTCAGATAAATTGTTAATTGATCCAGTGGAAGGCAAATAGAAAAAAATCCAAGTGAAATTTTGCCAATTCAGTTAAAAGGGAAAAAAAATATAAAATTCCTTCCTGACCCCAGATACTGGCGATTAAAATCTTCCCTGGATCAATATCCTATCTCTAAGTATCCAGGATAGCCCTGAATGCCCTTTTTATTTACAAATATATCCAATCCCTTTTTAAAGATTGTAACGGAACCCATCACTGTTTTACCTCGTTTTATGGTTATTTAATTATTATGGTTAAAATATGATCCTACTGTTATACTGTATGTATGTTGGTTTAAGCTCTGCAGAATATTAGCCCAGACTATTGCAGACCTTGGCATAATAGATAATCCTATTACAAGGGCTCCTCATAAGCAAGAGAGGTCCATTGTGTGAAGTGTTCACATTGTGAAGATGGAACAAAGGGAAGGATGATCTAATCAATGTCTGATTGTATCAAAGTAGCCAGGTAGCCTCAGGGAGGTGTGACCCACCTATTGTCCCTCTATGTGTATTGTGTGGCCAACTATGGGGGATGTGTATTGCCTGTGGGAAGAGATGTGTATATATATTTCTGCACATAACAAAATAAAGTCATTCGTCTTTGACTCCCAATTGAGTGTCGTCCAATATGGGAGGTTGGGGATGGTGAGACTGTAGTGCTTCTTGGATATTTTACCATATACCAGCGGAGATATTGGATTCCTGTTCTAACTCCGTTACATTTGGTGGCAAGTGGCGGAATTGTTCCCACGGTCAGAAGGACAGCTACAGGAGACACCATTCCGTGGAGTTACAAATTGAGGGCAACGCTAGTATCTGTACAGCGCCCCTGGCTACAGCAGGATGGAACCGGCTAGTTTTCGGACAGCGTTCCATGATGATGAGGATTAGGCGGCTGCGGACTACAGGGATGCAGACAGAAAGGAACTCATGGAGGGAGACCGGGCAGCGGCTACAGCACCTCTTACGGACAGCACACAGAATGAGTTTGGAAGAGAACTCCAAAGCAGACTGGCCTTTTTCCCAAGTATGCTTCCCACAATAACCTTGGAATGGTTAATGACAGATGTCCACGAATACATAATGGAAAAGCAGCGGGCACAGGGGCGGTCCATCTTGGGAGCTGCTAACCCACCTCCCACCATTAACCCCCCCCCCCCCAGCAGTGCGTCCGGGTGGTGGGAACTACCAAACCCCTCCACGGTACATCAGGTGCCACACGTGTAACCAGAAGGGCCACATGCAGAGAGACTGTCCCAAAAACAGAAACCGCTCCACGTGGAATACTCCAACTAATTCCCCTCCCCAGCGACAGTGTGTATCCCAGGGAGCAGAAGGTGCCGTCCTTCCTCCCCAGCGACAGTGTGTATCCTAGGGAGCAGAAGGTGCCGTCCTTCCTCCCCAGCGGCAGTGTGTACCCCAGGGAGCAGAAGGTGCCGTCCTTCCTCCCCAGCGGCAGTGTGTACCCCAGGGAGCAGAAGGTGCCGTCCTTCCTCCCCAGCGTCAGTGTGTACCCCAGGGAGCAGAAGGTGCCGTCCTTTCTCCCCAGCGGCAGTGTGTACCCCAGGGGGCCGAAGGTGTCATCCTTCCCCCCAAGCGACAGTGTGTATCCCAGGGAGCAGAAGGTTCCGTCCTTCCTCCCCAGCCACAGTGTGTACCCCAGGGAGCAGAAGGTGCCGTGCTTCCTCCCCAGTGGCAGTGTGTACCCCAGGGGGCCGAAGGTGCCGTCCTTCCCCCCCAGCTACAGTGTGTATCCCAGGGAGCAGAAGGTGCCGTCCTTCCTCCCCAGCGGCAGTGTGTACCCCAGGGAGCCGAATGGACCGACCTTCCTCCCCAGCGGCAGTGGGTACCCCAGGGGGCCGAAGGTGTCTTCCTTCCCCCTTAGCTACAGTGTGTATCCCAGGGAGCAGAAGGTGCCGTCCTTCCTCCCCAGCGGCAGTGTGTACCCCAGGGGGCCGAAGGTGTCGTCCTTCCCCCCCAGCGGCAGTGTGTATCCTAGGGAGCAGAAGGTGCCATCATTCCTCTCCAGCGGCTGTGTGTACCCCAGGGGGCCGAAGGTGTCATCCTTCACCCCCAGCGGCAGTGTGTATCCCAGGGAGCAGAAGGTGCCGTCCTTCCTCCCCAGCGACAGTGTGTACCCCAGGGAGCAGAAGGTGCCGTCCTTCCTCCCCAGCGGCAGTGTGTACCCCAGGGGGCCGAAGGTGTCGTCCTTCCCCCCCAGCAGCAGTGTGTATCCATGGGAGCAGAAGGTGCCGTCCTTCCTCCCCAGCGGCAGTTTGTATCCCAGGGAGCAGAAGGTGCCGTCCTTCCACCCCAGCTACAGTGTGTATCCCAGGGAGCAGAAGGTGACGTCCTTCCTCCCCAGCAGGAGTGTGTACCCCAGGGAGCAGAAGGGGCCATCCTTCCTCCCCAGCGGCAGTGTGTACCCCAGGGGGCCGAAGGTGTCGTCCTTCCCGACCAGCGGCAGTGTGTATCCTAGGGAGCAGAAGGTGAAGTCCTTCCTCCCCAGCGGCAGTTTGTATCCCAGGGAGCAGAAGGTGCCGTCCTTCCTCCCCAGCGGCAGTGTGTACCCCAGGGAGCAGAAGGTGCCGTCCTTCCTCCCCAGCGGCAGTGTGTACCCCAGGGAGCAGAAGGTGCCGTCCTTCCTCCCCAGCGGCAGTGTGTACCCCAGGGAGCTGAAGGTGTCGTCCTTCCTCCCCAGCGGCAGTGTGTACCCCAGGGGGCCGAAGGTGTCGTCCTCCCCCACCCCCAGCGGCAGTGTGTATCCCAGGGAGCAGAAGGTGTCGTCCTTCCCCCCCCAGCGGCAGTGTGTATCCCAGGGAGCAGAAGGTGCCGTCCGTCCCCCCCAGGTGGCAGTGTGTACCCCAGGGAGCAGAAGGTGCCGTCCTTCCTCCCCAGCGGCAGTGTGTATTCCAGGGGGCCGAAGGTGTCGTCCTTCCCCCCCAGCGGCAGTGTGTACCCCAGGGAGCAGAAGGTGCCGTCCTTCCTCCCCAGCGACAGTGTGTACCCCAGGGAGCAGAATGGACCGACCTTCCTCCCCAGCGGCAGTGTGTACCCCAGGGAGCCGAAGGTGTCGTCCTTCCCCCCCAGCTACAGTGTGTATCCCAGGGAGCAGAAGGTGACGTCCTTCCTCCCCAGCGGCAGTGTGTACCCCAGGTAACAGAAGGGGCCGTCCTTCCTCCCCAGCGGGAGTGGGTACACCAGGGGGCCGAAGGTGTCGTCCTTCCCCCCCAGCGGCAGTGTGTATCCTAGGGATCAGAAGGTGCCGTCCTTCCTCCCCAGCGGCAGTGTGTACCCCAGGGGGCTGAAGGTGTCGTCCTTCACCCCCAGCGGCAGTGTGTATCCCAGGGAGCAGAAGGTGCCGTCCTTCCTCCCCAGCGACAGTGTGTACCCCAGGGAGCAGAAGGTGCCGTCCTTCCTCCCCAGCGGCAGTGTGTACCCCAGGGGGCCGAAGGTGTCGTCCTTCCCCCCCAGCTACAGTGTGTATCCCAGGGAGCAGAAGGTGACGTCCTTCCTCCCCAGCAGGAGTGTGTACCCAAGGGAGCAGAAGGGGGCGTCCTTCCTCCCCAGCGGCAGTGTGTACCCCAGGGGGCCGAAGGTGTCGTCCTTCCCCCCCAGCGGCAGTGTGTATCCTAGGGAGCAGAAGGTGCCGTCCTTCCTCCCCAGCGGCAGTTTGTATCCCAGGGAGCAGAAGGTGCCGTCCTTCCTCCCCAGCGGCAGTATGTACCCCAGGGAGCAGAAGGTGCCATCCTTCCCCCCCAGCAGCAGTGTGTATCCCAGGGAGCAGAAGGTGCCGTCCTTCCTCCCCAGCGGCAGTGTGTACCCCAGGGAGCTAAAGGTGTCGTCCTTCCTCCCCAGCGGCAGTGTGTACCCCAGGGGGCCGAAGGTGTCGTCTTTCCCCCCCAGCGGCAGTGTGTATCCTAGGGAGCAGAAGGTGCTGTCCTTCCTCCCCAGCGGCAGTGTGTACCCCAGGGAGCAGAAGGTGCCATCCTTCCCCCCCAGCAGCAGTGTGTATCCCAGGGAGCAGAAGGTGCCGTCCTTCCTCTCCAGCGGCAGTGTGTACCCCAGGGAGCTGAAGGTGTCGTCCTTCCTCCCCAGCGGCAGTGTGTACCCCAGGGGGCCAAAGGTGTCATCCTTCCCCCCCAGCTACAGTGTGTATCCCAGGGAGCAGAAGGTGACGTCCTTCCTCCCCAGCAGGAATGTGTACCCCAGGGAGCAGAAGGGGCCGTCCTTCCTCCCCAGCGGCAGTGTGTACCCCAGGGAGCAGAAGGTGCCGTCCTTCCCCCCCAGCAGCAGTGTGTATCCCAGGGAGCAGAAGGTGTCGTCTTTCCCCCCCAGCGGCAGTGTGTATCCCAAGGAGCAGAAGGTGCTATCCGTCCCCCCCCAGCGGCAGTGTTTACCCCAGGGAGCAGAAGGTGCCGTCCTTCCTCCCCAGTGACAGTGTGTACCCCAGGGAGCAGAAGGTGCCGTCCTTCCTCCCCAGCGGCAGTGTGTACCCCAGGGAGCAGAAGGGGCCGTCCTTCCTCCCCAGCGGCAGTGTGTACCCCAGGGGGCCGAAGGTGTCGTCCTTCACCCCCAGCGGCAGTGTGTATCCCAGGGAGCAGAAGGTGCCGTCCTTCCTCCCCAGCAACAGTGTGTACCCCAGGGAGCAGAAGGTGCCGTCCTTCCTCCCCAGCAGGAGTGTGTACCCCAGGGAGCAGAAGGTGCCGTCCTTCCTCCCCAGCGACAGTGTGTACCCCAGGGAGCAGAAGGTGCCGTCCTTCCTCCCCAGCTGCAGTGTGTACCCCAGTGGGCCGAAGGTGCCGTCCTTCCTCCCCAGCGACAGTGTGTACCCCAGGGGGCTGAAGGTGTCGTCCTTCACCCCCAGCGGCAGTGTGTATCCCAGGGAGCAGAAGGTGCCGTCCTTCCTCCCCAGCGACAGTGTGTACCCCAGGGAGCAGAAGGTGCCGTCCTTCCTCCCCAGCGGCAGTGTGTACCCCAGGGGGCCGAAGGTGTCGTCCTTCCCCCCCAGCTACAGTGTGTATCCCAGGGAGCAGAAGGTGACGTCCTTCCTCCCCAGCAGGAGTGTGTACCCAAGGGAGCAGAAGGGGGCGTCCTTCCTCCCCAGCGGCAGTGTGTACCCCAGGGGGCCGAAGGTGTCGTCCTTCCCCCCCAGCGGCAGTGTGTATCCTAGGGAGCAGAAGGTGCCGTCCTTCCTCCCCAGCGGCAGTTTGTATCCCAGGGAGCAGAAGGTGCCGTCCTTCCTCCCCAGCGGCAGTATGTACCCCAGGGAGCAGAAGGTGCCATCCTTCCCCCCCAGCAGCAGTGTGTATCCCAGGGAGCAGAAGGTGCCGTCCTTCCTCCCCAGCGGCAGTGTGTACCCCAGGGAGCTAAAGGTGTCGTCCTTCCTCCCCAGCGGCAGTGTGTACCCCAGGGGGCCGAAGGTGTCGTCTTTCCCCCCCAGCGGCAGTGTGTATCCTAGGGAGCAGAAGGTGCTGTCCTTCCTCCCCAGCGGCAGTGTGTACCCCAGGGAGCAGAAGGTGCCATCCTTCCCCCCCAGCAGCAGTGTGTATCCCAGGGAGCAGAAGGTGCCGTCCTTCCTCTCCAGCGGCAGTGTGTACCCCAGGGAGCTGAAGGTGTCGTCCTTCCTCCCCAGCGGCAGTGTGTACCCCAGGGGGCCAAAGGTGTCATCCTTCCCCCCCAGCTACAGTGTGTATCCCAGGGAGCAGAAGGTGACGTCCTTCCTCCCCAGCAGGAATGTGTACCCCAGGGAGCAGAAGGGGCCGTCCTTCCTCCCCAGCGGCAGTGTGTACCCCAGGGAGCAGAAGGTGCCGTCCTTCCCCCCCAGCAGCAGTGTGTATCCCAGGGAGCAGAAGGTGTCGTCTTTCCCCCCCAGCGGCAGTGTGTATCCCAAGGAGCAGAAGGTGCTATCCGTCCCCCCCCAGCGGCAGTGTTTACCCCAGGGAGCAGAAGGTGCCGTCCTTCCTCCCCAGTGACAGTGTGTACCCCAGGGAGCAGAAGGTGCCGTCCTTCCTCCCCAGCAGGAGTGTGTACCCCAGGGAGCAGAAGGGGCCGTCCTTCCTCCCCAGCGGCAGTGTGTACCCCAGGGGGCCGAAGGTGTCGTCCTTCACCCCCAGCGGCAGTGTGTATCCCAGGGAGCAGAAGGTGCCGTCCTTCCTCCCCAGCAACAGTGTGTACCCCAGGGAGCAGAAGGTGCCGTCCTTCCTCCCCAGCAGGAGTGTGTACCCCAGGGAGCAGAAGGTGCCGTCCTTCCTCCCCAGCGACAGTGTGTACCCCAGGGAGCAGAAGGTGCCGTCCTTCCTCCCCAGCTGCAGTGTGTACCCCAGTGGGCCGAAGGTGCCGTCCTTCCTCCCCAGCGACAGTGTGTACCCCAGGGAGCAGAAGGTGCCGTCCTTCCTCCCCAGCGGCAGTGTTTACCCCAGAGAGCTGAAGGTGTCGTCCTTCCTCCCCAGCGGCAGTGTGTACCCCAGGGGGCCGAAGGTGTCGTCCTTCCCCCCCAGCTACAGTGTGTATCCCAGGGAGCAGAAGGTGACGTCCTTCCTTCCCAGCGGCAGTGTGTACCCCAGGGGGCCGAAGGTGTCGTCCTTCCCTCCCAGTGGCAGTGTGTACCCCAGGGAGCAGAAGGTGCCATCCTTCCTCCCTAGCGACAGTGTGTACCCCAGGGAGCAGAAGGTGCCGTCCTTCCTCCCCAGCGGCAGTGTGTACCCCAGGGAGCAGAAGGTGCCGTCCTTCCCCTCCAGCAGCAGTGTGTATCCCAGGGAGCAGAAGGTGCCGTCCTTCCTCCCCAGCGGCAGTGTGTACCCCAGGGAGCTGAAGGTGTCGTCCTTCCTCCCCAGCGGCAGTGTGAACCCCAGGGGGCCGAAGGTGTCGTCCTCCCCCCCCAGCGGCAGTGTGTATCCCAGGGAGCAGAAGGTGTCGTCCTTCCCCCCCAGCGGCAGTGTGTATCCCAGGGAGCAGAAGGTGCTGTCCGTCCCCCCCCCCAGCGGCAGTGTGTACCCCAGGGAGCAGAAGGTGCCGTCCTTCCTCCCCAGCGGCAGTGTGTATTCCAGGGAGCAGAAGGTGCCGTCCTTCCCCCCCAGCGGCAGTGTGTATCCCAGGGAGCAGAAGGTGCGGTCCGTCCCCCCCCAGCGGCAGTGTGTACCCCAGGGAGCAGAAGGTGCCGTCCTTCCTTCCCAGCGGCAGTGTGTACCCCAGGGGGCCGAAGGTGTCGTCCTTCCCTCCCAGTGGCAGTGTGTACCCCAGGGAGCAGAAGGTGCCATCCTTCCTCCCTAGCGACAGTGTGTACCCCAGGGAGCAGAAGGTGTCGTCCTTCCTCCCCAGCGGCAGTGTGTACCCCAGGGGGCCAAAGGTATCGTCCTTCCCCCCCCAGCTACAGTGTGTATCCCAGGGGGCCGAAGGTGTTGTCCTTCCCCCCAAGCGGCAGTGTGAACCCCAGGGAGCTGAAGGTGTCGCCCTCTCCCCCCAGCGACAGCTTACCCTAACAAGGGGAGACACCAATCGACCAGACGGCGCAGATGGGGCCATGGTCTCTGTGCCTGACCTACCGGGATGCTGGACAGCCTGTCCAGATCCCCAACTACCCTCACTGGGACAACCGGAGGAGGGGGTAAGTACAAATTCCCCTCCCCAGCTAACTCCTAATGTGGCCCCAGGGTTAACAGAGGAAATGTTAACCCCCACTGACCCCCACCATTCCCTGGCTACTGAGCCGGAATATGTCCCAAGTACCCCAGCAGAAGAGCTGACAGGGGGGCAGAGTGCAGTCGGCCTCTGCCCTCCCTTTGTCCCTTGTACAGAGCAGAATGTCCTGCAGGTTATACCAGCAGAAGAGCTGGCATCAGGGCAGAGTGCCGCTGGCCTCTGCCACTCAAGTCCCCTCAGCGTGTTGCCCCATCACCACAGCGAAATATCCAGGTGCCTGGTTAGACTTCCCCCCAAAGGGGAGATGGGTGATGAAGTGCCTTTTGCCACTTTGTCCTGGAGAGGACTTATTGCCAGCCTCCTGCCCTGCGACTATGGCCCTGGGACATATTGACCTTTAAAAACAGTATTCGGCCATACCAGAGTGTATGTCCCTTATTCTGGCCCTTTAAATAAAGGGGGGTCATTCGGTACTTGCCCTGTGGGAGCGGTGATACCCCGGATAGCTATGCCATGGAGCCCATTCATATAATTAAAGACTATGGGAAAGACTTTAGCTACCTGGCAATTGAACTGTGTGAATAGGATCTGAGTGCTATTCTGTAGTTTTGTGCGCTCAGATCCCAGCTCTGGGGATATGTGAAATGTTTGTGTGTTATGTGTAAAAGGTGACTTTATGTATTTTAAAGTGGTTTATATTTTTTTGCAATCATGTGCTCAATGGAGTCTGCCTCTATCCCTGGATAATTGGATTACTTTCCCCATTGTCTCCAGTACAGAGGCCTCTGTACAACCAGTTTGTAAAATGTATTTTCCTCTCCTTGAAATGTTTATTGCTGTGAATGCTGTATGAAGTGTGCGTTTGTTTTGTTCTTGAAATGTGAGTAAAGGTGAATTGCAGTAATGCTGATGGGTTGTCAAACTAGAGAATTGACCAACAACTACTTTTGTCCGGACATCCCCAGGCCGATCCATTGGGATCAGACCGTGTATGCCGGCTTATGGTAACGGGGGAGGTGTGTAACGGAACCCATCACTGTTTTACCCCGTTTTATGGTTATTTAATTATTATGGTTAAAATATGATCCTACTGTTATACTGTATCTATGTTGGTTTATGCTCTGCAGAATATTAGCCCAGACTATTGCAGACCTTGGCATAATAGATAATCCTATTACAAGGGCTCCTCATAAGCAAGAGAGGTCTATTGTGTGAAGTGTTCACATTGTGAAGATGGAACAAAGGGAAGGATGATCTAATCAATGTCTGATTGTATCAAAGTAGCCAGGTAGCCTCAGGGAGGTGTGACCCACCTATTGTCCCTCTATGTGTATTGTGTGGCCAACTATGGGGGATGTGTATTGCCTGTGGGAAGAGATGTGTATATATATTTCTGAACATAACAAAATAAAGTCAGTAGTCTTTGACTCCCAATTGAGTGTTGTCCAATATGGGAGGTTGGGGATGGTGAGACTGTAGTGCTTCTTGGATATTTTACCATATACCAGCGGAGATATTGGATTTGTGTTCCAACTCCACTACAAAGATATCTATTGAATCTGCTGTCACCACCTCCTTTGGTAGAGAAGTCCACAGATTAACCAACCCTTTTCTTTCTTTAAGGTGAAATCTTTTTACTTCTAATCTCAAAGGATGTCCCCATGTCAGTTGAAAACCTCTTGGCACAAAAAGTTCACTTGACAAAGCCTTTAATTGACCCTGGATATATTTATATAAGGTAATCATATCCCCTCAAAAGGGTTGAATTTGGTTAGTCTTTCTTCATAACTTAGCCCCTCCATTCCCCTTATTAGTTTTGTTGCCCTTCTCTGTACTTTTCCCAGCTCTACAATGTCCTTTTTATGCAGCGGTGCCCAAAATTGTACTCCATATTCCAAATGAGGGCATATTAGGGATTTGTTTAGTAGCAGAATTATATTTGCTTCTCTGGCTTTACCCTTCTTAATACATGCTAATATTTTACTTTCCTTTGCAGATGCTGCTTGGCATTACACACTGTTACCTATGTGGTTGTCCACAAGTACTCCCAAATCCCTTTCAATCTCTGATACCCCTAGATTTGCTCCATTAGGATTATTAATTGCATGGCTATTTTTCCTTCCCAGCTGCATAACGTTACATTTATTCATAATAAATCTCATCTGCAATTTAGTCGCCCATTTCTCTAATTTATGCGAATCCCTTTTGGAGGGAAAGTATTTTCTGTTTATCTGATTCAATTACCTTGCACAACTTCGTGTCATTAGAAAAATTGACACAATACTTTCCAATCCTACTTCTTAGTCATTAATACATATGTTAAAAAGTAGAAGACCTAATGCTGAACCCTGAGGAACGCCACTCACCACATTAGTCCAATCTGAGTATGTTCCATTTACAACAACCCTTTGCTTCCTGTCTTTTAGCCAGCTCTCAATCCATGAGCAGATATTTACTGCAATTCCTGTATCCCTTAGTTTGCACAATAGTCTCCCATGTGGCACTCTATCAAAAGCCTTTGCAAAATCCAAAAAGACTACATCCACTTGATCCAAGTTCCTACTTACCTCTTTATTTAAACTAATTAGGTTTGTTTGACATGACCTATCCTTTATAAATCCATGTTGTCTCCTACTTATAATCTTGTTTAAATAGACATGTTCTTGTATATTATCCCTTATTAACCCTTCTAAAAGTTTTCCCACTACAGAAGTGAGGCTTACATGTCTATAATTTCCTGTATTTGTTCTTGCTCCCTTCTTAAATATAGGTATTACCTCTGCCTTTCTTCAGTCATCTGGTAGAGACTCTGTGTTGAGTGAATCTTGAATGATTTTGCTATTACAGAGCCCAGTTCCCTCAGTACCCTTGGATGTATTTCATCAGGACCTGGGGCTTTATTAACATTTATTTTTTCTAACCTCTTTTGTATTTCTTCCTGTGTTAACCAATTATTAGGTAGTGTAGCCCCATTTTGTTGCAGTGTCCAAACTACTGGTACCTCACTTCTATTTACTGAAGAAAAGAACCTATTTAGCTCATCTGCCTTTTCATGGTCACTAAGTCCTGTTTCACATTGTAATGCTCCTATAGCTTCCTTCCTGGCCTTCTTCCCAATTATATATTTAAAAAATAATTTAGCGTTAGTCTTACTCTCCTTTGCAACTAACTTTTCATTTTCTATTTTAGCCAGTCTAATAGCCCTTTTGCAAACCTTGTTGATTTCCTTGTACTCACGTAAAGCAGTCTCTGTCGCCTCTTGTTTGTATAATTTAAATGCCTGTTTTTTACTCCACATCTTTATCTTTAAGTCACATGGGTTGTGATTTACTCCTTCTACTTTTATTAAATGTTATATGGTGATAAGTATGTAGATTTAGTAAGGATTTGAACGTTGTCCATATATGTTCAGTATTTTTACCTATCAGTGCTCTGTCCCAGTCTATACATTGTATTGTTGCACTTAGACCGTTAAAATCTGCCCTTTAAAAATTGAGAGTTTTTGATGGCCCCTTACATTTATGTTTTTTTAATTCAATCTCAAATGAGACTGTGTTGTGATCACTGCTTCCCAAAGGTTACCCTATTTCAACATTTGATACTACATCAATATTATTTGTGATGACTAAATCCATGATAGCCTCATTTCTAGTAGGCTTTTGTATAACCTGGGCCAGATAATGATCTCTGAGTATACTTAAGAACTTGCTCCCCTTAGCTGAACTGCTGGTCTCATTCATACAGTTTTTTCAGGGTAGTTAAAATCTCCCATTATTAAAACTTGACTATGCTTAGCTGCATTTCCAATTTGTAACAACAATTAAAGTTCCTCACTTTCAGCTATATTTGGGGGTTTATAGCATACTCCAAACAATATTCTTTTAGAATTTGCTCTTCTGCTATTTAACTCTACCCACAAACATTCAACATTACCTCTAGTTCCACCATAAATATCTTCACTGACTAGGCTTTCATGCAGGCTTAACATACAGACAAATCCCTCCTCCTCTTTTACTATTGCCTCAATCTTTCCTAAATAGGTTATAACCATCCAGATTAACATGATAATTATCCCACCATGTTTCCGCAATACCCATTAAATCCCATTTTTTATTAATTGCTAATAATTCTAGCTCTCCCGTTTTTCATGGCAAGCTTCTGGCATTAGCAAGCATAAACCTTATGTCATAGTCTGTAGTTTTGAAGTGCCGGCCACTGTACTTGAGTTACCCAGCAATACCTCCCTATTGACTATACCAACCCCCCTCTCCTCCTTGACTAGTTAATTCGTTCCTAACCCCCTCTACACTTTCTACCCCATTACTTCTATCTAGTCCCTCCCCTCCCTCCTACTAGTTTAAAATCTCCCCCAGCCGTTCTACCAACCTATCCCCCAGCACACAAGCTCCTGCATCATTAAGGTGCAATCCATCCCTGCTATAGAGATTGTACCCAAGTGAGAAGTCAGCCCACTGCTCTACAAACCCAAACCCCTCCTTACTGCAACACATTTTCAGCCACGCATTATCATCCCTAAACTCCTTCTGTGTCCCTGGACACCCCATCTTCCACTAACTTTGTCAATTGTACCAATATGTACCAAGACCGCTGGTTCATTTCCAGACCCTCCCAATTTATCTACCCGATCCAAAACATGCCGACCCGTGCACCCGGGAGACAGCAAACTGTTCGTTTGCTGGGATCTGGTTGACAAATCACCCTATCTACCTTCCTAAATGGGAGAGTTAGAATTATTAGCAATTAATGAAAAATGGGATTTAATAGGCATTACCGAAACGGGGTGGGATGAATCTCATGACTGGACTGTTAATCTGGATGGTTATAACCTATTTAGGAAAGATAGAGGCAATGGTAAACGAGGAGGAGGGATTTGTCTGTATGTTAAGCCTAAATTTAAGGCTATAGTCAGAGAAGATATTTATGGTGGACCTAGTGATAAAGTTGAATGTTTGTGGGTAGAGTTAAATAGCGGAGCAGCAAATTCCAAAAGAATATTAGTAGGAGTATGCTATAAACCCCCAAATATAGCTGAAAGTGAGGAAATACAATTATTGTTACAGATTGGAAATGCAGCTAAGCACGGGCAAGTTCTAATAATGGGAGATTTGAATTACCCTGAAATAAACTGGATAAATGAGACCAGCAGTTCAGCTAAGGGGAGCAGGTTCTTGAGTACACTCAGGGATCATTATCTGGCCCAGGTTATACAGGAGCCTACTAGAAATGAAGCTATCTTAGATTTACTCATTACAAATAATATTGATATTGTATCAAATGTTGAAATAGGGCAACCTTTGGGAAACAGTGATCACAACACAGTCTCATTTGAGATTGAATTAAAAAAACAACATTTTAAGGGGCCAACAAAAACGCTTAATTTTAAAAGGGCAGATTTTAACGGTCTAAGGGCAGCAATACAAAGTATAGACTGGGACAGAGAACTGATAGGTAAAAACACTGAACATAAATGGACAACATTTAAATCCTTACTAAATATACATACACATCGGCATATACCGTGTGGGAATAAAAGTAAAAGGAGTAAATCACAACCCATGTGGCTTAACAATGATTTAAAGATCAAGATATGGAGTAAAAAACAGGCATTTAAATTATACAAACAAGAGGGGACAGAGACTGCTTTACGGGAATACAAGGAAATCAACAAGGCTTGCAAAAGCGCGATTAGACTGGCTAAAATAGAAAATGAAAAATTAATTGCAAAAGAGAGTAAGACTAACCCTAAAATATTTTTTAAGTATATTAATGGGAAGAAGGCGAGGAAGGAAGCTATAGGAACATTGCAATGTGAAACAGACCATCTGAAAATGAGTGACCAGGAAAAGGCAGATGAGCTAAATAGGTTCTTTTCTTCGGTATACACAAGGGAGGTACCAGTGGTTGGGACACTGCAACATAATGGGGCTACACTACCTTTGCCAAATAATTGGTTAACACAGGAAGTAATCCAAAAGAGGTTGGAAAAAATAAATGTTAATAAAGCCCCGGGTCCTGATGGAATACATCCAAGGGTACTAAGGGAACTGGGTTCTGTAATAGCCAAACCATTATATTTAATTTTTCAAGATTCACTCAACACAGGGTCTCTACCAGATGACTGGAGAAAAGCTGATGACAAGAGCAAATCCGGGGAATTATAGACCAGTGAGCCTCACTTCTGTAGTGGGGAAGCTTTTAGAAGGGTTAATAAGAGATAATATACAAGAATATGTCTATTTGAACAGGATTATAAGTAGGAGTCAACATAGGTTTATGAGGGATAGGTCATGTCAAACAAATCTAATTAGTTTCTATGAGGAGGTTAGTAGGAACCTGGATCAAGGCAACTCAGTGGATGTAGTCTTTTTGGATTTTGCAAAGGCTTTTGATACAGTGCCACATGGGAGACTATTGGGCAAACTAAGGGATACAGGAATTGCAGTAAATATCTGCTCATGGATTGAGAGCTGGCTAAAAGACAGGAAGCAAAGGGTTGTTGTAAATGGAACATACTCCGATTGGACTAATGTGGTAAGTGGGGTTCCTCAGGGTTCAGTATTAGGTCCTCTCCTTTTTAACATATTTATTAATGACTTAGAGGTAGGATTGGAGTGTGGGGTCTCCATTTTCGCTGATGACACAAAGTTGTGCAAGGTAATTAAATCAGATAATGATGTGCTTTCCCTCCAAGGGGATTTACATAAAATTGAGGAATGGGCATCTAAATGGCAGATGAGATTTAATACGAATAAATGTAAGGTTATGCATCTGGGAAGGAAAAATAGCCATGCAATTTATAATCTTAATGGAGCAAATCTAGGTGTATCAGATATTGAAAGGGATTTGGGAGTGCTTGTGGACAACCACCTAGGTAACAGTGCTCAAAGCCAAGCAGCAGCTGCAAAGGCAAATAAAATATTAGCATGTATTAAGAAAGGTATAGAAGCCAGGGAAGCAAATATAATTCTACCACTATACAAATCTTTAGTACGCCCTCATTTGGAATATGGAGTACAATTTTGGGCACCACTTCATAAAAAGGACATTTTAGAGCTGGAAAAGGTACAGAGAAGGGCAACCAAACTATTAAGGGGAATGGGGGGCTAAGTTATGAAGAAAGACTAACCAAATTAAACTTATTTTCGCTAGAAAAAAGGCGTCTAAGAGGAGATATGATTACCTTATATAAATACATCCAGGGTCAGTATAAAGATTTGTCGGGGGAGCTTTTTGTGCCAAGAGGTTTTCAACTGACAAGAGGACATCCCTTGAGGTTAGAAGTAAAAAGATTCCACCTCAAAGAAAGAAAAGGGTTCTTCACAGTAAGGGTGGTTAATCTGTGGAATTCTCTACCAGAGGAGGTGGTGACAGCGGATTCGATAGATAACTTTAAAAGGGGACTAGATTTATTTCTAATTAAAAAGGGTATTCAGGGTTATCATGGATAATTAGAGAGACAGTAATGATCCAAATTTTTAACATTTCCCCTTTAGACATTTGGCTAAGTCTCGCTTGTTTTATTTTATTTTATTTTTTTTCTATTTGCCTTCCTCTGGACTAATTAATAATAATAAAAAAAGAAACAAAAAAAAAAAAAACATTAAATAATTGATTAATAATTAATTAACAACTAATGAATTAATAGTTAATTCGCATATTGCAGATCAAAGGAGATCTTAAAAGGTTGAACTTGATGGACTGAAAGTCTTTTTTCAACCTTAAATACTATGTAACTATGTAACTATGTAACTAATAATAGAGTCCCTTACCACCAAAGCCTTTCTCTTGCTTTGCCTATGCTGCCCTCCCTCTCCTCCTGTTCTCCTGGCTGTTAGAGGGAACAGCTCTATCTGGCATTGCCATTGCTGAAAGGACATCCCGAACAGTTTCACTCAATCTGGCAAATCTGATGGTGTGTGCCAACTCAGAACTGGACTGCCTCCTGCTCCTGTTCCTCCTGCATTTCCTTTTTTCTGAACCTAGCTACAGTGGATATAAAAAGTCTACACACCCCTGTTAAAATGTCAGGTTTCTGTGCTGTAAAAAAGACAAAGAGACAAAGATAAATAATTTCCGAACTTTTTCCACCTTCAATGTGACCTATAAACTGTACAACTCAATTGAAAAACAAACTGAAATCTTTTAAGTAGAGGGAAGAAAAAATATAAAAATAAAATAATATGATTGCATAAGTATGCACACCCTTAAACTAATACTTTGTTGAAGCACCTTTTGATTTTATTACAGCATTCAAAATTTGCCCACTCTACTTTACAAAAACACTCCAAATCTGTCAGATTGCGAAGGGCATCTCCTGTGCACAGCCCTCTTCAGACCACCCCACAGATTTTCAATCGAATTCAGGTCTGGGCTCTGGCTGGGCCATTCCAAAACTTTAATCTTCTTCTGGTGAAGTCATTCCTTTGTTGATTTGGATATATGCTTTGGGTCGTTGTCATGCTGAAAGATGAAGTTCCTCTTCATGTTCAGCTTTCTAGCATAAGCCTGAAGGTTTTGTGCCAATATTGACTGGTATTTGGAACTGTTCATAATTCCCTCTATCTTAACTAAGGCCCCAGTTCCAGCGGAAGAAAAACAGCCTCATGCTTTACTATGGGTATGGTGTTCTTTTGGTGATGTGCAGTGTTGTTTTTGCGCCAAACATATCTTTTGGAATTATGGCCAAAAAGTTCAACCTTGGTTTCATCAGACCATAACACCTTTTCCCACATGCTTTTTGGGAGACTTCAGATGTGTAGCCTGGCTTGGATGTTTTTCTTTGTAAGAAAAGGCTTTCGTCTTGCCACTCTACCCCATAGCCTAGACATATGAAGAATACGGGAGATTGTTGTCACATGTACCACACAGCCAGTACTTGCCAGATATTCCTGCAGCTCCTTTAATGTTGCTGTGGGCCTCTTGGTAGCCTCCCAGACCAGTTTTCTTCTCATCCTTTCATCAATTTTGGAGGGAGCTCCAGTTCTTGGTAATGTCACTGTTGTGCCATATTTTCTCCACTTGATGTTCCATGGTATATCTAATGCCTTGGAAATTCTTTTTCTACCCTTCTCCTGACTGGTACCTTTTAACAATGAGATCCCTGTGATGCTTTGTTAAGCTCTCTGTGTACCATGGCTTTTGCTGTGGGATGCGACTAAGAAAATTTCAGGAAAGACCAACTAGAGCAGCTAAACGTTTATTTTTGGGTTAATCAGAGGCACTTTAAATGATGGCAGGTGTATGCTGACTCCTATTTAACACGATTTGGAAGGTGATTGCTTAATTCTGAACACAGCTGCATCCCCAGTTATAAGAGGGTGTGCATACTTATGCAACCACATTTTTTTTCTTTTTTCTTTTTCTTCCCTCCACCTAAAAGATTTCAGTTTGTTTTTCAATTGAGTTGTACAGTTTATAGGTCACATTAAAGGTGGAAAAAGTTCTGAAGTGATTTATATTTGTTAATTTTTTTACAGCACGGAAACCTGACATTTTAACAGGGGTGTGTAGACTTTTTATATCCACTGTACCTCCCTTGACATCCTCGCTACCCGCATCTCCACACTCCAGCTAAACTGTGCTCTGTGAGCACCAACTCCCTTTCCAGTTGAGCAATATCACTAAGGGCTGCAATTCTCCTCTACAGTTCTCCAATTTGGGTTTCAAGATAGGAAACATGCTCACATCTTTCACAGAGGCATGGACCCTGGATCAGCTGTTCCAGCAGTTCATACATGTGACATGATGCACACTGAGTGAGGTTGTCACTGGACTGAGTTATAATTACTAACTAAAATGGGTAAAAATATTGTGTAAAGCACTACAATGTGCTCCCCTTTTCTTTACACTCCCTTCTTTTATTTAAACTCCTTCTCTTATACTAGCACTACACTTGACACTAGATGTGTTCGCAAGCTCACAAGTTCTTACTACTCACCTGTCCAATAATCACTGCACAAGTACACAACACACTTACTGTTCATGATAAATCATAGAACAGAGGCAAACAGACCATAAAAAGCCATACACTGATATAGCTTCACACAGGCAACCCCCCGTCCACCGTCCCCCAAGCTGCAGACTAATCACTCCACAAGTACAAAACACACTTACATAGAAACAATTTATTGTATGCATTTAAAGCCCCCAAACAGTACAAAGTACAAAGCTCTAAAAAAAAGTAAATATTAGGATACATTAACAGATACCCTCTTCCAGAAAAGAAAGGAAAAGTAAAATAATTATTTCCATGCCCATTCATGGAGAAACCTTGTTTAATTCTAGTATTATTTTTATTTTATTGTGTATATCGCTAAAGTCTAGTTTACTGTTTACACATCATACAGAATGGCAGTAATGATACATATTATTGCATACTTTTATTATAGAAGTGTTCCTCTTTGGCCATTTGAAATGTTAGTAGGTAGGATACTGTAGCTTTCTAATGATTAACTGAGGTGATAGGGAATTGATTTAATTTGGATTACATTTCGATACCTATCTCTAGACTTCATAGCATATATGGGCATGCTTGAAATGGATAGATAGATAAATAGATAGATAGATAGATAGATAGATAGATTGATTTAGCTATGTATAAACATGTGTGCATTTATGTACATCTATATGTTTATCTGTATATTGAAGACAAATCATTATCTCAACAAACAAAATGTGTTCATTGCACTGGTAATTCTGAATGGCAGTATGCAAATATGTATGCAATTCTATACATAAATTTAATTATAAATACATAGTTTGCTTATAGCTCTCATTTAGCATTTTCAGGGCTATATTATAGAAACTTTAATATCTAAATATGTGTGTGGGGAGCAGGGGCACATTTGGAATCTTAGTCTAGGGGCACCACAAATGTAAATTTGGACTGGTTTGTTAAGAACCAATGTTTTCAAAAGTAAGGTAAATGTTAATTTGGACAGACAAGATTCACTAGTTATCTAGTAAAATGCACATAACTATTATGGAAACAGAGATACTGAACTGAATTATGGAGGTTTAAAACAACAACAAATAGATCTGGCTCTATTGCAAATAATTGACATGACTTAGGCTTTCTATTTTGCAACGATGTGTATGATTAACAGTCTTCTATTGACAGCAAGACCTCCATCTTGTTAATGCTGCACTTGCACATGTATATGCAACCTGGGCCTACATGAGCTTTATGCCATATATTTCAATTGGTTGTGCAATGTCACAAATAATATCTCACAACCATGTGAAATACATGGGCTAAAATGAGTGTAGGTCCATGTTGCATATAGGCAAGTTGATGTTCATAATTTTTTTGTCAGTGAGTAGTGTGAGTTCCTTGAAAAACTCTGCCTAATATTCTTCACAGAATCTGTAAGCACAGTCTTTGCATTTCTACCAACCAGAACATATACAATGGGATTTAGGCAGCTGTTGGAATATGCAATGTTGGCCAGCAAGGGCAAGAGGAGGTTTACCTTAAAGAGAAGTGGAAAGTTCATATTGCGAGCCGCTGATAAGGAAATAAGCTGAGCTGTTACCAGTGGTGTCCATGTTAAGAAATAAACCAAGACTACTGTAACAATAATTCTGTACAGCCTGGAGGACTTCACTGTCTGTGATTCTCTTACATTCATAGCAATTAATATATTGGACAACAGAATTACACACAAAGGAATGAAGAAACCAATCACTATAAGTGGTATCACAAGACTTTCTGTGAAATAGAGCATCTGAGTAAATTTGTTTAATTCCTCTTCATTGGCACAGCATTCATTAGCTTCACATTGTTCTCTGGTTTCTGGAAGCATCTCAAGGTTCTCTTGTGCTAAATTAAAAATGTTAATGGATAATACTTTTACAGCCTCTGCTGTGAAAATAGGAGTTCTATAGTGAATCATTGGTGTATCATTAGTTTTAAACATATCCAGCGTGTAAATTGCTTGCCATGTTGTATTTGTTGGTAGACCATTATATTCTGTAGCATTATTATCTTCAACATTTCTCTTCTGACGAACCTCATTTATGAAAAAAATTTCTTTTACAAATTTCAGGATTTGTTCTTGATTACGCTGCTCACTAATATTGTGTACATTATTGCGATTTCTAATGTAGCCCAGAAGGCATTGCTTTCCATCACCAACTTTATATTCATCACTAGAGAATATTACCGGGAGGCTAGATAGAACTGCTATTGCCCAAATTAAAGCACAGGTCAAGTAACAAACACGTTTAGACAGGAATTTGAGATGCCAAATTGGTTTAGCCACAGCGAGAACCCGGTCAATATTTAGGGCTACAATGATAAAAATGCTGGCATACATATTAAAAGTAGAAAAGAAATGATATGCTTTACATAAATGTGATCCAAAGGGCCAGTTATTCTTTAACAAAGAAACAGCACTGAGAGGTAGGAACAACAAAAAAACAAAATCTGCTACGGCCAAGTTCAAAAACCAGACTTTTGACCTTTTTTCTTTCATCATAAACCCTGAAACACAGATGACAATAGCGTTACCAACTAGTCCAATAATACAAATGAGCATTGACAATGCAAAGTTGGTGTACTGCAAGATAGTCGCATGGTTGTCACTCGTAGTTATGATTCCAGTCTGTGTATGTTTTTTCAGGTCCCACAAGAAATAGCAAAGCTTCTCAGATAGCATACTTCTCTCCATCTCTAGAATCTGGAAAAAAAATAGCATAGTCATTTTATGTTTTCTAAAGTTTTCATTACCCTATGAAGTGACAACAAATTATGTAGTACTCAGGTAAGGATTTGTTGATTATATACATATTTTCAAAAAAAGGAGAATCAAATCAGGGGCTAAAATATTTTATCCCCTAATTGAGTTTGCATTGTTCAGTCGAGTCTGACTCTCCATGACTTCATGGACTGTAACACACCATGCTGATCCACTTGGTATTCATGGCAAAGATTCTGGAGTGGGTTGCCAGTTCCTTTTCCAGTGGGCCACAGCATATAGCTCCTGGTATTTCTACGTGATCTCTCATCCAAGTACTGACCAGGTCCAACCCTGCTTGGCTTCACGTTCCCTGACTGGAATCAAACCCAGGCCACTGTAGTGAAAGCACTGAATCCTAACCAATAGACCACCAGGGAACCCATTCCCTAATTAGTTTGTCCGTATTCATTTGTTAAGCACTTGGGGATTGTATCCAGTATTACTTTTTACAGATTTTTGTAGTACAAAAGCACACATTATGGCATCAAAGACTTGGGATCCTCTTTCATAACAACATACTTTTGAATGACATGATTTGATTATCTAGTGGTTCAATATAAAAAGCATTCCATTCAACGTTTAATATATAATCCATGTATCTCCTTTAAAGAAAAGCAGTGCTGACAAAATGTGACCTGTTTCTTGTCCTCATTCAATTTGAATTTTGGCAATTGAATAGGGCTCTATATAAGCACATAACATATTTTTTGGACAGAAGTTTTTAGTTAGTGAAAACCTTGGTTTTGGATAGAAGTTCAGTAACGAAAAAGTTCTGTGAATTTTTTTTTATGTGCTTATATAGAGCCCTATTCAATTGGGCAAATCGGAATTGAATGAGGCTCATAGTATTTAAGGTTGAAAAAAGACCTTCAGTACATCAAGTTCAACCTTTCAAGATTTCCTCCGAATCTGCAATATGCGGATTAACTAGTAATTAATTAGTTGTATATAAAAAAAAAAAATCAAATCCCTCCTGATCCCAGACACTGGCGACTGGACTTCTCCCTGGATCAATACTGCCTCTCTAATTGTCCATAAGCCTGAATTCCCTTTATAATTAGAAATAAATCCAGTCCCCTTTTAAAGTTATCTATCGAATCCGCTGTCACCACCTCCTCTGGTAAAGAATTCCACAGATTAACCACCCTTACACCAAATGTATGCTTAGGTACTGTAAATCTGAACAGGAGTAATTTTGGGGTGGTGTATCTGTGGAATGAAAACACTCTTTATATCTAGTAATACAAGTTCATAATTGCCATATTTTAGATCACCAGATCATTAAGAAAATTGCACCAATTGTAATAGTTTAAGTTAGTCCAACATTCTTAGTGCAAAAATATTCAGAAAATGTAATTGTGCATATGACAAAATATAATTTAAACCATTTAGATATGTTTTAGTATAACAAAGTTAAAAAGGATAATAAGCTGATAAATGAGATAATATGAATCAACGTTTATTAACAAATTATAACTGATTAAATGGATAGAAAATATATTACAGAAGCAACAGATATTTTTACTTAAAAAGCCAAAAGTAATTTATAAGCAAAATCTTAAAAGTAAAAAAAAAAAAGTGTTATGTTATATAATCTTTATCCAATAAACAGAGAAAGATTTTTATAGAATATGCCTATTTCTGTTCCGTAAATAGATGTGTCAGTGCACTTGATCTGACATAAATATTACACTGTATAGATTAATATTGTTTCTTAAAGTATTACATTGTAGACATTGATTAGGTTCAAAGATCAATTTATCGACAAGTATACACTGTGTGCAGAATTAGCTTTTATTGGTAAAACAGTAAATATCAAGTATAAACAATTAGAAGTGTTTATACTTGTAAGCTCTGATATTTAGTTAGATTACAATACAAATGATATGATGTGTATTACAATCTCTTTGGATGATTGGATAACAGTCTTAAAATACTTTATATTTGGTTAGATCAATATATCAATCAATAAGAAATGAATACAAACTTATCAAAAAGGGATTAACAATATATGTTACTACAATCTATGTTTGCTTAGTTCAATATAGGAGTATATATTTAGTGAATATAATCTTATAAAGTTTGGTTACAGTCTGTCTATTTGGTTAGTGCAATACAACAATGATATGCATAAGCTGTATTTATGATATATATATATATATATATATATATATATATATATATAATATTAATACTTGGCAATATAACCTGTTACTCTATGAAAGCAGTACCATATAGTATGATACTTTATATAGCAGTAAGAATATAACAGTATATTCTCTCTCTGCTTCTGATAAACTCTTTCTCCCTCCTCATCACGAGGCTGGTTTCAACCAATGACAATCAGCTACTCCCTTTTTTATGTATAGGAATAATTAGAATCACATATATAGTTGTCAGCAATGTTACATAGTAATTACATAGTTACATAGTAATTAAGGTTGAAAAAAGACTTTCAGTCCATCAAGTTCAACCTGTTAAGATCTCCTCTGATCTGCAATATGCGGATTAGTTATTAATTAAATTATTGATTAAATAATTATTAATAGTATAGTATTGGAGAATGAATAAAGAGTTAGTCCATCAAGTTCAACCTTTTTAGATCTCTATTGATCTTTTTAATTTGGACTATTTATTATTATTGTTAATTGTTAATTATTGTTAATTGATCCAGAGGAAGGCAAACATAAAAAAAAAACCCATTGAAACTTTGCCAATTGTCTCATAAGGGGGAAAAAAAGCAAATTCCTTCCTGACCCCAGAAACTGGCGATCAAATTTCTCCCTGGATCAATATTCCTTCGCTAGTTATCTAGGATAGCCTTGAATGCCCTCTTTATTCAGAAATATATCTAACCCCTTTTTGAAGTTGTCTATCGAATTCGCTGTCACCACCTCCTTTGGTAGAGAATTCCACAGTTTAACCACCCTAACTGTGAAGAACCCTTTTCTTTGTTTAAGGTGAAATCTTTTTTCCTCTAACCTCAACGGATGTCCTCTTGTCAGTTGAAAATCTCTTGCTACAAAAAGCTCACTTGACAAAGCCTTATATGGACCCTGGATGTATTTAAATAACGTAATCATATCTCCTCTTAGACGCCTTTTTTCTAGCGAAAATAAGTTTAATTTTGCTAGTCTTTCTTCATAACTTAGCCCCTCCATTCCCCTTATTAGTTTTGTAGCCCTTCTCTGTACTTTTTCCAGCTCTAAGATGTCTTTTTTGTGAGGTGGTGCCCAAAATTGTACTCCATATTCCAAATGAGGGCGTACTAGAGATTTGTATAGTGGCAGAATTATATCTTCTTCCCTGGCTTCTATACCCTTCCTAATACATGCTAATATTTTATTTGCCTTTGAAGCCGCTGCTTGGCTTTGAGCGCTGTTACCTAGGTGGTTGTCCACTAGTACTCCCAAATCCCTTTCAATATCTGATACCCCTAGATTTGCTCCATTAAGATTATAGATTGCTTGGCTATTTTTCCTTCCCAAATGCATAACCTTACATTTATTTGTATTAAATCTCATCTGCCATTTAGCCGCCCATTTCTCTAATTTATGCAAATCCTTTTGTAGGGAAAGTACATCATTATCTGATTTTATTACCTTGCACAACTTAGTGTCATCAGCAAAAATGGAGACACTACATTCGAGTCCTACTTCAATGTCATTAATAAATATGTTAAAAAGGAGAGGACCCAATACTGAGCCCTGAGGAACCCCACTTATCACATTAGACCAATCGGAGTATGTTCCATTTACAACAACCCTTTGCTTCCTGTCTTTTAGCCAGCTCTCGATCCATGAGCAGATATTTACTGCAATTCCTGTATCCCTTAGTTTGCTCACTAGTCTTCCATGTGGCACTGTATCAAATGCCTTTGAAAAATCTAAAAAGACTACATCCACTGAGTTGCCCTGATCCAAGTTCCTACTAACCTCCTCATAAAAACTAATTAGATTGGTCTGACACGACCTTTCCTTCATAAATCCATGTTGACTGCTACCTATGATCCTGTTCAAATAGACATATTCTTGTATTCTGTCCCTTATTAACCCTTCTAAAAGCTTCCCAACTACAGAAGTGAGGCTCACTGGTCTATAATTCCCCGGATTTGCTCTAGATCCCTTCTTAAATATAGGTATCACCTCTGCTTTTCTCCAGTCATCTGGTAGAGACCCTGTAGTGAGCGAGTCTTTAAAGATTAGATATAATGGTTTGGCTATTACAGAACCCAGCTCCCTCAGTACCCTTGGATGTATTCCATCAGGACCTGGGGCTTTATTAACATTTATTTTCTCCAACCTCTTTTGTATTTCTTCCTGCGTTAACCAATTATTTAGTGAAGGTAGTGTAGCCCCATTATGTTGCAGTGTCCCAACCACTGGTACCTCCCTTGTGTAAACCGAAGAAAAGAACCTATTTAGCTCATCTGCCTTTTCCTGGTCACTAATTATCAGATGGCCTGTGTCACATTGTAATGGTCCTATCGATTCCTTCCTGGCCTTCTTCCCATTAATATATTTATAAAATATTTTAGGGTTAGTCTTACTTTCCATTGCAACTGACTTCTCATTTTCTATTTTAGCCAGTCTAATAGCCCTTTTGCAAGCCTTGTTGATTTCCTTATAGTCACATAAAGATGCCTCTGTTCCCTCCTTCTTGTATAATTTAAATGCATACTTCTTTTTCCTCATCATGATCTTTAAGTCATTGTTAAGCCACATGGGATGTGATTTACTCCTATTTATTTTATTTCCACATGGTACAATGTGGGTTGTTGCTAACACTTGCGGGCTCGCATTGCGAGCCCGCCGCAACTCGCGAGGGCCGCAGTTGCTGGCAAGGAGCGCCAAAGGTGCTCCTTCTGCAGGTGGAGATCCTTCGCTGGCCGTTCCTTCCGCTGGCTCATCCCTACGACCTACGACATCTGGTTACAAACGACCACACAAAAAAAAGCCAACATGCAATGACTATTTCTAAAAATACGAGCCGCGGGACTTAAAGAAAAAAATTGAGGACTTACAGAAAAAAATTTACGACCCACAGGACTTAGAATAAATCCATTACGGACGTTAATGGACAGCGGCACACATTAAACAACACAAAAATAACCACAAAAATAAAATAAAAACCTTACCCACAGGACGGGGGGACACCCAGGACCTCTGCAACACAAGTTAAACCTCGATTTCAGTCAAATATACAACGTTTAGACACTCGAAAATCCCCTAAGCGAGAGAAAAAATGGTCGACGAAAAAAACGAAAACGAGGCTACACGACCCCTAAATACCGCAAAGCAAATACGGCTTTTACAAAAACCTGTACAACCTACAACATACACCATTAGCAAGGACGCTAAATCATACAAACCTGCCTACCACATACACATTAACTGGCATTTTACAACACTAACTTACAGAATGCGGAAGTACCCAGCTACACAAACGGCTTCCCCAGATTGCTGACAGTTACACCTCAGCTCAACAACACTGCAAATCTACATTATATGCTGCAGGAACATCAAAACAGATTGTTAGCTCTTCAGCACATTCGTTGCTGCATAGATTCATTACAAAGAGGTAAAGTATATTAATTTATAATTTCATTAATGAATTGATTAGCATTAAAAAAAAATAGACACAAAACAGATTTTTATAGAATATGCCTATTTTTGCCCCGCAAACAGATGTTAATATGAGCAAATATGCAAAAAATTATAACTCACCCCAATCTTGTTTTACAAAGAAAATAGATCAAATGCTATTTGTTAGTTTTGATGCAACTGCAACGCAAATTATGTTAGTCTAAAAGAAAATTAAAACAAAAAATCATAAAACATGTTTATAAATTAATAATATTAAAAGAAATGTCAAATTGTGACACATAGGGATATTGTATGAATGTTTATAATTATAAATTGAATGATTTTTCCTTCTGTTCTATCGAATAGTTGATATTTTCAACAAGAGAAACAGATAAACATGGAAATTGGAGTAAGAAAGATTAAATGTGGATACACAACATTAATTGCAATTTATTTATTTTTCAAAGATATAGAATGTATATTCCCATTTTGCAGCTTCCTTCCAGCTATGGTTCATCTGAGTAAAAAATCTTTTTTTGATTAGGCGATTAATAAAACTGATCATGGGTTACAGGGTTGTTTTTGTCTCTGTCACTCAAGTACTTATACCCTTGTGTAACTTTAGTCTATAATAGGTATTCCTACCTATAAGGTTACTCTTTGCTTTACATCTCCTTATGTATGTGTAAAAACCTTATTAATAAAACAAACATACATTTTGAGATTAAATTTACCTATCATGGAGATATGTTTCTAACAATAAGATATCTATGTTTAAAATAGTAGCCTATCACGCTTTCTTCATAGGAAACCATGGAAAACCTGTCGTAAGATAGATATTTACAGTCACATTATAGGAGCAAATATATTTTGATACATACAAAACATATGTAAGGATAAAAATGCATTTTTACTTGATTAGAACCATGTATTTAAAAGTTAGAGATGATGTAAAAACCTGGGAATCCATGATCTATATCTATATATATTATCTATATATATATTCAATGTTGAGTTTCTTTACAAGACAATGTAATCAGTTATAGAGATGAAACTGTAATAAAGGCTATTTATCAACACTGAATATAATGGCTGCGAAATTAAGTTTAAAACAAAATCTCTGTTCCTGATTAAAGAAGAATAACCTAATACGGTTAGCATGCTTTTCGGCAGGACAATAATATGCAATTAATAATGATGCATTGTATTCTATAGCTGAGAGTACATGAAAATAAATACTGAAGCTTTAGAAGTTGATGGTTCCAATAACAGTAGATTCTTACCTAGAGCAACGTTGTCATCACTTAAGTTGTTTTCAGTCTTATGTAAAGAACACCCAAATGCTTCGCTTGCTGAGGACCAGAATCAAGACCCTGTCCTATTTATGTGTTTTTACCTAGATTACACATTTTAGTTAAACCTCCTGAGAATTATAGCAAAAAAGGTGGAGTTAATGGATTAGGCCAATGCTTACAATTTACTTAAATATTTCATTATTTCTTGCAACTTAGTGTTATGTGGTTGTATTTTTTCACTTAAAAGTACATTTATGATCTTAAAGAGATTTGAGGTAAGGAAATGCATTGCATAAGGGTAATTTATCTCTTGTGGCTATAGGACTGTAAAGAACTAACAGCTTCACATAGATTTGAATAATATATTATTTATAGTAGAAGCAGAAATACTACTCTAGACCTTTAAAAAGAAAATGTACTAAATATATTAATGGAAAAAAAACTATGCTGTTTTTTTACTTGCAGATACAGATATAGTTTTATATGTTGTAATAAATGATATGTATTAAATCAATAAAAAATAATACAGAGAAAAACCTAATAATTTTACAGAAAAAAAAGCATATAGTAAATAGATAAAAGTTTTGGGTTTTCTATATGTGAATCAAATGTTTCCATTTGTGTTTCTCCGATTAGTTACGTAGTAATTGAGGTTGAACAAATATTTTTAGTCCATCAAGTTGAACATTTTTTAGATCTCCTCTAAAAAATGTAGTCAGTAATACCGATTAACCTGTAATAAAGGCTTTTTATCAAAGCTGAATATAATGGCCTCATTCAAATGTGATTTAGCCAGTTGAATAGGGCTCTTTATAAGCACATAGCAAAACATTTTCCAGAAGATTTTAGTTATTGAACTTCTATCCAAAAGCAAGGTCTTCACTAACTAAGAACTTCTGTAAAAGAATATGCTATGTGCTTATAAGGACCCCTATTCAATTGGTCAAATCGCATTTGAATGAGGCCCACTGTTAGCATGCTTTTTGGCAGGACATTTATTTGGAATCACTTATATAGTTGTGGATCTTGCGATGTTGCTGACGTTTGCGATGTTGGTCATGCACTTGGGGAGCGCAAAGCGAGGCAAGCAGTTAAGGCACCTGGGACTTAGGCAGCAATGAGCACCACAGGTGCTCATTGCACTGCGAGCCTTGCAAAGTGAGGCGAGCAGTTGAAGCACGCAGTTCGTTCAAACGCGGAACTACAAAAAAACAAAAAACAAACAAAATAATTATACAAAAATAATAACATTCACAGACAGCACAGGGGGAGAGCCAGGAAGACAGGAGTCAAGTTGCAAACAAATTGAAGCCATATTTACCATTTTCTGCGGCTCGAAAATCGGCTAAGTGAGGGGAAAAATGGCTGAAAAAAAACTTAAAAAATCTGAAACAGGATGAAAATGAGGATGAGCAACATCAGGCACGCGGGACTTAGAAAATACATGCTGATGAAGACAGTACCACACATGAACAACGCGGGACTTAAGCGAAAACACTAACACAAGAACACACTAACACAGCGCATGACAGTAAAGACGAACACCAAGCAAGTAGCAACATGAACCACGCAGCCGATCATCAGAAGGCACATAACATCCTCCATGTTGTACTGACCAAGCCCATAACTCAATACAAATGAGATTTACAGGCTGAAATGGCGGAAAAGCAGTAAACTGCGCATGTGCACCTTTGTCCTTGCGCTGACACTCTATAAATACAGAAAAGTTTCCAAAATGTTCTCACTTTCTCCTCAGATGATGAACTGAGTGCCTGGACATTATCAGAGGACAAATTGGATTAACTCTTGATTAATTTGTTAACTCTTATTAATTTGATCAAATACATTGAAAGATAATAGGTAAAGTATTATTATTTATTAATGTATTAATAGATAATAATAGAAATAATAGAAAAAGTACATTTTAAGATTACATGATTTAAAACATGATAACTAACCTATATGATTTGTATAAAATACATACAAAGTGAGCTAAAGATTTATTTGTTATTAATTTATGACATTGACTTTTTACCAGACAATTTTATATAAACAAATTAAAAAAATAAATAAATATGGGAAATATAACATTTTAGGATTATGTAATTGTACAAATGTTAACTTACATCTTTAGAATTTTAATAAAATACAGAGAAATATAACATCTAAAGGCTTCTTATTAATTAATGTAGTTAGTGATTGATTAAAAATATTTTTTACAAAAAAATAATTTATATTTTACACTGACGTACTTTAACACATTGTAAGCTGTATATGTGTGCACACTATAACATATAGTAATTGCTGAAATATGATTTTACACTTTGCAGGTATCTGTGAATTTAAAACTGACAGAGATTTACCCTGCAGTGGTGTAAAGACATCAACTTAGAAGGACACAAGGTACAGTATATTTAATTACATTAATTGATATCATATTTAGGATATATTATATTATGTTATAGTCTATTTCATGTAAATTTCATTACATTCATTGATTGCATATTTCTGATATATTATATAACCTTGTTGTGAGGTGTATTGGTATTTCAGGTGAGAAATTAGAAAATAAGAGGTCAAGAAAAAATAGTGAATCATTACTTTAAAAAAAAAAATTATAATCTTATTTCATTCTTTGCAGATCTTTGTCAATTTCACTGGGACACACAAGATCGCTGCAGTGACGGTTTCTGGATAGACATTTCACTAACTAGCAGGTACAGTATATTTCATATGCAGACACCATTAATTCAGAACTGCAGATATTATTAATTTTAATAGCAGCAATGACAAAATTGCGCCTCCTCTGTGTCACTGGTCACACCCTCCCCTGTGTTTCTTTCACACACACTCCTCTCACTCCTCTGTGTCTCTTGCCCCTGTTTACACCCCTACCCCCTCTCACTCCACTGTGTCTCTCCCCCACCTCTCCCTCCCCTGGGTATCTTCACACCCCCACCCCACACACCCTGTTTTTCTGCCCCCATCTACAATGCACTCTCTATATTAGTTTGCACTCTCTATATTACATTTCAGTCTGTATATGACACACCACTCCCTCTCTATCACACACACTTTACTCTTCCTGTCTCAGACACATGTACTAGAGTCTCACACACACAAAGTACACTCACACACACACACACACACACACTGCACTCTACTATGCACTCTGTCTATCACACACTCTGCCCTATCCCTCTCTATCACACACTGCTCTCTCTCTATGACAGCTTGCACTCTCTGTGCTCCTTTCAGTCAGTCACCCGGTTCACTTTGCCGCACTGGAGCTTTGACCCCCCTCTCTCACTCCCCTGTATCTCTTCGCCACTCCTCCACCACCCCTCTCCTTCCTATGTGTCTCTTCCACCTCTTCTCCCCCCCTCCCCATAGTCTCTTCCCCCTCCTGTCCGCCATATCAAGAACGTCTGCACCAGGAGCGAACAAAAAGATGGAGACCAAAGCAATCAGAGGACTCTAAACAAAAAAATCAGGGAACAAGAGCGTGACCTCTTTTACAACAAAAGACACCCTGATGCTCCAAAAATTCTGCGTAAGAGAGATAGGAAACATAAAAATATTATTCAAGAAACATGTCAACAATATGCTAATGATGGCAATGTAGATATAGATTGTAATGTTCAGGTTGCTTCACAGGATAATCCATTATTTACAGATCTAACTGTAGAGAGTCATAATTGTGGTATGTTGAATGTGCTATGTCAATTTTGTGGGGCTTATAATTTTTTAAACGAAAGACCAAGAGATGGTAGGTTCATTAGTTGTTGTCTAAAGGGCAAAGTAAAAATACCAGAAAAACCAACATTCCCAACATATTTATAAAATATAATGACTGACCCAACTTACCCAAATTACAAAAAATGTAAACAAAAGATACGATCTTATAATAGTGCCATTTCTTTTGCATCTATGGGTGCTAAATTAGCTGAAAATATTGCAGGACATGACCCTTACTGCTTCTAAATCCTAAATCCCTTGGGAGGACAATATGTACTGATCCCAAAGCTACCAGTTAACACTTAAACCCTTTTTCATTGGGTTATTTATATAATTTCCCCTCAGCAATTCTCGATTGTTGCTAATGGTATTGACTACTTCATTCCACGAGGGAATTAGCGGTTGTTTCCAGTATCTTAATAAAAGATACAGTATTTCACAATCAAGAGAATATGATGAATTAAATGTTTTGCTTGAGGGGCAATCTGATTTAAATTTAAGTGCAAAAAGACAGTTTGGTGGTGGTGGTGGCATGGGGGGGTACAAAGAATTTGTTTTCCCACCATCTTTGACATTTCTGAGAAACATTTTAACCAGAGGGTCTTAATGCTATTGCACTCCCACCAAATATGTAGTGTCGTGCCTTGCATACCACAATTTTTCCATTATAGATCTCCTGTCAAATTATTCATTTTCCCTATAAACTTAGGCGTATAATACCACCTCTGAGTTATTTTGAAAAACTGCTTTAGATATGTGGCATTGTTTGCCGATTTTTTTATCAAGCTAAAAGATTTTAACCAAGAAGATTCATCAAATTTCAGCCTTAAATCATCTTCCCAAGCTACTATGCCACTTGATTTTACAAATGCGATATTGTCACATATCGCTTTACTACATTTGGATATTATTTTAGAGTCATCACCACTAATCACAAGAGACTCCAGATTAAACATTCTATCCTTGTTAATAGCTTTAAATTTGTACTGCAACAGAAGCTTTTTTAATGATATGTAATCTAGTCAAGACAATTTGCTTAAACTAAATTTATTTTGTAACTCGGCCAAGTCTAACAGATTTCCCCGAGTATAGATCCCCTCTAAAATGAATTCCCTTATTTTTCCAGTGAGCTAAATTAAACTGATTTCCTTTAGTTATGATAATTTCTATGGGAGAAGCCAGGGAAGGGAGATGTATTACATTTTTTTTTAAGTCTGTTCTTATACCAGAATTTCAACATGGCTCTCAATGCTCCCAGAAGATTTTTAAGTGAAATTGCATCAATATTAGTAAGCTACAAGATATATTGAATTGGTATATCTCCCATAAAGTTTTCTTCTATTTTTTTCCATGTGGCTTTATTGTGTTGGAAATTCAAGACAATCAGATTTGTGATTACAATGTTGTCATGAATATATTTTATTAAAGGAGTTCTTAAACCACCATCTTCAAATATTCTGCTTGATATATCCCTTTTAATTCTCACTTTTTTTGCCCAGATAAATGAACTTATCTAACAAAGATTGAATTAACTTTAGTGTGTTATTGGGGATCCTATCGGGGATACATCTGAACAGAAAGATTAGTTTTGGGATGATACACATATTTATAGCGGCAATCCTAGCCGGCCAAGAAAGATTTAAAGATTTCCAATCATTAGTTGTTAACTTAATTTGTTTTAGCAAAGAACTTAAATTATCTTTAATCAAATTCTTTATTTGAACGGAACATTTTAATCCTAAAAGTTCTATGAGTTTTGACTTCCAGTTATACGAATATTGTTTCTCTAATTTCAGGTTGGATTCCAGATTAATTTTTTTATGTATTATATCTGAACCTGGATCAAGGCAACTCAGTGGATGTAGTCTTTTTGGATTTTGCAAAGGCTTTTGATACAGTGCCACATGGCGGACTATTGTGCAAACTAAGAGATACCGGAATTGCAGTAAATATCTGCTCATGGATCTTGTCAGTTTCACCTAAAAAACATCTCCAAAATTCATCAATATCTTACAAAACACAAATTCTAATACACTCTCTCATCATGTCTCGACTCGACTACTGCAATTCACTCCTTGCTGGCCTACCCATCTCTCGTATGTCTCCCTCCAATCCATGATGAACGCCTCCGCTAGACTCATCTTTAATACCAAACGATCAGTGTCTGTAGCTTCTCTCTGTCAATCACTCCACTGGCTTCCCATAGCTCCCCAAATCACATTTAAAATCATGACCCTAACATATAAAGCCCTCAACAGCCCTCTTGTTTCAAAATACTCTCCCAACCACCCCCTTTGTTCTGCTAACGACCTTCTTCTTTCCTTCTCTTTCATCACCTCCTCTCACTCCTGTCTTCAAGACTTTTCTCGTGCTGCCCCTACTATTTGGAACTCCTTGCCTCGCTCCTTTAGATATCTTCCTGCCTCAAAACCTTTAAAAAATTACTAAAAACACACCTTCAGCCTTTATAATTACAACTGTACACTCCACAGCTTAATAACACTTACACCCACAATCAACAGTACAACACACAGACCCCTCCAATTGACTAAACAAATTGCATTCACGTTGCCATTTTGCATTTTGCACCCTCTTGTATCACACCTAAACCCTTACAGCCTTATTAAATTGCAATTCAGCAAATTCTAAAAGGCTCTATATAAGCACATAGCAAATTTTTTGTCAGAAGTTTTTAGTCAGTGAACTTCTATCCAAAAGCAAGGTCTTCACTAACTAAAAACTTCTGTAAAAAATATGGTCTGTGCTTATATAGAGCCCTTTATAATTTGCAGATTTGCAATTTAATAAGGCTGTTAGATTGTAAGTTTGTGAATTTTCAATCGTGTGTCCGTGCCTTGAAAACAAGCACTATGTACATTTGATTATAAGCTCAAAAACAGGGCCCTCCATTCTTTATAAGGTGTTACGTTTTTTTTTTTTGCCATGTACTTAATCCTCCCCTGTACAGCGCTATGGAATATATTGGCACCATATAAATAAAGATAATAATAATAATAATAATAATAATAAAAGGCAGGAAGCAAAGGGTTGTTGTAAATGGAACATACTCCGATTGGACTAATGTGATAAGTGTGTTTCCTCAAGGTTCAGTATTAGGTCCTCTCCTTTTTAACATATTTATTAATGACGTAAAAGTAGCACTCGAAAGTAGTGTCTCCATTTTTGCTGATGACACTAAGTTGTGCAAGGTAATAAAATCAGATAATGATGTACTTTCCCTACAAAGGGATTTGCATAAATTAGAGAAATTGGCGGCTAAATGGCAGATGAGATTTAATACAAATAAATGTAAGGTTATGCATCTGGGAAGAAAAAATAGCCATGCAATTTATAATCTTAATGGAGCAAATCTAGGGGTATTAAGTATTGAAAGGGATTTGGGAGTACTAGTGGACAACCACCTAGGTAACAGTGCTCAATGCCAAGCAGCAGCTGCAAAGGCAAGTACAATATTAGCATGTATTAAGAAGGGTATAGAAGCAAGGGAAGCAAATATAATTCTGCCACTATACAAATCTCTAGTACGTTCTCATTTGGAATATGGAGTACAATTTTGGGCACCACTTCATAAAAAGGACATTTTAGAGCTGGAAAAAGTACAGAGAAGGGTGACAAAAGTAATAAGGGGAATTGAGGGTCTACGTTATGAAGAAAGACTAACCAAATTAAACTTATTTTTGCTAGAAAAAAGGCATCTACGAGAGAAAATGATTACCTTATTTAAATACATCCAGGGTCAATATAAGGCTTTGTCAAGTGAACTTTTTGTAGCAAGAGATTTTCAACTGACAAGAGGACATCCGTTGAGGCTAGAGGAAAAAAGATTTCACCTTAAACAAAGAAAATGGTTAAACTGTGGAATTCTCTACCAAAGGAGGTGGTGACAGCGAATTCGATAGACAACTTCAAAAAGGGGTTAGATATATTTTTGAATAAAGAGGGCATTCAAGGTTATCCTAGATAACTAGCAAAGGAATATTGATCCAGGGAGACATTTGATCGCCAGTTTCTGGGGTCAGAAAGGAATTTAGCTTTTTTTCCCCTTATGAGACAATTGGCAAAGTTTCAATGTTTTTTTTTTTCCTGTTTGCCTTCCTCTGGATTAATTAACAATTAATAATAAATAGTCCACATAATAAAAGATCAGTAGAGATCTAAAAAGGTTGAACTTGATGGACTAACTCTTCATTCATCCTCAAATACTATACTTTTAATAATTATTTAACAACAAATTAATTAATAACTAATCCGCATATTGCAGATCAGAGGAGATCTTAACAGGTTGATCTTGATGGACTGAAAGTCGTTTTTTAATCTTAATTACTATGGGCCTCATTCTATTAGCGGCCGCAGCCGTTGCGGGGCCGCAAGGACCGGCCGCAAGCTATTCGGCTATTCTATTCCCTTACGGCCGGGGATTCCGGCAGGCTTGCGGCCGGTGCCTTGCTATCTCTTGCGGCCGCTCGCGCCAGAGGAAAGCCTTTGATCTAAAACGGCCGCAAGAGTTTCGGCCGTAAGAAATTCCTATTTGCAATTCAATTGCTCCGGGAAACCTCTCTGCAAGGCTAAAAACGAGCCGCTGCTTACTTGCAGGAAAGAGGTCCCGCTAGCACCAATTAAGCACATAAAATAGCTCAAATAAAGCCATCCTGCACTTTGAGAAGACTATAAAGGGATTTTAGGTGTTAGAAAAAATAGCACATAATTATCCTATACTCAAATCCGTAAAATATTTTATTTTTAATATCCGTAAAATATCCATGTAAAAAGTCCAGAGTGCTTGGAGCACTTCAGACCCGCCCACGCCGCAGCCGGAAAATAAACAGTTAATTTGAACTCGGGTTTGGGCTGATGTGCAAGCTTGAGAGTGGGTTTCTTTTAATCCTCATGTCCCCCAATATGATCCCTAGCATTTACAGAGCTGTACAGTGCAGTCTTGAATTTATTTTTGCGTTTTTAGATTTCTGAGCTTACGGCCGGTTCCAAGATATGCGGCCGGCCGTAAGAGGAGATCCTTGCGGGGCCGTATAATAGAATCGCGAGTTAACAGAACCCCCGCAAGGAATCGCAGCCTTACGGCCGATTTACGGCCGGTAATAGAATGAGGCCCTATGTAGCTATGTAACTATGTACTGCCATAGATTTAATTTATTCTTTAAACTAAGCATTAAGTGGTCTGACCATACAGTGGTGTTAATTTTGATTTCTTTAACTAATCTTAGGGTCTGCGAATCTACAATAGCGTAATTAAGTCTGGAGTAAGAACCAAACTGGCGAGAAGAAAGTATAATCCTTCTCAAACGGGTATAGTAATCTTCATGAATCCAATAGTTCAAAATTATGGATTATTCTTAAGAGATTCTGTCTTTGTTTTTACTATGCCCACTCTATCCTTTGCTGTGTCTAGGACCATATTGAAGTCCCCATATATATATATATACACATACCTTCCCTCACTTTTTTAAATTCTTTCATACATTTTCTAAGATATGATGTCTGTTTTTTATTTGGCAGGTATATGTTTACCAATGTTAATATTCTACCATTTATAGCCCCTATCCAAATAATGTATCTCCCTTGTCGGGCAATCTTGGAGTACTCTTCTTGGATATTTAACCTGCTATTTAAGAAAATTGAGACTCCTCTAGATTTGTTGTTATATGTTGCGTCTAATCTTGTAGTAAAATTACTGTAGTTCATATAATGAACTGTATCCTTTAAGTGAGTCAGAGAATTTCTGTCTTGTATTTTCTGTAAAAAGTAAAATCTATTTTTCTTTTTGTGGGGGAATTGAATCCATTTACATTGTGAGAAATAATTTTAAAATCATTAAACTTAAAGATTATGATTATGCAGTGAGGAAAAAAAGTATTTGATCTCCTGCTGATTTTGAACACTTCTCCACTGACAAATAAATGATCAGTCTATAATTTTAATGGTAGGTGTATTTTAACAGTGAGAGACAGAATAATTTAAAAAAACTACAAGAATAGCGCATGTCAAAAAAGTTACAAAAAATTGATTTGCAGGTCAATGAGGGAAATAAGTATTTGACCCCTTTGACTTAGTACTTGGTGGCAAAACCCCTGTTGGCAATCACAGAGGTCAGACATTTCTTGTAGTTGGCCACCACGTTTGCACACATCTCAGGAGGGATTTTGTCCCACTCCTCTATGCAGATCCTCTCCAATTAATTAAGGTTGGGAGGCTGATGTTTGGCAACTCGAACCTTCAGCTCCCTCCACTCCCTCCACAGGTGTCTTTTATACAGGTAACAATCATGAATTCAATGATTGGCTAATTATAATTGGTGAAGGAAAAACAGATGTAATAACAAATTTAACTGATGATACTGTTGAAATACCAGCAGAAATGGTTTTGCAAAGATTCAATCATATCAGGAATATTCCTAAATGGAATAACCCAAGAACATTCATCAGAGCTTGCACAGAAGGTGATATTATCATCCAAAAATAAAGATGCTTTGAATCTAAATAACAACATTTTTAAATTAATTGATGGCACACAAAAAATGATCACAGTGGTGATTCTGTTATTTATAAATTCATTAACTCCCTCTGGAATGCCACCACATGTTTTGAAGCTCAAAAAAGGAGCAATTGTTAAGTTACTGAGAAATATGAATCCAAAAAAAGGACTTTGTAATGGGACCAGATTAATTGTTCAGGATTTAGGAGACCATTTCATACATGCAGAAATTCTGAAGGGTACCCATAAAGGTGAACCAGTTTTCATACCAAGAATAGATTTGGCTCTAAGTGAGACTAGCTTGCCTTTTGTACTTCAAAGAAGACAATTTCCCATTATCATGACATTTGCAATGACCATTAATAAATCCCAAGGACAAACATTTAACTCTGTTGGCCTCTTTTTTGAAGAATCTGTATTTGCCCATGGACAGCTGTATGTGGCATTTTGAAGATGCAAAAACAAGAAGAAATTAAAGTTTGCATTAAAAAACAATTTAAGTCAGGCTGAACTATTAGATGATGGCCGAGTCTTCACAAAATATTGTATACTATGAGGTGTTGTAAATTATAAACCAGAAAAGGGGGGGGGGGGGAAACAGTCTGTCAAAAAATATAAAAAGTTACAAAAAGTGGTTACATCCCAAAAAAACAATTCCACGTCTGTTGGGCTTTTTTTTTAGAGGACGTTATTTCACATAGGCAACGCTATGTGCCATTCTCAACAACTACAAAAAACATCAAAACCAGTGGTTTTATCTCGAGCACAAACTTTGATGCCACTTGGGCTCTTTTTAGAGGATCACTGTTTCACCTAGACAACTCTATGTGCCATTCTCAACAAATGCAAAAAAACATTAAGACAAATGGTTTTATTTCGAGGACAAAGTTTCTGTCACTTGGGCTCTTTTTAGAGCACCACTAATTCACATAGACAACTCTATGTGCCATTCTCAAAGACTGCTAAAAACATACAGAAAAGTGATTTTATCTTGAGGACAAACTTGAATGTCACTTAGGCTCTTTTTAGAGGACCACTGTTTCACATAGACAACTATATGTAACAGACCTTCACAACTTGAGAAAGTACTCAACAAATTCAATATACTTATTGGTTTAATTGAATATAGTTACTACTTTCATTGTATGTACTTATCACTTTTCATACATGTATTTGCAGTTTGAATTTACTGTTGTTCAAAGTTTCATGTCATTCAATTATCACTTGAATTATATTTAGTTAAAAGGTTTAGTTTATGTATTTAGGAATTTTGACCTCTTAATGTATAATTACAGACAGGGTTTTGATCCAGGGAGTAGTCTAATGGCCAGTATCTGGGGTCAGAAAGGATTTTTTCCCCCAATTAAAACAATTTCATACATTTCAAATGTTTTTTTTTTCTGTTTGCCTTCCTCTGTATTCAATATAACCAGTTTGAAATATGTTAAATAACATGTAAGGTTTTACATATAGATATGGTTTCAAACAAAGTTTACACGGTCTTATAATATTGAGGTGAATTATCACTTGGATTGTATTTAGTTATAAGGTTCTTAATTTGTATTCACTTACGACGTGTAATGCATGTACAAGGGGTTTTGACGTTTTAATGTATAATTACACACAGATCCAGGGAGTAATCTGATCACCATTATCTGGGGTCAGGAAGGAATCATTTTTTTCCCATTTGAGACAATTGGCTAAATTTCCCTTGTTTTTTTTTCTGTTTGCCTTCCTCTGGATTCAATAAAATAAAATTACATATGTGTTGAAAAACATGTAATGTTTTACAATATACAGTAGATATGGTTTAAAACAAAATGTCAGCAGTCATAATATTGATGTACACGTTACAATACCATTTTTTATAAAGTTAAAAAAAATGGTTTCTGAGTTGGTAACAAATATAACTATCCAAGTTACAAGTTACAAAAATAAACACATTAAGTACTAAAACAATGATTTTTTTCATACATATGGATTATTACATAGAAAAGAAAGAAATATTAAAAAGAAAGAAAAAAAAGGTAAGAAGGGATTAAGTGGCAAACAGCATTTCCATTCTTGAAAATGTACTCCCGTCATTTTTGATGGGCAAGTTCATAGTTAATAATATAATACTGCATTGTATTCTATAGCTGAGAGCACATGAAAATAAATACTGAAGCTTTAGAAGTTGATGGTTCCAATAACAGAAGCTTCTTACCTAGAGCAACGTTGTAATCACTTAAGTTGTTTTCTTATATAAAGAACATCCAAATGCCTCGCTTGCTGAGGACCAGAATCAAGACCCCGTCTTATTTATGTGTTTTTACCTCTATAACAAATTTTAGTTAAACCCCCTGAGAATTATAGCAAAACAGGTGGAGTTAATGCATTAGGCCAATGTTTACAGTTTACTTAAATATTTCATTATTTTTTGCAACTTATTTGGTTATATTTTTTCACTTAAAAGTACATTTATGATCTTAAAGAGATTTGAGGTAAGTAAATGCATTGCATAAGGGTAATTTATCTCTTGTGGCTATAGGACTGTAAAGAATTAACAGCTTCACATAGATTTGAATAATACATTGTTTATGAGTAGAAGCAGAAATACTACTCTAGACCTTTAAAAAGAAAATGTGCTAAATATATTAATGGAAAAAGTATTTAGTTTTTTTTACTTGCAGATACAGATATAGTTTTATATGTTGTAATAAATGAAATGTATTAAATGAATGGAAAATATTACAGAGAAAAACCTAATAATTTTACAGAAAAAAAGGTATATAGTAAATAGACAAAAGTTGTGGGTTTTCTATATGTGAATCAAATGTTGCTAGCAACGGTAATGGAGCAAATGATGATTCCTTTTCAATTTGTGAAAAAGAAGTATGCATTTAAATTATACAAGAAGGAGGGAACAGAGGCATCTTTATGTGACTATAAGGAAATCAACAAGGCTTGCAAAAGGGCTATTAGACTGGCTAAAATAGAAAATGAGAAGTCAGTTGCAATGGAAAGTAAGACTAACCCTAAAATATTTTATAAATATATTAATGGGAAGAAGGCCAGGAAGGAATCGATAGGACCATTACAATGTGACACAGGCCATCTGATAATTAGTGACCAGGAAAAGGCAGATGAGCTAAATAGGTTCTTTTCTTCGGTTTACACAAGGGAGGTACCAGTGGTTGGGACACTGCAACATAATGGGGCTACACTACCTTCACTAAATAATTGGTTAACGCAGGAAGAAATACAAAAGAGGTTGGAGAAAATAAATGTTAATAAAGCCCCAGGTCCTGATGGAATACATCCAAGGGTACTGAGGGAGCTGGGTTCTGTAATAGCCAAACCATTATATCTAATCTTTAAAGACTCGCTCACTACAGGGTCTCTACCAGATGACTGGAGAAAAGCAGAGGTGATACCTATATTTAAGAAGGGATCTAGAGCAAATCCGGGGAATTATAGACCAGTGAGCCTCACTTCTGTAGTTGGGAAGCTTTTAGAAGGGTTAATAAGGGACAGAATACAAGAATATGTCTATTTGAACAGGATCATAGGTAGCAGTCAACATGGATTTATGAAGGAAAGGTCGTGTCAGACCAATCTAATTAGTTTTTATGAGGAGGTTAGTAGGAACTTGGATCAGGGCAACTCAGTGGATGTAGTCTTTTTAGATTTTTCAAAGGCATTTGATACAGTGCCACATGGAAGACTAGTGAGCAAACTAAGGGATACAGGAATTGCAGTAAATATCTGCTCATGGATCGAGAGCTGGCTAAAAGACAGGAAGCAAAGGGTTGTTGTAAATGGAACATACTCCGATTGGTCTAATGTGATAAGTGGGGTTCCTCAGGGCTCAGTATTGGGTCCTCTCCTTTTTAACATATTTATTAATGACATTGAAGTAGGACTCGAATGTAGTGTCTCCATTTTTGCTGATGACACTAAGTTGTGCAAGGTAATAAAATCAGATAATGATGTACTTTCCCTACAAAAGGATTTGCATAAATTAGAGAAATGGGCGGCTAAATGGCAGATGAGATTTAATACAAATAAATGTAAGGTTATGCATTTGGGAAGGAAAAATAGCCAAGCAATCTATAATCTTAATGGAGCAAATCTAGGGGTATCAGATATTGAAAGGGATTTGGGAGTACTAGTGGACAACCACCTAGGTAACAGCGCTCAAAGCCAAGCAGCGGCTGCAAAGGCAAATAAAATATTAGCATGTATTAGGAAGGGTATAGAAGCCAGGGAAGAAGATATAATTCTGCCACTATACAAATCTCTAGTACGCCCTCATTTGGAATATGGAGTACAATTTTGGGCACCACCTCACAAAAAAGACATCTTAGAGCTGGAAAAAGTACAGAGAAGGGCTACAAAACTAATAAGGGGAATGGAGGGGCTAAGTTATGAAGAAAGACTAGAAAAATTAAACTTATTTTCGCTAGAAAAAAGGCGTCTAAGAGGAGATATGATTACGTTATTTAAATACATCCAGGGTCCATATAAGGCTTTGTCAAGTGAGCTTCTTCAAAAAGGGGTTAGATATATTTCTGAATAAAGAGGGCATTCAAGGCTATCCTAGATAACTAGCGAAGGAATATTGATCCAGGGAGAAATTTGATCGCCAGTTTCTGGGGTCAGGAAGGAATTTTGCTTTTTTTTCCCCCTTATGAGACAATTGGCAAAGTTTCAATGGGTTTTTTTTTTATGTTTGCCTTCCTCTGGATCAATTAACAATAATTAACAATTAACAATAATAATAAATAGTCCAAATTAAAAAGATCAATAGAGATCTAAAAAGGTTGAACTTGATGGACTAACTCTTTATTCATTCTCCAATACTATACTATTAATAATTATTTAATCAATAATTTAATTAATAACTAATCCGCATATTGCAGATCAGAGGAGATCTTAACAGGTTGAACTTGATGGACTGAAAGTCTTTTTTCAACCTTAATTACTATGTAACTATGTAACTATGTAACTATGTGTTTCACCTGTTAGGTACGTAGTAATATTTTTAGTCCATCAAGTTCAACCTTTTTTTTAGATCTACTCTGATCTTTGTAATATGAAGATTAATTGTGACTTGATGATTGATCCAGAAAAAGGCAAACAGAAAACAAACATTGAAACATGCCAATTATTTCAAAGGGAAAAAATATAATTCCTTCCTAACCCCAGATAATAGGATAATAGGAATGGGGCATTGGTGGCCCACATGGGTCCGCCATGGGTCATCTGTTGCCCCAGGGACCTTTGTAGCCTCCCTAGGCCCATTGTGGCCCCCTCTGTCCTTATGGGTCTCCTGCATTCCCCTGTGGCCCTTGTGGCCCCCTCAACCCCTCATAGCTTACTGCAGCTCCTCACAGGCCCCTGCGGCCTTCCTAGCCCCCTTGTGGCCCTCCTCAGTTTTTGTGGCCCCCAGGCAAACCTCTTTAGCCTCCCTCAACCTGTGGCTGGTCGCAAACCTCTCAGACCCCTGTGGCCCCCTGGGGCCCCTGCAGACTTTTGCGGCATCCCTCAACCTCCTGTGGCCCCTCACTGATCTCTGTGGCCAGCTTGGATTCCTGTGGCCCCCATGGACCTCTGTGGCCCTCATCGGACCTCTGTGGGCCCCCTCTGACTCTATGGTCCCCTGTGGCCCCCCTCAGCCCTCCTCTGGCCTGCCCCCATGTCATGGGGAAGAGACACAGTGGAGGGTGGAAAAAACACGGGGGCGAGAGATACAGGGGAGGGGGAGAAGAGATACAGGGGAGGGGGAGAAGAGATACAGGGGAGGGGGAAAAAGATAATCCGGAAGTAAGCACTCTGGGAGCATGTGCAATGTAAATATTGACATGTTCCTTGTATGTTTCAGATCGCAAAGATGAGTCCCTTTCCACGGTCAGAACAAGGAATGATGAGCATTCCCACATTCCAGGACTATGCTATTGTCACATTGCATCATGTATGTTCCTATGTCAGTCATCATGTGTTGCACCGGTTGTGATATCACATCCTCTACATATACTTATATGTACCTATTGCTTTAGATATGCCATTCTCTCCTCTACTTGGACTATTGTGAAGCCTGTATCATACTTCCTTCCAGATCTCTTCCTCAGTGCTGATGTTATCCTCCCTGTACATATGGGGAAGAGTAACTCTAGGAACATAACTGTTAATGAGGTTCCGTTTACCTTCAGTTATGCATATGCAACAGCAGATAATAGAGATGCTCATTCACAGAACAGAATACACCTCAAACTGGCCAGTTTGTTGTGAGTTCTGCTAACACATGAAATTAGTTTGAGTTAGAGTCTTCTCTCATAGTGCCATTTCCAGTGACATGACCTATGGGGGTTCTAACATTGCCTCCTCATCTCAGCATATATACCACGAGTGGTTGCCTGGATCACCCGGTTGCCAGCCAGGATGGCACCACTTATGGCCAACTGTCTCTCACTGATTTCGAGCATTCTCTCTGCTCTCTGGCTTTGTGCCTGGTCCTCTTGTCGAACGTGCTCCATTATATTGCACAATTGGGCATAGAGCGGTGGACTCCGCGGCCGGCGACTCCGCGGCTGGAGCACTTCCTCCCGACTCTGCAGCCGTGGGCACTTCCTCCCGACGCCGCGGCCGGGGCACTTCCTCCCGACTCCGCAGCCGGGGCACTTCCTCCCGACGCAGCGGCCGGGGCACTTCCTCCCGACGCCGCGGCCGGGGCACTTTCTCCTGACGCAGCGGCCGGGGCACTTACTCCCGATGCAGCTGCCGGGGCACTTCCTCCCGACTCCGCGGCCGGGGCACTTCCTCCCGACGCAGCGGCCGGGGCACTTCCTCCCGACGCCCAGGGGGGAGCCCAGGCTGAGGGTGGAGCCCAGGCTGAGGGTGGTGCCCAGGATGAGGGTGGAGCCCAGGATGAGGGTGGAGCCGCTGAGGGGGGAGCCGCTGAGGGAGGCACAGCATGGTGTGGCTGGTGCAGGCCCTGAGGTGGCCACGACGAATGGCAGGGGGCAGCATAGGATGAGGGCCCGGGCATCACTTCCCGCTCCTCATGAGCCAGTGATGTAGATGGTCTCGGGCCCTCCTGAATGTCTTGGCCCACTTCAGGCACTCCTGCCTCCTCCTCTTCTGAATCTGTGGATACTGCAATGGAATAAACATATATTTCAGTTGGTTGCCATACACAATTGACAGCTATGCATTTACATATCATTGACATCATGGTCACCTGTGAGTGACTGTGGTGCTTGTGTTACACAGATGAGCCACGGGCTGCATAATGAGCATTGTGGATCATGGCTCATATGAATGTGTACTGCATGTGCCTCAGACATGTGCTCTGCTGCATCTGCTGTGCAGTGTGTGAGACTGACCAATCTGACAAGTTTCCAGCAAAGGTTGTTAATATGCAGCTGAGACATGGGCCAGGTTAGGACAGTATATGACACACATGCAGTGCTACAGAGTCTGTATCCACATATGCCGCACAGCCAGATTTTTACTCTATCGCAGTGGAGGCCAAAGTCAGGCCTGCATTTGTGGATAGCCATGCTGCACCCAGCTGAGAATATCATTCTCCAAGTCATTAAGTCTAATTGACTCATCTGTGCACATAAAGGAAATCCACATATCCAGGCCTGTGCGCAGCCCAGCAAGTTTGACTTTGGACACCCTGCTCCATTGCAATTAGAAATTGACATATCAGGGATACAAATTATGAACATGATAGGTTTGCTACCAGGACTGAAATGGTTATTGTCGCCCCATATATCTTTAGTCAACCATAGGGCTTACAGTGCTATTGTATGTGAATTATCCCTGTGTGTGGGCAGAGGTGTAGGAGGCCATATAATTCTTGAGCAAGGGTGGGCAGGTTCGGTCCTGGAGGGCCACACAGGTGAGCCAATCGCCTTTTCAGTCATCATCATTTGGACAGCCCATCCCCCCACAATCTCATACAACCATGTGTGTGATATGATAGTAACGTTGCAGGGTGTTAGGGCGATCTATGTCCATCTGGCCTGGTATTCCCACCACAGATTCAGAAGGGATAAATCTCATTACGGTCCTCTCCCATTGCTTATATACAACAGGGACTGCGGGCCCACCACCAGTCCTACGTGCTGCTGCTGCCTCCTTGGCCATCTTCCTTTTGACAGCCATCTTTAGATCATCAAACTTGTGACGCACTGTCCTCCGGTCCCTATTGGTGACCCCTACTGCCAACACAGCTCTGCCAATTTGGGACCAGGTCTGCTGCCTCTGGCTGGCATTAATGATCTCTCCCACCACATATGATCCTCTGGCGGGCACAGATTTCCATGAGGAGAACCTGGATCTCCTCTGGGCTATAATTGGGGGCCCTGGGCCTTGCCACAACCCGTTGCCTTACAGACGGTGCCTGCTCTTCCTCTTCTATCCCTGGGGCCGCTCCCTCATCCCCACTACCTCCCACCAAGGGATCAGGCCCCTGACCCTCTGCTCCTTCAACTTGGATTCCTACCTCTGGGGGCACTTCCCTCCCCCCCTGCTCTCCTCCTTGCTCTCCTCCTCCTCTCCCTCCTCCTCCTCTCCCTCCTCCTCCTCCTCCTCTCCCTCCTCCTCCTCCTCTCCCTCCTCCTACTCCTCTCCTCCTCATCCTCCTCCTCTCCTCAGATGTTCTCCTCACTCTCCTCCTGTCGTGGTATTTATAGTTAATGATATTTGAAATAGTCAATTTAACTTATTGTCCGAGTCTAACGTCAATTCATAGGTAAATATCACTTTTTAAACAAAACAGCGTTTATTATCAATATCACAATCGAATTCTAAAGTAAATAAAAAGTTCTAAACAGTACTATATGATTTTCAGATGTCAATAACCCAATTAAGTCTACTGCAATATTAATACGACAAAATGTTAATAAAACAAGAAAAACCTTCTAACTTCTTTATCAACAAAATCTTCTAGGGTAATAGAAAATAACAATAAATTACTATCAATCAATATTTCTTATTTTAGCTACTTATAATAAACACGAAAATCAATCTTATTAATATAGTAAATCACAATAATATTGTTGGCAGAATATCTAATATACCCCAATAGACCTATATAACTAATAATGGGGTGATGCTATAATAATAACCATATATTGAATAACAAAAATACTATTGGAACAAAGGAAAATATATCACAATTTGAATAATACCTACAGTAGATATATTGGTGGCTTCTGTCATATAATTGATTTAGTGGAATAAATAAGATCAATCTATCTATTATATCACAGAAGTTTGAAATGAAATCTATTCATTACCAGATACCAGAATCAACCCAATATCACATAGAGTCATCCTGGATAATCCCAAATCGATTATTATATGAAAAATGAAATATATCAGGAATCAAAAATATGTCCTCTCTTTCTTAGTATCTTGCATGTGTGTGTGTCAGCCTCCCCCTCTTTCTCTGTTTTCCCCTTTTTTTTTTTTTCCTCCTTGTCCTAGGCCTATTTTAAATAGCCATTCTTATCTAGATTTCACGTTTATCACATCCTAGAATTATTTCTCACTATTGTGTTAAGTGGGGATACATGAATATCAAATGCACAGTCAAACAAATATTGTCAGTACAAGAGCCAAATTCTCGTCTCCAATTGAGGTGTTACTATTTCATGACATTTGAGGATCAAAAGAATCTAGTATGAATACTAATGACTAGCCTTTTGGTGGTTTCATTGTTTACATTCTCATTATAATGTAGAGATTTAGTGAAGCTCAGAAAAATGGAATATGTGTAAAAATTTAAAAACTCAAAATAAAGGGATGATGTGCAATACAGGTATAACATAACACATAGATATGAAAAGCTTAAGATATTTCCTATCCGATGATATCAAACACCGTTATGTTTGAGGAATTTCTATATGTGTATTAATTAAACTATTAAGAGGATATATTTAATCAGAGATATATAATTAAAATGGTATACATATATAAGGAGTATACTCATTTATATATTTAATAGGTAAAAACCCTGACAAATCCCCCTTTCTGGAATAATGTCTCCCCATTAGGTAGGTGACATTATTACAGTAGCAATATGTGTAATTAAATAAATATTCGGTTGTCTAAACATATTTCTTTACCTATGCATCATTTCTATTGGGGTACATTTTCTGACCTCATTGCTTACATTTACCAATTATATGGATGATCCAGAGGAAGGCAAAAATAAAACCCAATTGTCTTAATTGGGAAAAATTAATTCCTTCCTGACCCCAAATATTGGCGATCGGATTCCTCCCTGGATTAATACTCCCTCCATGATTAAGCAGGATAACCCTGAATGTCCTTTTATTTAAAAAAGATGCAGTCCTGATTCATCATCTATCATTATCTTCCTGATAATCACTTCAATGGTTATAATTCGTCAAATGTTCTGACCGTTGATAACGGGAGTTATGTGAGTTTATAAAGTTTTCCTTAGTTGTTTCTACGTCTTCTTCACAGTGGCCTATGAACAGGCAATGTGGTCACGATACCATGTTTGAGTCTTTTCCACCCTGATGTGGAATATTCTGAATTGTCTTTTAATCATCCTCTGTGGATCGACACTGATGACGATTTTCGGTGACGTTATTCTCCTCTCGGGTTAGGATGAATCTTGGAGCCTCTTGGATAAAGATGCCTGAGGAAGGACCGTCCCACGATAGCTACCATCTGAACTTGTTGGCGTTAGGATGATCATTACCCTGATACGAGCGGCCTTTTCTTTTATCAATTCGGATACTCTCTCTTTTGGCTTCTATGCTTAACCGAAATACAAGTGGTTTTAATAATACATTCCTAACATGATGGATTAGGTAGATAGATGAAGAGACAGAAGATTTATTTATTTATTTTTCGCGAAAAACATTTCACAAATCACGGTTCATCTGGGCAAGTATTTTCAATGATTCTTAACTGAGATCTAGGATGACAGGCTCTCATTTGGTTAATATGGACCCATTTCTCTACCATTTCACCATCTTTTGGGATCTGGATCTTATACACGACGGGTGAAATTTTATCTATAATGATATAAGGTCCTTTCCATGAGGGTAAAACCTTTTTCTCTTTAGCCTGATTACGTAGGAAGTTATATAGATAAACTTGATCTGTGATCTCATATTCTTTCTTAGATGTTTTCAGATCGTAATATGTTTTAGTGCTTTCTGCAGATTTCTCTAGATTTTTCTGGGCAAATGCAAAAGCCTGTTGTAAATGCTTCCTCAAGTTTTCAATATACTGATGGGTCGTGGCGGCATTTACCAAGTTATGGTCTTGGGTTCTATAGATAAGGTGTTGTGGGAGTACCATACGTCTCCCAGTCATTAATTCAAAAGGGGACATTTTAGTAGCAGTACTAGGGGTAGATCTTATCGCCATTAAAACTAAGGGTAATTTTATGTCCCAGTCCTTACCTGATTCCTTGACATATTTCTTTAGGATACTTACAATAGATTGGTTGTACCGTTCTACCCCACCACTAGAAGCGGCGCGGTAAGCAATATGTAATTTACGTTTAACACCTAGGATTCTCCACATACGGCTCATCACCTCACTGGTGAAGTGACTTCCTCTATCTGACTCAATTCGTTGCGGTAGGCCAAAACGAGAAAACACATGGTTAATCAACAAAATTGCGGCAGTCTCCGCTTTACAGTTTGTCGCCGGAAGGCATTCTACCCATTTGGTGAATAGACATGTTACGGTTAACATATACTTATTACCCCTGGAAGAGGTAATTACTGGGCCAATAAAGTCAATCTGTATGTCTGACCATGGCATGGACATCCCCCTTTTCTGAAGAGGAGCCCTATGGGTAGATGAATGGGGTTGAAACTGGGGACATACTAAACATCCTTGACAGTAAGTTTTTACATCCATCAACATGTGTGGCCAATATGCAAAATCACGAAGTATCTCATATGTAATCTTTTCACCTCTGTGGCCTGATGTTGGTGCATCATGAACATGTTGTAGCATTAGACCTCGATAAGCAGTAGGAACTACCCATTGATGTATACCATTCTTAGATGTGCGGATAAGTAAACCATCTAAGATGTTAAACTGGGATTTTGACTTAATTAGAATCCTGAAATCTTCCTTATCTGACACATCTATCTTGTCCAGAGGATACTGTATTGGATCCTGTATATGGTTATAAAATGGACCTACGATAGGATCTTCTTTTTGACTATTGATCAAGTCCAAATTAGGAGTATCATGGGACCACTGTACTGTGGAGAGTTCTGTATCTTTCTGGGATTGCTGTCTAGTGATAGCCTGAATTTGCAATGGACCCATAAGGTGGTCCATTTCAATTGATTCCCCCTCTAGGGCACCTTGCTTTGCTAGTTTATCAGCAAGATCATTTCCGTCTTTATCCTGACCCTTTACTTTGGAATGTCCTTTTGTTTTCTTCCAGTATATAGTTATTTCATGAGAATTTACCATTTCATCAATGGCATGTATTAACTTACCATGTTTTATTGGTTTCTTTCGGACATTAGTCATATTATTTCGTTTCTATACTGGTAAGTATTCAACAAAACTATTTAGGGCATATTCTGAATCAGTAATGATTACAAATTCCTTAATGTTATGCTCTATTGCGGTGTAAACAGCATAATATATAGCCATCAATTCTGCTACCTGACTACTATTGGGTCCTATTTTACATCCTTTTGGAGGAGCAGGAAAATTATCTATCCATACATTACCAATTCCCGCAACTAGCTTATTATCTGTATCTACTTTTACGTCATAGGCACATCCATCTACATAAACTGTGGGTAAGGATTTATAAAATACCTCTTCATATATTTTATGAGGTGACAATTTATATTCCTCCAGAAGGTCTATATGAGGATCAACATCCTTAAAGGGGTCTGGGGCAGTACAATCATGTAAATCCGCTAATCCTTGGGCAACTAGATTCTTTTTATTTTGGGAATATCTTATCTCTAAAGGCCATCCTTGTAAGGATAAGGTCCAAGCAGTTATGCAGCTATTTGATAGATTACCAGACCTAATTTTATTGCTCTGAATATATTGTAATGGTTGGTGTGCCATTTCAACTATTATTTTCTCACCTTGTATGAAATTTCTAAAATGTTGTAGTGCCCATACTGTAGCAAATAGAGCCTTCTCACAATCATTAAATTTTACCTCTACAGGTGATAGTGTTTTACTCGCACAAGAGATAATCTTGTTATGTTGGTCATATTTCTGATATAACACAGCACTTAAACAATTATCCGTATAACCGGTTACTAAGAAGAAGGGCTTACCTCGTTCTGGATAAGCTAGGCAAGGGGCCTGACTTAGTTTCTGTTTTAACTCATTTACAGCTTGGTTCTGAATCTCACCCCATTTCCATGGCTCACCTTTCTTTAACAATTGTATGAGGGGTCTTGTTATTTTGGCATAATTCTCAATAAATTTACGAGAATAATTGGTGATACCCAGGAATGATCTCAATTCTTTTGTAGTTGGAGGCATTTTAGTTTTAAGTAGGGCCTCTACCTTCTTTTTCTGTGGATTTACACCATCAGGAGTTATCTCATGATCTAAAAAGTTAACTTTAGTGCGGCACCACTGAGCCTTTTGGAGAGATATTTTAACTCCTGCGTGCTTTAATTGGTCCAAAACATGTTCAATTTCTGTGATATGTTTATCAAATTCGCAACTTTTAATCAAGATGTCATCTACATAGGTTAATGTCCCTCGCTCTTGAGCATCAGGCATTGCCTTGTGCAAGAAGATAGCAAACTCATTCCCTGAATTTATAAATCCAAATGGAGTTCTAGTCCATGTAAATTGTTGATTACCAAATGTAAACGCTAATTTATGTTGGTCCTCTTCATTGACTTTAATAGTCCAATAACCTTGGGCACAATCAAGTGTCGTAAATAATTTAGACCCTTGGACTTGGGCCAAACACTGGTCTATATACGGGACAGGCCAAGCCGACATATGGACTCTCTTATTTAATTGCCTCAAATCAGCACATAAGCGCCATGTCCCATTTGGCTTCAAAATACCTAGAACATGATTATCTTAAGAACTATGTACAGGACATATAATTCCCCTTGATTCTAGATTCTTTATAATATCGGCTAATGATTCATAAGAGGCGAGGGGTAGTCTATATTGCTTAACAAATATAGGTGGCATACTGGGATCAGTTTTAATTTTAGTGACATGTAGATCCGTCAGGCCACAATCATATGAGTCTTTAGAAAATACACCTTGGTAATTCATAAGCACTTGTCTTAATTTTTGCCGTTCAGTATCATTAGAGCACCCATCGGCTAAAATTATCTGTTCTTCAACCCTTTCTTTAAACCCAGGGAATACCTCAGGTTGACTAATTTCATAGGCTTCCTCTAGTTGTGTAGATAGGTCAGTGGTAATGGAGTTTATCTGTATCTTATCGACCAAATTCTCTTCATACTCTTGTTCATCTATATTTTGATAAAAAATTAGCTCGTCATCTGTTATTTCACACTGTCCTTCCATGGAACTGAAGGGATAAATAGATTGAACAGTAAATAATCCTTCTGGTTGAGTATACAAACATTGGTCATTCATTTTATCATCATTCATATATTCCTCTGGTATCAAACCAATAACTGAATTGGTAAATTCAGAGGTGAAATATTCTGCATCAATGGCCATTCCTACTATAGATCCCTTCTCCATATGTATTGGATGGGAAGCTATGTTATTTACTAGGATGACAAAAGGTAATTGTGTCACAGCAATTAAAGGAGTGTGGGTGGTGTTAAGGCGTTTTTGTTGTCCGTTTTGTTTGATAGCTAAGATTAACATAAGCATCTTTGCCTTGAATCATCTGCCCTCTTTTTAATTGCAAGGGTAGAGGGAATTGGGCTACTCCTTCTGGTATAATGACAGTTCGTTCCACCTGTATGATTATTGCATAAGGCATCTGTTGGGCATATTTCAAGGCTTCTGAGTCATTACTGAAATCTAATGGCAACTAGTGATGTCGCAAACCTAAAATTTTCGGTTCGCGAACCGCAAATGCGAACCACCGCAAATGTTCGGGAACTGGCGAACATCGGCAAACCGCCATAGACTTCAATGGGCAGGCGAATTTTAAAACACACAGGGACTCTTTCTGGCCACAATAGTGATGGGAAAGTTGTTTCAACGGGACTAACACCTGGACTGTGGCATGCCGGAGGGGGATCCATGGCAAAACTCCCATGGCAAATTACATAGTTGATGCAGAGTCTGGTTTTAAGCCATAAAGGGCATAAATTACCTAACATTCCTAAATTGTTTGGAATAACGTGCTTTAAAACATCAGGTATGATGTTGTATCGATCAGGTAGTGTAAGGGTTAGGCCTGCTTCACAGTGACAGACCAAACTCCCCGTTTAACGCACCGCAAACAACCACAAACAGTCCATTTGCACAACCACAAACTCCCCATTTGCACAAGGTTGGATACCAAGCTAGCCATGTCCCGTTCCTTGTCCTCACTGATGTCATTGAAGGTCTCTTCCTCCACCCAGCCACCAAGGGTCCCCGAAAGGTGACAACAAGCCCCCTGGGACGCCTGCTGTGTTTGGTCTTCCACCTCCTCAAAGCCACCTTCCTCCTCTGACTCCTCTTCTTCAGACTCCTCTCACTGCATTGCCTCTCTATGCATTATTATAAGGTGTGTTAAGTAGTACTACTCTTGGGGCACGGCACGTGCAGTCAAAGGTGCCACCAGATAGGAGTGACGTGTTTGTAAGTACTACTCTTATCAGTTTAATACTTGTTACGTCACCTATCGGGGCGTGCATAAGGCCTGGATTTTTAGAACCGGGAGATGGAAAAAGATGCTTTGTTGGTCGTATCACTTCAATTTTGGGGCACGGCACGTGCAGTCAAAGGTACCATCAAATAGGAGTGGTGTGTTTGTAAGTACTACTCTTATCAGTTTAAAACTTGTTACGTCACCTATCAGGGGGCGTGTATAAGGCCTGGATTTTTAGAACCAGGAGATGGAAAAAGATGCTTTGTTGGTCGTATAACTTCAATTTTGGGGCACGGCACGTGTAGATAAAGGTGCCACCAGATAGGAGTGACGTGTTTGTAAGTACTACTCTTATCAGTTTAAAACTTGTTACGTCACCTATCAGGGGGCGTGTATAAGGCCTGGATTTTTAGAACCGGGAGATGGAAAAAGATGCTTTGTTGGTCGTATCACTTCAATTTTGGGGCACGGCACGTGCAGTCAAAGGTGCCACCAGATAGGAGTGACGTGTTTGTAAGTACTACTCTTATCAGTTTAATACTTGTTACGTCACCTATCAGGTGGCGTGTATAAGGCCTGGATTTTTATAACCAGGAGATGGAAAAAGATGCTTTGTTGGTCGTATCACTTCAATTTTGGGGCACGGCACGTGCAGTCAAAGGTGCCACCAGATAGGAGTGACGTGTTTGTAAGTACTACTCTTATCAGTTTAATACTTGTTACGTTACCTATCAGGGGGCGTGTATAAGGCCTGGATTTTTAGAACCAGGAGATGGAAAAAGATGCTTTGTTGGTCGTATCACTTCAATTTTGGGGCACGGCACGTGCAGTCAAAGGTGCCACCAGATAGGAGTGACGTGTTTGTAAGTAATACTCTTATCAGTTTAATACTTGTTACGTCACCTATCAGGGGGCGTGTATAAGGCCTGGATTTTTAGAACCAGGAGATGGAAAAAGATGCTTTGTTGGTCGTATCACTTCAATTTTGGGGCACGGCACGTGCAGTCAAAGGTGCCACCAGATAGGAGTGACGTGTTTGTAAGTACTACTCTTATCAGTTTAATACTTGTTACGTTACCTATCAGGGGGCGTGTATAAGGCCTGGATTTTTAGAACCAGGAGATGGAAAAAGATGCTTTGTTGGTCGTATCACTTCAACTTTGGGGCACGGCACGTGCAATCAAAGGTGCCACCAGATAGGAGTGGCGTGTTTGTAAGTACTACTCTTATCAGTTTAATACTTGTTACGTCACCTATCGGGGGGCGTGTATAAGGCCTGGATTTTTAGAACCAGGAGATGGAAAAAGATGCTTTGTTGGTCGTATCACTTCAATTCTGGGGCACTTTGTGACATTAGCTTCTTACGCTCAAACATGTCCTTTACAGGCACCTGACTATGGGCAGATGAGCAGGAACTGCTCAAGGCGAGAGACGGAGTGGCGGATGGTTGAGAGGGGGCAAGGAGGACAGCAGTGGTTGATGTGGCTTATGATGCTGCACCAGGAGGAGGATGGCGGCTTTGAGTTTGTGTGCTGCTTGTACTCATGTATTGGTCTGTAGTCGCCCAAACATTAGGTCTCAACCAGTAGAGGATAACGGAACCAGGCTACTCTAGACCTCATTCATCATTACAGGTTTTGACAGATCGGTACTATGCGTCCAAGCTACTGTGACAACAGATATGAGTGGCACTGTGCACTTGCAGAAGTCGGTAGAGTAGACGCTGTAGGTCTGACACACACGCTTGCAGACAACTAACTGCTATGCAATCTATTACAGTAGAATTTTTTTTTTGTTTTAAATGTACACTACTGTTACACCAGATATGAGTGGTGTGTTAAGTAGTACTACTCCTATCAGTTTAATCCCTGTTATGTGCCTTTTTGGGGGGTTTGGTTGTTGAAGCCACAGTGCAGCACCAGAGGCCAGAAAAATTAGGCATGTACACATGCCTGAAAAATTAGGTATTGTTGATCTTGCAGCGAGCAGAGAAGAAGGTAGGCCTGATTCAACGCCCCATCCCTGCATATCCAGAGATTGAGGGGGCGACCCTTACAAGGCCACGGGCCGGAGATATAAAGGGGGGGCATCCCAAATAAGCACACAAGCGGGGACAAAGGTAGTGAAGGGGACATAGAGGCCCATAGACTGACGGTCGCCATCTTGGCAGGAAAAGGGCCCAGCAATTAAGCCAAACTGACCCAGCACAGGCAGCTACTTGAGTCAAACGCTGTACAATTACACCTTAATAAAGCTGAAACATGCAGCAGCAGGGATTCTAAACGGCCACACGGGGACAAGGAGGCTAACAGCCCCCACAGTCTCTGCACCACTCTTTTTAACAGATAACCCAAGGGGCTAACCAGAAACCTTGCCCACAAAAAAAAGCAGAATTTTATTGGAGGAATTATTAGTGTCTTTACCCCCCAAGAGAGGACATAATATACGGTATCTTTAGACTACCTGATGGCCAAACCTCCTTTAGCCCCAATGCTATCCAAGAAACATTTCAAAACTTCGATCGGACCATATTATCATCCCAATCCCGCTGCAGCGGATCTGACATAGAGTCCTTCCTACTACAGCAAGAAGTCCACAAAATACTTGTACCTCAATTGGACAGCTTGAACCTAGACATATCCCAAGAGGAAGTTAAATCTACAATCCAAGATCTTAAATTTGGCAAGTCCCCAGGGCCAGACGGTTTTACTCATCTGTACTATAAGAAATTTGAGCCCTTGCTTACCCTCGCACCTAACATCTTTGTTTAACGCTATACTAAATAGAGAACCTATGCCCCCTTAATTGCATCAGGCCGACCTCATAGTCTTTCCAAAAGCATGTCACCTTATACATGGGATACAGTAATATCGATTCCAAGCCTGTATACTTTTTTGAGAAACTAGAAAAACCCTTTGATAAAGCACTCATTAAAAATATGGACGGAGATGAACTGGACACAAAAACTGGACACTCGGGTATCAGATCTTACCCCTATCGTACCCAATCCCCACTTTAAGATACATCTTCCAGAAAGCTCTCTCAGTTGGTGGAAGTCTCAGAACCTACTAAGGGTTGGTCCATGGTGGCATGACGACAAAATAATGACCTTTGAGTGGGTGAGAGATAGATACAATTTACCCCTGGCTGAACACTATAATTTTTGCAGGATACATCATTTTATATATACGATAAGTGGTAGGGGAACCCCCCAAAGAAACACCTGGCTACTCAAAAAATGTAGGGATTCCCCCTTTCAGCCTGGTATTATTAGCCTCATGTATGAACTATTTAATGAAAACTCATGGGCAAACAAACCAGACTATACCAAAGCCTAGGAGAGGGATTTGGGCACCGAGTTGGCAGATAGCACATGGGATAAAAGTTGGCAAGGCTTAAGTAGGGGATCTTTAAATTATTAGTCTGCTTAAAACTTCAATAAAGGTCCTACACAGGACATATATTACTCCTTTTAAGCTAATAAATGGGATCCAAAACGGAGCAGCTCATGTTTTAGGAACAGTGGTAATGAGACTACATTTATGCATGTCTGGTGGGAGTGTTCGGCAGTCATAAGACTACGGGAAGAAACATGCTTACTAGCTTCTAAAATGTTTAAGATTGACCTAATAAAATATTTTTTGAAAGAAAAAATACACATAGCTAGTAGTTGGAAAACCCCAAATTAAAACTTTCAGGAATTAATAAAAAAAATCAACTATTTACTGCTCAACGAGAGATTTAACCATGTAGTCTTGGATAGAATCACCCAGTTCCAGACAATTTGGGATCCCTGGATAACATCCCAGTTTAGTGCCCCCCTAATATAATAAAACATTTGTTAATGGTTGAAGCGACTCGGGGGGAAGGACCGGAGTGGGGGAGCCCTGGAGGAGACCCTTCAGAAGCAACCGGCGGCAAAATCATCCGAGGAAAAGAGAGATCGCCTACTGAAGCCTGCCCTAGGATAACCCAAGGGCGATTGAGCAGGTTACATATTGTAAATAATAAGCTACTGCTGGAGTGATGATAGATAATAGGACTTTACTTTTGTCTGTTTTACCATGTCTTAGGTTTCTCTTAAAAATTGCAATCACAGTAAAAAAAAAGAAAATGTATTAACCAAAAAAGTAAAAAAAAGAAGGCCTAGCCACCTAATTTTAAAAAAATGTCTTCATTTTAAATATGTATTTTTGCACAACTGTTGTGTTATGCAAGACTGTTCAATATGCTTTCTTTTCCATTACATGCCGTACGCCTTCTGGCATAAAAATTTAAATTCAAAAATTAGATATTGTTGCACACGCTGCAACAGCGGCCAGAAAAATTGACCTTTGTTCCCCAGGCAGAAAGTGCCATAAAACATTGCCTCTTCTTGAACCCTAGTTGGTGGCGGATAATTCACGCAAGTCATCCGGCATTCACAGATAACATACAGCAGCGTGTGGACCATTCATAGCCGAAGGCAGCTCATCTCATCAGGCCTTTTTCAGTCGAATGTATCGCCCAGTGTCAGTCCCTTCGGGATCCATCCCTCATTCATCTTTATAAAGGTGAGGCAATCTAGACTTTTTTGCCCTAGGCGACTTCTCTTCTCGGTGACAAAACCTCCTGCTGCACTGAAGGTCCTTTCTGACAGGACACTTGAAGCGGGGCAGGCCAGAAGTTCCATTGCAAATTGGGATAGCTCAGGCCACAGGTCTAGCCTGCATACCCAGTAGTCAAGGGGTTCATCGCTCCTCAGAGTGTCGATATCTGCAGTTAAGGCGAGGTAGTCTGCTACCTGTCGGTCAAGTCTGAGGGTGGATCCCAAAGGGCTGATGCGATGCGTAGGACTGAAAAAGGTCCGCATGTCCTCCATCAACAACACGTCTTTTAAACGTCCTGTCCTTGACGGCGTGGTCGTGGGAGGTGGATTACTTTCACCTCTTCCCCTGTTATATTGCCCTTGTGCTGTGACATCACCCTTATATGCTGTGTAAAGCATACTTGTTAATTTGTTTTGGACCTGCTGCATCCTTTCTGACTTGCGGTAATTTGGTAACAAATCAGGCACTTTCTGCTTATACCGGGGGTCTAGTAACGTGCACACCCAGTACAGGTCGTTCCCCTTCAGCCTTTTTATACGAGGGTCCTGCGACAGGCACGACCGCATGAAAGACCCTATTTGCACAAGGTTGGATGCCGAGCTAGTCATGTCCCGTTCCTCGTCCTCAGTGATCTCGCTGAAGATATGTTCTTCCCCCCAGCCACGTACAACACCACGGGTACCAGATAGGTGACGAGCACCCTGGGATGCCTTTTGTGATTGGTCTTCCTCCTCCCCCTCAAAGCCACATTCCTCCTCTGACTCCTCTTCCTCACAATCCTTTCCAGCTTTGCAGCAGGTCCAGCAAGCGATGAAGATAAGGCTGTTTCTGGTGGTGATGGTGACCACAACTCTTCCTCTTCCTCGTCACGCTCATCTACGGCCTGATCCAGCATTCGTCGCAGGGCACGCTGCAGGAATAAAACAAATGGTATGATGTCGCTGATGGTGCCTTCGGTGCGACTGACAAGGTTTGCCACCTCCTCAAAAGGACGCATGAGCCTACAGGCATTGCGCATGAGCGTCCAGTAACGTGGCAAAAAAATCCCCAGCTCCGCAGAGGCTGTCCTAGCACACCGGTCATACAAATACTCGTTAATGGCTTTTTCTTGTTGGAGCAGGCGGTCGAACATTAGGAGTGTTGAATTCCAACGTGTGGGGCTGTCACAAATCAAGCGCCTCACTGGCATGTTGTTTCGCCGCTGGATATTTGAAAAGTGCGCCATGGCCGTGTAGGAACGCCTGAAATGGCCACACACCTTTCTGGCCTGCTTCAGGACGTCCTGTAAGCCTGGATACTTATGGACAAAGCGTTGTACGATCAGATTACACACATGTGCCATGCACGGCACATGCGTCAACTTGACCAAATTCAATGCCGCCAACAAATTTCTTCCGTTGTCAAAAACCACTTTGCCAATCTCTAGTTGGTGCGGAGTCAGCCATTGATCCACCTGTGCGTTCAGGTCGGACAGGAGTGCTGGCCCGGTGTGACTCTCTGCTTTGAGGCAAGTCAACCCCAAGACGGCATGACACTGCCGTATCCGGGATGTGGAATAGTATCTGGGGAGCTGGGGGGGGGTGCCGTTGATGTGGAGCAAGACGCAGCAGCAGAAGAGGACTCAGCTGAGGAGGTTATGGAAGAGGATGGAGTAGAAGGAGTAGAGGAGGTGGCAGTAGGCCTGCCTGAAAGTTATGGCGGTGTCACCAACTCCTCTGCAGAGCCACGCATTCCATGCTTGGCAGGCGTCAGCAGGTTTGCCCAATGCGCAGTGTAGGTGATATACCTGCCCTGACCATGCTTTGCAGACCAGGTATCAGTGGTCAGATGGACCCTTGCCCCAACACTGTGTGCCAGAGATGCCATTACTTCCTTTTGCACAATTGAGTACAGGGTGGGGATTGCCTCTTGGGCAAAGAAATTTCGGCCGGATAACTTCCACTGCGGTATCCCAATCGCTAAAATCTTTTTGAACGCCTCAGACTCCACCAGCTTGTATGGTAAAAGCTGGCGGGCCAAGAGTTCAGACAAGCCAGCTGTCAGACGCCGGCCAAGGGGGTGACTTTGTGGCATTGGCTTCTTACGCTCAAACATGCCCTTGACAGACACCTGACTGTGGGGAGATGAGCAGGAACAGCAAGAGGCGAGAGACGGAGTGGTGGAGAGTTGAGAGGGGGCAAGGAGGACAGCAGTGGTTGATGTGGATGAAGATGCTGGACCAGGAGGAGGATGGCGGCTTTGAGTTTGTGTGCTGCTTGTACTCATGTGTTGATCCCATTGGCGTTTGTGATGTGACATCATGTGCCTTCGCAAAGCAGTTGTACCTAGGTGGGTGTTGGACTTCCCACGACTCAGTTTCTTTTGGTACAGGTTGCAAATGGCATCGCTGTTGTCAGAGGCAGACACACAAAAAAAATGCCACACTGCTGAGCTCGGCGGTGACGGCATTCTGGTGGTCTGACTGTGCCACTAGCTCGTTGCGATGACCTCCCTCTACTTACAACTCGTCTCCTCCTCCTCTCTGTCTCCCCATCTGAACTTTCCCCCTGTTCTTCTTCTCTTTTAGCAGGCACCCACGTGACATCCACGGACGCATCGTCATCATCATCACCCGCCTCACTTGTATATGACAACTGAACAAAGGAAGCAGCAGCGGGTACATCATCATCATCATCATCACATCGTACGTACATGTATGTAATGCTGCCTGACTGAGACATATCCCTGTTATCTACATTCTCTGGCAATAATGGTTGCGCATCACTCATTTCTTCAAACTGATGTGTAAATAACTCTTCTGACTGATCAATTGAATTGGCTGTGGTACTAGTGTTGGTGGTGGCGGCAGGCGGGTGAGTGGTAACTTGAGAGGTGCCCGAAGCTAAGCTGGAGGAGGATGGTGCGTCAATGTTCCAAGCGGCAGCTGTAGAAGATTGGGTGTCCTGTGTTAGCCAGTCAACTACGTCCTCTGAACTTTTCAAGCTCAGGGTAACTGGCCTCTGAACACTGGGCATTATTGTAGGGCCAAAGGGAATCACAGCACCACGACCACGACGGCCTCTGCGGGGTGTCCTGCCTCTGCCTGTCATTTTTTTTTAAATGTGGACTGTTGGTACTCCAAATAGATTGGATTGGTTGAACTTGGCACAGTACTTGTAAGCAGGACACACACTATGGGTAGCGGTCAAGCAAATGAACTTTGATTGACGGTCAGGCAAATGCACTTAGATTTAAGAAAATAAAAGTTTGGGTTTTTTAAATGTGGACTGTTGGTACCCCAACTAGACTGGATTGGTTGAACTTGGCACAGTGTATTTTAAAATGATGAGAAAAAACATGTTCTGTAAACTAAATAAAAATCATTTTAGGAGGTTAAGAGAAAAAGAAACCGAATGGGGGGATACCGAGCAGAGCACACCATCTACAGCCCACTGGGAGACAAACTCATCCATTCCCCCAGTGGACAAAGCCAGGTGGTACTCTGCCCAGATACGGGAGCGCACCAGCACCCGGAACATGGCCTCAGGTGACAAGGGAACCCCCCCTATCAAACACTGCTTCCTGGACTTATATATAGCCAATTTGGCTAATGCCAGGAGCAGGTTGACGAGGAGGTCCCTGGCCTTATTGCCCCGGGACATTGGGCGCCCAAAAATAAAAATGTGAGGGGAGAAATGCAGCCAGAACTGCAGGAGGAGGCCCCTCAAGAGTGACAAGAGGGGCTGCAGTCTGGCGCAACTAATATAAATATGATACACGGACTCTCCCTTGCCACAGAATGGACAAGTGGAGGGAGAGTCCGTGAATTTAGCTAAGTACTCTCCCGTGCTCAGTGCACCATGGAGCACTCTCCAACTCAAGTCCCCGGTGGGTCGTGGAACTAAATCAGAATAAAGTTCCCTCCACCGGGGCCTCTTGCCCTCGTCAGCTGGTAGGACCCGCCTCCAGATGGTATCGGGACGGGTCACGAGGGCAAGGAAGTGCACTGTATGGAGCACGAGAGAATATAAGCTCTTCCTCGGCATGCCGCGAAAGCATGCCGAGGGTATGTCCCTCAACTTTGAGAGGTTGGGGACAGGAGGAGCCTGAGGGGAAACACGGGGCTTGTGTCCAATGCAAACAGCCGGAGCAGGGGTGTTGAAAGGTGCATGTGGCACTCCGGCCTGCAAAGCCCCGCGAAGGAAGGTGCGCGTGTCGGGGGAGATGGCATCCCTAATCTCCTGGAGCAAGCGCCCTGAGACTTTGGGCGTCACATATCCCAAACGGAGCGCAAGCTCCTGGGGTGACACCCAATCAGAACGCCCGTATTCCAGGAGATCCCCGACTCGGGTCATCCGTGCATGACTAAGGCGGCGGATGATACAGGGGGACTGTAACATTGGAGCCCCCACTGCTGGATTAAATAGCAGGGGCTCCGTGAATATTTCATCCCCCAAAGGCACGCCCTGCCTGGTCACGGAGACCATGCTCCAGGCCTTGAGGGTTTCCTGGTAGTATGCCGGCAACACCGAGAGGTCTCTCCCAAACCCCTCGGGCCTGATCAGAAATAATTGCCGGTCATACCCCAGGTTGCGCAACTGGCGAAAAAAGCTGGATGCTAGTGCGCACCACTGCGGAGAGGGATCTGCATATAGGTATCTCTGCAAGTACTGAAGGCGGAAGGTGGACAACTGGGAGCACACACAAACTACTCCCTGTCCACCCTCCACCAAAGGCAGACTTGGCACCCCTGCAGAGACCCAATGCCTTCCCATCCAAAGGAAATCTAACAAATTCCTCTGGATATTGGTGACAAACTCGGGGGTCGGACTCAGACAAATCAGCCGGTGCCAGATCTGAGAAGCCACCAGCTGATTCACCACTAGAGTCCGCCCCCTAAGGGAAAGCATTTTTGCTAGACCCCTCCATCGTCCCAGACGAGAGAGGACACTGCCCTCTAACTCCCTCCAGTTGTCTGGGACGGAAGCGTCCGCAGCAGACAGGTAGACCCCCAGATATTTAATGACATCTGCCTCCCACGTGATGTCACGAAACGTGGGAGGCAAAGAGTCTACCTGTAAATTACCCTCTAAAAGGCCTGTGCATTTGGACCAGTTGATCTGAGAGGAGGAGGCAGCTGAATATACCTCCTGGCACTGTTTTGCCAGCTCAAGATCAACTGGATCCTGGGCCACGAGGAGCACATCGTCAGCATAAGCTGAAAGGACAATCCGCATGTCTGGATCTTTTAGCACCAGTCCTGTGAGCCTTTTCCTCAGTAGGCAGAGGAAAGGCTCGATGGCCAGTGCATATAACTGTCCAGACAAGGGACATCCTTGACGCACCCCTAGTCCAAATACCAAAGGTGCTGTTAGGGACCAATTGATTTTAAGTAAACACTCTGCTGAGGCGTACAGCGTTCAAACTGTGGGCCAAAGCCGTACGCCTGCAGAGTGGCTATGAGGTAACCATGGTCCACCCTGTCAAACGCTTCTCTTGATCTAAAGAGAGAAAGGCGAGTGACAGACCAGTCCTGCGAGAATAATGCCAGCACAGACCCAAGTCTAAGTGAGATGGCTTTAGCTACAATCTTGTAGTCTGTGCTGAGCAGAGAGACCGGTCGCCAGTTCTTAATAAGCCGGAGATCCCCCTTTTTGGGCAGCAGGGCAAGTACTGCCCTGCGACAAGACAGGGTCATCTCCCCGGTCTCCAGGGCTTCCCCAAGGACCAGATGGAAATCAGGTCCCAGAGTCTCCCAGAAAAATTGGAAAAACTCTACAGTCAGTCCGTCCAGTCCTGGAGACTTCTCACAGGACATGGCACGGAGGGCTTCAGAGAGCTCTTGAAAAGATAGTGGTATATCAAGCCGCTCTCTTACACCCTCACTGACTGTGGGGAGCCCCTCCCATAGCACCCTGCAGGCGTCTGGAGAAATGGGATCCGGAGAGTAAAGATCTTTATAAAAGTTCCGGGCTCTATCCCGGATACTCTCCGGATCTGTAAGGGGGGCACCGTCTTCATCTAGAAGGCAGGTGATGTGCCTACTGTTACCCCCCTTTTTCTCCAGTGAGTAGAAGAGGCGCGAGCCGCGGTCTAGGTCTTTGAGAAAACCTAAGCGGCTGCGCACGTATGCCCCCTTGGCCTGGTGTCGTTCCAGGTCACAGAGGACACCCTTCCTCTCTACATACTCGCTCTGCAGGGATTGATCCCTACAAGTGAACAGCCTCTGCTCCAGATGGAGTACCTCCCCCCCGGAGTGACTCCAACTCAGCTTTGCGCTGCCCACTCGCACCCTTGGTATATTCCTGACACAGAAGTCGCAAATTAACCTTGCCCACGTCCCACCACAGTTTTAACGTGGCAAAGTCTCCCTTGCAACCCCTCCAGTCCGTCCAAAACTCCCGGATCAATGTCACGAGCCCCTGGTCCTTCAACAAAGCATTGTTGAAGTGCCAATAGGCGGCTCGTGGCGCTGTTGGCGTTAGCGCCACCGTCACAGACACACAGTTGTGGTCTGTGAACAGAGCCAGCCTAATGGCACAAGAACCGACTCGTGACATATAGTGACTAGATATATATAGTCTGTCGATCCGGGAGTGGGACACCAGACCGGCTCTCACCCTGACTTAGGTGAAACCGTCTGATGCCCCTGGGTTCTGCACTCGCCAGATGTCCTCCAGGGAGAAGCGGGCGATGATCTCCCGCAGGGCTGACGCAGAAGGCGGGTACGGCTCTGGACTATTCCGGTCCAGAGCGTTGAGGGTGCAGTTGAAATCACCCCCGAGTGCCAAACACTCATCTGCGTCAACCGTCTCCAAAAACTGGGACAGTCTGGCGAGGAACCTCACTCTCTCGGGCCCTCCAGCAGGGGCATATATATTAACTAGGTTAATGATGCTACCCTGCTCTCGGACCCGGAGGTGGATTAGACGGCCTGGGATAACAGCTTTCACAAGCAGCAGCTCTGGCTGAAAAGACTCTGAGAACAGGGTCACCACTCCACATGACGCCGATGTGAAGTGGCTGAAGAAGACCCTGCCTCTCCACTCCAGTTGCCACGAGGCCTCAGCCTCTGGAGTGGTGTGAGTTTCCTGCAGGAAGCTCACAGAGTACCCTCCCTGATATAAATAGGAGAGTACCTGGAACCTGCAGAAACTGTCTTGACAGCCATTGGTATTTAGCGTGCTGATGTGCAAAGCCATTACTGCGTGTCAGGAATTGTGCGTTCCTCAGACCCTTGAGACTGCTGATAGGACACGCACATTTTATAGAATTTCCGGACGCGGAGATGCTCCGCAGTCCCAGAATTCTTGGCCCTAGTGCTGACCACTAGATATTGCTGGAGAGAGTGGAGAATAAACAACATATTCATCCACCTCTCCAAGGCCAGCCGCACCTTCCTTTTCTTTTGTCCATGAAGGGTGCTCTCAAGGAATAGATCTATTTCCTTGACAGGGATAACCCACCCAGAATCTGATGTTCCTTCTAGTGGGTCACCCCTGGGCTCCTCTTGGCTGAGGGTTTTTACTCCATCCTCCCCGGCTGCAGTCAGTTTCCTCAGCTTTATTCTCAGGGACCCCCTCTTAGATGATACAGAAGGAGTCCCTTTAGCACCCTTCAAGGTAAATAATGGACCCTTGGATTGCTGCTGCACCCCTGTAGCTTCAGGAGTGCATTCAGGGGTAGCTGGCTGGACAGCAGTGGCTGGCATGGCTTCCTTAATGGAAGCCTTGGAGGCTTTATATGCCTCCTCTGCCAGTTCCACCGCTGCTTGCTCAGCTTGGATGGCACCGATGTTAGGGTCAGTGGACGGCTGAGGAGGGTAGACAGGCTCTCCCATGATGTTAACAGGAAAACCTGTTTTATCACCCTCCCCCATTTCCACTTCCCCTTGTGCCACATCCCCCCTGAAAGACAAATCCATGGGGTCCTGAATGGGGGTCATGCCTATATTCCCCCCCTCCAGTAGTGACTCGGCCTGGGGCTCTAACAAAGCCCGAGGTACGTCACTAGAGAGTGACACTGGAGGAGGAGACTGACTGGTGCCCTTGAAGCTCAGCACCTCAGGGACACTGACTACCCATTCAGCAGGGGCTTTGTTGGGACCCCCCTCAAAGGCCAGAGGCAGAACCTGATCTTTCTTGTCTACCCCTGCCTCACTTGGGAGACCCTCTTGCCCCTGCTTTTCCTCCAGACCCTTTTCCACATTAACCCCTATAGGGTCTGGAGAGAGAGATGTGTGGTCTGGCACCGGCTGGCTGAGCTTAATAACCGGGCCAGACAATGTCACCGGATGAGGAGGAGATGTTTTGTTCCTCTTCTTGCTTTTAGAGGGAGGTGCTCCACTATAGAGCACTTCCCACTTATCAGCAACCTCCCTGTTGGTTTTATGCTTCCTCTTCCTGGGGACGTCACTCCTGGAAGAGGAGCTGCCACTAGCTGCCTCCCCTGCAGAGGGCTTATTATCCCTCTGCTTACACTGTGCCCCCACACTAACTGATGTAATTATGGTGGGGGCAGATTGGGACTTGGGAGATGCAGCTGTGACACTGGGAGGACCGGTGACATTCTTCCCCTTTTTCCCCGTGTCTGCAGTCTTGCTGGAAACCACAGACACAGATGGCTTTTTTGGGGAAGAAGGGGGTTTGGAGGCCGTGGTGGTGGCTTGAGGAACGGCCTCCTTGCCTGAGCTCTGTGGGGGGGCTATGACCCTTGAGGTCCCCGCTGTTATGGGCTCAGAGGGGATGGGTGCTGTACTGACAGAGGTGCCATTTGCTGGGGCTGGGGCATGATGCTTTACATTAGGACAACTCCTACGTGTATGCCCCAACCCCTTGCAATGATAGCACTGCACCTCCGTAGTGCTGTAAAAAATCCTGTAGAGCACCCCCTCAAATGGAACCCCAAAAGACCCCTCAATGTTTTCTGCGCCCTGAGGCAGGCACATTTGTACCTGCCTCTTGAAAGAGAGCACATGACGAAGTGCTCTCTCTCTGCACCCCAGGGGAATTTTAATAAATGGTGTTTTTACTTCCCCTAGGGTTAGCAGGTGGGGGCGCAGGAGGGAGTCTGGTAGGAAGGGGGGCACATTAGAGAGTGTTACTTTTGTGCCCAACCCTTCCAGGGGTTCTATTGGGACATATAATCCCCCCACTGTGATGCCTCTCTGTACAAGAATGTGAGCAGCAGCCAGCGTACGGGTAAAGAAAACTGCTTTCCCGTACATTTTGCTGGCTGCTACTATAACAGAGGGGCTGATGACGTTAGCTGCAGCACGCAGATAGATATCAATGCTGTAGACCCCAGACATCTGACATTTAACCCCATGCTTCCTAGTGATCTGCCCCTCAGCCCCAGCGGTGGTATTACTGGGGCCAGCAGAAACCACCTGTGACCAGGTATTAGCCACAGGGGTAGGTCTGCTGGCAGAACCACCAGGAGCTGGGGCTGCCTTATCTGCCTGGGGCCTATGCTGTGCAGTGCTGCAGCTAGGATTTTCAGGGGCCATTATTTCCCCTTTTGACCCCTGAGGCTTCTTAGTGGTCTTATCCCTCATGTTTAGACCCTTTTTTTTTTAGTTTATTTGTTTTAGTTATTTTTATTATTTTTTTTATGATTTTTTACTGTTTTCTTTTTTTTTAAATATAAAAGTAGGAAAAAGAAACAAAAAGACAAAACTAAGGGAGACAAAACTAAGGGAGAGAGAGAGAGGTGATGCTTGGCAGTGGAAGGGTTAATTGCCTGTTGCAATGTGTCTAATTGCAACAACACAGAGAACACAGAGGCGTTTTAACCCCTCTGTGTCTCTGTGTCAGATGTTAAAAAAAAGCCTTTTCAACAAAAATTCTAATTGTTTTCCCCCCCACTGCCTACAAAGATGTTACTTGTCTTCTCTCCCCCAAAACATAAAACCCAACACCAAACAAACAAAACTTCAACAAAACCTAATAAACTTTTTAAAAGAAAAAAAAAGTCAAAGTAACAAAGCTCCAGGAGTGAAGGTGTAGTGCTAAGGGAGGGGTGTGGCAAAGTATCCAGGAGACAGCTCACTCTCCTGGGATAGAGAGTTGAGTCTGACCCCCAGAAAACTAAAACTTAAATTAAACTAAGAAAAAAACCACAAAAACTCCCAAAAATGAACAACACCGTGCACAAAGTGCTTATTAACAGAAAGGTGTTAAAATAAAACTTGTATTTGAGGGACTAAGACCCTAAAAAGCCTTTTGTTTGGAGCTCAAGCATGCACACAACATGCTCTCTTGCACAGTACTTGAAAGCAGGACACACACTATGGGTAGCGGTCAAGCAAATGAACTTTGATTGACGGTTATGCAAATGCACTTAGATTTAAGAAAATAAAAGTTTGGGTTTTTTAAAAGTAGACAACTAGTAAACAATATTATATTGTATGCGTTGTGCACATACAGTATAAGCTGTGAGCCTGACACACACACTTGCAAGCAGGGGCTAGCAGGGAGACAGGCAAATGAAGTTAGATTACACAGAAAAAAAACGAAGAAAAAAAAAAGATGTTATAGCCCTAAAAAGGGCTTTTTGGGGTGCTGTGTTTACAGCAGAGATCTGATGAGTCCTTCAGCACTGCACTGGACACTGAATAAACTTGCCTAGCTATGGTTTTCCCTATTGATGCAGTATCACCTACACTCTACCTCCTCTCAGTAAGACTGCAAGTTAGTTCTGATTCCAAAATGGCTGCTGTCCATGAGGTAGAAGGGTGTGGAAGGGAGTGTATGCTGCTGATTGGCTGGAATGTGTCTGCTGACTGTGACATGCAGGGTCAAAGTTTGCTCAATGATAAAGTATTGGGGCGGGTCGAATCTCGCATATGTTCGCCGGGAACAATCCGCTGGCAAACTATTCGTGACATCTCTAACAAGAATATGTCTATTCAAAAATAATTATAAGTAAGTAGGAGCCAACATGGATTTATGAGGGATAGGTAAAGTCAAACAATTCTAATTAGTTTCTATGAGGAGGTTAGTAGGAACTTGGATCAAGGCAACTCAGTGGATGTAGTCTTTTTAGATTTTGCAAAGGCTTTTGATACGGTGCCGCATGGGAGACTATTGTGCAAACTAAGGGATACAGGAATTGCAGTAAATATCTGCTCATGGATCAAGAGCTGTCTAAAAGACAGGATGCAAAGGATTGTAAATGGAACACGCTCAGATTGTACTAATGTGGTAAGTAGGGTTCCTCAGGGCTCAGTATTAGGTCCTCTCCTTTTTAACATATTTATTAACGACTTAGAAGTAGGACTGGAAAGTATTGTCTCCATTTTTGCTGATGACATTAAGTTGTGCAAGGTAATTAAATCACATAATGATGTACTTTCCCTCCAAAGGAGTTTACAAAAAATAGAGGAATGGGCATCTAAATGGCAGATGAGATTTAATACGAATAAATTTAAAGTTATGCATCTGGGAAGGAAAAATAACCATGCAATTTATAAACTTAATGAAACAAATCTAGGGGTATCAGATATTGAAATTGATTTGGGAGTATTTGTGGACAACCACCTAGGTAACAGTGCTCAATGCCAAGCAGCAGCTGCAAAGGGAAATACAATATTAGCATGTATAGAAGCAAGGGAAGCAAATATAATTATACCACTAAACAAATCCCTAGTACGCCCTCATTTGGAATATGGAGTACAGTTTTGTGCAACACTTCATAAAAAGGACATTTTAGAGCTGGAAAAAGTACAACAAAACTAATAAGGGAAATGGAGGGACTAAGTTATGAAGAAAGACTGACCAAATTAAAGGTATTTTCTCTAGAAAAAAGGGAACTAAGAGGGGATATGATTACCCTATATAAATACATCCAGAGTCAGTATAAAGATTTGTCAAGTGAGCTTTTTGTGCCAAGAGGTTTTCAATTGACACGAGGACATCCTTTGAGGTTAGAAGTAAAAAGATTCTGCCTTAAAGAAAGAAAAGGGTTCTTCACAGTTAGTGTAGTTAATCTGTGGAATTCTCTGCCAAGGGAGGTGGCGACAGCGGATTCAATAGATAACTTTAAAAAGGGATTGGATATATTTTTAAATAAAAAGGGTATTCAGGGCGTATTGATCCAGGGAGATATCCGGATGCCAGCATCTGGGGTCAGGAAGGAATAAAAAAAAATTCCTTTTGAGACAATTGGCAAAGTTTCACTTGTTTTTTTTTCTGTTTGCCTTCCTCTGGATCAATTAACAACTAAACCGCATATTGCAGAGCAGAGGAGATCTTAAAAGGTTGAACTTGATGGGCTAAAAGTATTTTTTCAACCTCAATTACTATGTAACTATGTAACTATACCTGTCTTCCTTTTTACTATTGTTTGGCTTCCAACATTTTGCACATTATTCTATCAATTTGCTAGGATCTAGTACGTACTAACATCTGATAAGAAATAGTAATTAGGGAAAGAAGAAGTTATTCATGCATACACTCTGGGTTATTAGTCATATCAGTGCAACACTTTATTGGTTATTAAATTACATCTATCATCTAAATGCCTCATAAAACTATGAGTATAAAGGTAAATTGGTTATATAGCCTAGTTATTGGTAATTGGTTGAAGAATTAAGTAAGGTCATTGTCATGATTTAATTGTTTAAGGACTCATATTGTCAGCAATTGAGGAATATGTCCAAGGGAGCATGACATTGTTACATTGGGATTATGTGTTATTGTGTGGTTATATGTTGCCTGTACATGGTTATTATGTAGCCTAGTTATAATATATTATAAGAAGGAAAATGTTATATAGAACATATGTAGAATTGGTATAAATGCTCTGCATAGAAGTTAGCTGCAGATTATTGCACACTCACACATACAGACCTTGGGTCAAGACAATTACATGTACTTCAAGTAGTCCTAAGCAAACACTTGAGTTTAACATAAAGGTTTGTTCACTAGATATCTGGTGAATTTGATCTCAAGAGTTTTGATAGCCCAAGATTGCAAGCCAGATGGTCTGACATCACACATACACAAATGTACACAAGGGCGGGGTATTGGAGAGTATAAATAAGTTGTTTTCATCATTCAATAAATAAATTATAGACCAGTGAGCCTCACTTCTGTAGTTGGGAAGCTTTTAGAAGGGTTAATAAGGGACAGAATACAAGAATATGTCTATTTGAACAGGATCATAGGTAGCAGTCAACATGGATTTATGAAGGAAAGGTCGTGTCAGACCAATCTAATTAGTTTTTATGAGGAGGTTAGTAGGAACTTGGATTAGGGCAACTCAGTGGATGTAGTCTTTTTAGATTTTTCAAAGGCATTTGATACAGTGCCACATGGAAGACTAGTGAGCAAACTAAGGGATACAGGAATTGCAGTAAATATCTGCTCATGGATCGAGAGCTGGCTAAAAGACAGGAAGCAAAGGGTTGTTGTAAATGGAACATACTCCGATTGGTCTAATGTGATAAGTGGGGTTCCTCAGGGCTCAGTATTGGGTCCTCTCCTTTTTAACATATTTATTAATGACATTGAAGTAGGACTCGAATGTAGTGTCTCCATTTTTGCTGATGACACTAAGTTGTGCAAGGTAATAAAATCAGATAATGATGTACTTTCCCTACAAAAGGATTTGCATAAATTAGAGAAATGGGCGGCTAAATGGCAGATGAGATTTAATACAAATAAATGTAAGGTTATGCATTTGGGAAGGAACAATAGCCAAGCAATCTATAATCTTAATGGAGCAAATCTAGGGGTATCAGATATTGAAAGGGATTTGGGAGTACTAGTGGACAACCACCTAGGTAACAGCGCTCAAAGCCAAGCAGCGGCTGCAAAGGCAAATAAAATATTAGCATGTATTAGGAAGGGTATAGAAGCCAGGGAAGAAGATATAATTCTGCCACTATACAAATCTCTAGTACGCCCTCATTTGGAATATGGAGTACAATTTTGGGCACCACCTCACAAAAAAGACATTTTAGAGCTGGAAAAAGTACAGAGAAGGGCTACAAAACTAATAAGGGGAATGGAGGGGCTATGTTATGAAGAAAGACTAGCAAAATTAAACTTATTTTCGCTAGAAAAAAGGCGTCTAAGAGGAGATATGATTACGTTATTTAAATACATCCAGGGTCAATATAAGGCTTTGTCAAGTGAACTTTTTGTAGCAAGAGATTTTCAACTGACAAGAGGACATCCGTTGAGGTTAGAGGAAAAAAGATTTCACCTTAAACAAAGAAAAGGGTTCTTCACAGTTAGGGTGGTTAAACTGTGGAATTCTCTACCAAAGGAGGTGGTGACAGCGAATTCGATAGACAACTTCAAAAAGGGGTTAGATATATTTCTGAATAAAGAGGGCATTCAAGGCTATCCTAAATAACTAGCAAGGAATATTGATCCAGGGAGAAATTTGATCGCCAGTTTCTGGGGTCAGGAAGGAATTTTGCTTTTTTTTCCCCTTATGAGACAATTGGCAAAGTTTCAATGGGTTTTTTTTTTTATGTTTGCCTTCCTCTGGATCAATTAACAATAATTAACAATTAACAATAATAATAAATAGTCCAAATTAAAAAGATCAATAGAGATCTAAAAAGGTTGAACTTGATGGACTAACTCTTTATTCATTCTCCAATACTATACTATTAATAATTATTTAATCAATAATTTAATTAATAACTAATCCGCATATTGCAGATCAGAGGAGATCTTAACAGGTTGAACTTGATGGACTGAAAGTCTTTTTTCAACCTTAATTACTATGTAACTATGTAACTATGTAATAAAGGTTAAGAGATAGTTTTCACATAAACAAGGTGTGAGACAATTTCTGTGTGTTGTATCCTGACTTGGGGAGTGGTCTTGCCATGGGCCACTAAGTAACCTGGATCCAGTATTCTCTGCCTGTACCTTTTGGGCCTTTACCACTTCAGAATCCATCTTTTGTGCCACAGAGAACAGGAACTACATGATTCTGCTGGGGTAGGTTTGAACTAGGTTCATATCAAGCCCTCTTGAAGAAGCAGATCATTTTCTCTGCATTAACCATTGTATTTTATTTTACATATCTGGACTTTTATATCCATGACAACTCTATCTGGACTGTTTCTTGGTGACATATAACAGCATATGTAGATACTTTCATCCACCCCATTAGATTCCTTCTTTGTTATATGGATTTCGTCAAACAGGTGCTCACTTGTTTTCCTGGATCTATTGTTTTACCATTGATTTTTTCCCGCTTCTGCTTTATAATCACTAATTGTAAAGCTTTCATTTAACAGACTTTAATATCTGGACTGTGAAATTAGTGCTATGGATTCCATTATTGAAATATTTTTATATTATTCCATGGATCATATCGTGTTAATAAACTTGTATTTTAATGTTCTATGTATAATTATGTTTTCTTTTGAAACGTTCTCAATTTTCATTGACATGGGGGGGGGGAGTGTTGTGCTAATAATTACAAATATCCTTATATTTTTAGTTTATATATATAACAACATAGGAATACAATATTTCTTGTGCATCTAGAGTGAATAATAACATGTTTGATAAGTACTGATCACATGTGTTATAGCTTATTGGATATCATATATAAATAACATTTTATTGGTTGTCGATGGGAGTGTCTCATTCTCCTGGAATGGATGATGGGCTATAACATTGTCTTTATGTGGGTGAGTATAAAAAGCTATGTTGTTTACATTTATGTTCAGTCACCCTGTCAGCAGCAGCCATTTTGGGTGTTTTGCTACTGATCCATATTTTGTCTAAATAAACTCTAATAATGAGAAAATTACCAGAGGACTCTGTTTTTTTTTTTGTTATCATGACTGGTCTCGGAGTACAAAGTAGTGTGTGAGTATGGGTTTTTTCCTAGACACTTCTTAATGTTGGGCAGCAGACCAGCTTTTGCATTCTCTTCTTTTACCCTCATCAATAGGTCCTTTAGTTCCTCCTCACGTTCAGCCAACAGAGTAGTATCATCTTCATATATGAGGTTGTTGATATTTTTTCCAGCAATATTGATTTTGGCTTTGGATTCATCCAGCCCAGCCCTATTCATGATGTACTTTGCATAAAAGTTTAATAAATAATGTGAAGATCCCAAAAAGCTACAGACAATCCCTGCCTTTGAGCACAGGAATTCCCCACTAAATAGGTGATCTTTGTTGAAGGAATGGTCTGCTTGGTATCCGGCTAACAGATCAGGAACATGTACATGTGCTTTAGTTCAGGAAAATAATAAAGCCCTCCCGTTAAATGAAACACACCATCCTCTATGTGTTTCAGGTAACAACATTAAAGTTTCCTTTGATATCCCCAATTTTCTTGAAGAGATGTCTGACCTTCCCATTCTGTTATCTTCTTCTATCTCTTTACATTGCTCACTGAAGACAATCTCCTCGTCTCTTCTTGCTATCCTCTGGGATTCTGCATTCAGTTGGACAAATCTTTTCAATCTCCTATACCTCCAATTTGCGTTTCTTCTTTCTTGGGCTACTTTCAAAGCCTCATTAGACAGCCAGTTTGCCTGCTTAGTTTCTTTCTTTTGGGGATATTCTTTGTTTCTGTATCCTGATAATGTTGCAAACTTCTGTACAAAGCATTCTATCTTCCATTACTTTTCTGTTTAGTATATTCTTTACTTCCACTGCATATTCACAAGGGAAATTATTTAGTTTGTATCTGCTTGGTCTGAAGATTTTCTAAGATTTTCTAGATATGAATTTTCTTCAGCTTAAATGTGAACTTTGCAATAATAAATTCATGGTCTGATCCACATTCAGCCCCAGGTCCTGTTTTTGCTGATTGTATAGAACTCCTCCATTTTTGTCTACAAAGTATATATTCAATCTGATTTCTATATTGTCCATCTGGTGATGTCCATGTTTGTATCTGCTTGGTCTGAAGATTTTCTATCTTTTCTTCAGCTTAAATGTGAACATGGCAATAATAAATTCATGGTCTGATCCACATTCAGCCCCAGGTCCTGTTTTTGCTGATTGTATAGAGCTCCCCCATTTTTGTCTACAAAGTATATATTTAATCTGATTTCTATATTGTCCATCTGGTGATGTCCATGTTTGTATCTGCTTGGTCTGAAGATTTTCTATCTTTTCTTCAGCTTAAATGTTAACTTTGCAATAATAAATTCATGGTCTGATCCACATTCAGCCCCAGGTCCTGTTTTTGCTGATTGTATAGAGCTCCTCCATTTTTGTCTACAAAGTATTGTATATTCAATCTGATTTCTATATTGTCGATCTGGTGATGTCCATGTTTAGAGTTGTCTCTGAGGCTGTTGGAAGAGGGTGTTTGCTATGACCAGAGAATTATCTTGACAAAATTAAACTAATGTCTGACCTACTTTATTTTTTTACTCCAAGGCCAAAATTGCCTGTTATTCCAGGTATCTTTTTATTCCCTACTTTAGCATTCCAATCACCCATGATGAGAGCAACTTTTCAGCATCCATGGTTGGTGCATAGACTTGGATCAATGTGATGTTAAATTTTGAATTGAAATCATTCTGTCATATATTCATATATTGGTTTGTAAGCAAGCACTGCTTTTGCCACCTTTAGTATGACTATGAGCTCTACTCCATTGCTTGTCTGATGTGACATGTCCCAGTACAGTCCATTTAATTTCCCTAATTCCCAGGATATCAATTTTTAAATGTGTCATCTACGTTTTGACCATGTCCAGTTTGCCTTGGTTCATAATTCTATCCTTCCAGATTCCTTTGCTGACTTATTCTTTGCAGCAGCAGACTTTCCTTTCCCCTCCACACACATTTGCAGCTGGGTGTCCTTTCGCCTTTGGCCCACAGACTTCATTAGATCTAGTGCTACTTGTACTTGCCCTCTGGTCTTCCTCAGTAATGTAGTAAGCACTTTTTTATTTGAGGGGCTCATCTTCCGGTGCCATATTGTTATGTTGCGGGTTGTACTCGTCCATAAAGCAAAGTTACTGGAGTGGGTTGCCAGTTCCTTCTGCAGTCTGTCCTCTCTGCTATGACCTGCCTATCTTGGGTGACCCTCCATGGTATAGCTCACAGCTTTATTGAGGCACACAAGCCCTTTCACTAGGTAGCAATTCATAAGGGGAGGATTTTGTAGGGGAACAAAATGTTAATAGAGAGGATCATAGTAGGAAAAAAAGGAGGTTAGTGAGGATTTAGTAGGAGATTATGAGATCCCAGAGGATATAGTAGGGGAGACGATTTAGTAGGGGAATAGGAGGTTAGTGAGAATCTAGTAAGGGATCAGGAGATTAGAGGGGATATAGGAGGAGAAGTGGAGGTTACAGAGTATTTAGTAGTGCACTGGGATGTCGGAGTCCTATAAAGTGGAGTCAGGTTGTTAGAGACAATTTAGAGCAAATAGCTACAGAATTTAATTTAAGTAGCCATTAAATGGCTTTTGTAGGCTGGGTCACATAAGTGCTTACTGATAGGAACTAGGAGGGTTTTGACATAAAGAAAATAGTTTGCAAGTACATTCAGCAGTCCTTATGTATACATAAGACTCCTACCTCAAAGCACAAAGGGTTGAGAAAGTAATGGCCCCGGGGTGTTGATGGCGGGACCGCGGTATACCCATGATCGTAGGGTTAGTGATTGTTGGGTGGGGTCCTTAGGCGTATCTGGGCTCATAGGCTTTAGTTGGGTGAATGCGGAGCGGTCAAATCCCCTGAATTCATTTTCTTTATAAGTTCACTCCCTCCCTGCCACAATCGCAGCAAAGAAGAATATAAGAGTAAGGGAGCCATATAATCAAGCTCTTAATAGACAATTAGGAGGCAACAGTGCATTTAGATGGGGTCGGGAAGTTAGATATTTTTTATTATAGGACAGGAGTTTAGAGATTATTTAGTAGGAGATCAAGTGGTTAGAGAGGAGGGATTTAATATGGGGTTGAGTGGTTATAAAGGGTTTAGTGTGGAACTGAGTCTTTAGATATTTTTATTATGCAATTGAGTGTTTAGAGAGGATTTAATAGGTTACCAAGGTTAACTGGTTACCAAGGTTTCAGTATGGGATGGGGAGGTTAAAAAGTATTTAGTATTGTATTGTGGGTTTAGTGGAATTTTAGAAGGAAAATAAGAGCTTTGATGGGGTTTAGTAAGGGAGTGGAAGGCAAGAGGTGTTTTAATATAAATAAATAAAGAGGGCATTCAAGGCTATCCTAGATAACTAGCAAGGAATATTGATCCAGGGAGAAATTTGATCGCCAGTTTCTGGGGTCAGGAAGGAATTTTGCTTTTTTTCCCCTTATGAGACAATTGGCAAAGTTTCAATGTTTTTTTTTTTCTGTTTGCCTTCCTCTGGATCAATTAACAATAATAATAAATAGTCCACATTAAAAAGATCAATAGAGATCTAAAAATGTTGAACTTGATGGACTAACTCTTTATTCATCCTCCAATACTATACTATTAATAATTATTTAATCAATAATTTAATTAATAACTAATCCGCATATTGCAGATCAGAGGAGATCTTAACAGGTTGAACTGGATGGACTGAAAGTCTTTTTTTCAACCTTAATTACTATGTAACTATGTAACTAATATAAGATGTGTAGGTTAGAGGAACTTTAGTAATTTACTGTGAGGTTTGGGTGATTTTCAGTGGGGGCATTGGGCTTGAGGGGTTTGACATAATTTAGTAGGGGTTTGTCAGCTTTTAGGCTGCGAACGTATGTTTAATGGGGTTTCTGTAGGGAATAAGGAGTTTTTGGTTATTTTAGTTGCTGATTGCGATGTTATAAAAGATTGAATAGTGAGTCATAAAGTAAGAAAGGTTTTAGAAGAGTACTGAATATTTAGGAAATATATTTAGGATTTAGATGGGTTTTAATAAGGGATAAGGTGATAGGTGAGGATTTAGTAGTAGATCTGTGATTTAATGTGTATATAAATTGGCACACAGCATAGTTTTATGAACAGCCATTACATTATTTCCATGTGTACTGATTATACAGATTATATATACATATAGCACATAATGTAGTTTTGCAGTTTATATTGATAATACTGATAAGCTTATTTTATTTGTAACTCAACAGTGCAAACCAGAGTTATCATACTGCAGATTCACCACTAGATGTAGCTGCTTCCATTCCCAAATATTGTAGCTCCGAATCGCATACTATAACTCTTGTAAAGTAAATAATATTCTTAAAACGTCTAATTATTTTTTTTAATTGACTTCAGTGTATTTTGATATAATATATTTATTTTATTGTCAGTGGACAATATATATCTTTAGAAAGGAAAAACATGTTCAGCTACTAATTTGGCTTTACTGGAGACTGACATTGTTTTCCTAATTATGGAAGGAACATTGTATGCAAATAAGATTTCTATTCATTACTATTGAAAGTAATGTTGTGACACTTAATGGGATCACATAGAACTGGCACTTAATGGGATTACAATGAAGTGGTACTCACTGTGGAATCACCATCTTCCTCAGGCTCCATGCCAACAATGAGTCCAATATGGAAATCCCTGGACAAAAGCAGAATCTGCTCCAAATATGATCTTTTTAAAAAGTATTTTATGCCAATGGCTTATAAAAGCTGGTAATGTTGTGTGTTACATATTTCACAACAGTCTTCATAGAGATTTAACCCAAATCCTTGGTTAGAGTAATACTCTGCTGACAGAAGCAAAGCAGTTCTGCAATTCCAGCACTCTCACATGGCATCTTTTTTTAACTTTTATGTGAAATCATTGTTTTTTGCAGGGTTCCATTTCCTTTATTACGCTGCTTCTTTCCACTAATGTTTCAGCAGTTTTTTCCTTTTAAGATAATGAGATTCCCATTAGTTTTAAGTAAAGCATTTGCATATTCACATTTCCATTGTAATAGACAGAAAATTCCTCTGCATTCATCAAAAACCAAAACAGTGCCTATTTTCAAGTGCACTTCTTCAAAAGAGTATACTTTAATGGACCACAGTGCAATGAGAAAAATATATGTTTGTGTCAGACTTAGAGAATAATTTGGCAGGAAAAAGTCTTACATTTATTTTTTGAAGTAGACAAATACACATTGATGCCTCTGCGAGACCCGGAGCCATTCATAATATTTTATTTAAGGTTGCATAGTTGCATAGTTACATTGTAATTGAGGTTAAAAATAGACTTTTAGTCCATCAGGTTAAACCTGTTTAGCTCTCCTCTCATCAAAATTGATTACATTTAATTTAATTTATCAAATCAGTCAATGCAATCAATAAGGATGTAAGACAGTTTTGTTGATTGTGTGATACAAGATTATATATGTTGAGTATAGCTAAGTATGGTGTGTTGTATATGTGTTTTCAATAATTGGTTTTGTAACAGAGTTAAATGGTTACATTATTGAATAAAGTCAATCAATCTGTTTTAGGGAATAGGGGCACAGATTCAAATATATTAATTAACATCTACAGTCTGGAATGCAGGTGCTAATTAGTCTGGGTCTGTGACCACTCCCAAAAGGGTAACAGAAGGATTGTGGTATATAGGGCTAATTTTAACTCTATTACATATTAGATAGTAAACCAATTCATACATACCATGTATGGAATTTCAGGATAACACCTGTCATTTTAGGATCCCTTCTCTGAAGTAATCCCTCTTTGTGTGATTGGGTTGTTATAAAGAGTTGTAGAGATAGAATAGAATTTGGAAAGACAGATATAGTAATATATCTTAGGGAAGATATGAAGGGGGCAATAGTTAATGCTGCAGCATGATAGTCAGGTTTGTCAGGTTTGTACAGCGCTACGGAATATGTCGGCGCGTTACAAATAAACAATAATAATAATAATAATAATAATAATAGACAGGACTATCAGATAAGATAGAATATAGTACGGAAGAAAAGACTCAAGAAGAGACAAAAGACCTGGAAAACATCAAAAGACCCAGAAAATTCTCTCTCTGCATCTGATAAACTATTTATTCCTCCTTGTCACAAGGTTGGTTTCCACCAATCACAAATAGTTACTCCCCTTGTGTATATCTGTTTCTGTACACTGGAGGGCAACCTAGTGATATGAATTCAAAATGGATTAATATTAATATATGACCTTCTGTCCCATATTGTCGTAACAAGTATTTTTAGTCAATAGACTTCACCATTGTGCGCTAATCTTACACCTATTTGATAATGTTAATTCAGATCAATGGAACATTGAAGAGAAATCCATCACATATTATATTTGTACAACTACGATTCATCGTCACGCTGTGTTGCGTAGTGCGTATGACCTAGCGATGAGCGCCGCAGACGCTCATCGCCCAGCGAGCCTCGCGCAGCGAGGCGATCCGTTAAACCGTACCACTTTGACGATTGTACGACTTTGCGATGAGCGCCGCAGGCGCCTTAAACCGTAGCACTTTGGCAATGAGCGCCGCAGGTGCTCATTGCAGGCGAGCCTCGCGTAGTGAGGCGAGACGTTAAACCGTAGCACTTAGAAAAAAAATACGAGATGAACAAAAATTACGAAATAAGCGGCGGAACCAAAACAATAAAAAAAACACTAAATACACACTAAAAAATAAAAAAAGGTCACTTACAGCATGGTGGAACCAGGCAGAACGTCTGGGAGTGAGTTGGAACTCCAATTGACATCGATTTAGACGAGTTACAAAAATCGAAAATCGGCTAAGCGAGAAAAAAATGGCAGCCGAAAAAAATGAAAACGAGGCTATACTACTACGAACTCCGTAAAACACAGCCACAGACGTATGTGCTTGAAAAACAAAGAGACAAAGGATGCGCATTAACCGCACAATGGGTAAAAAAAGACAGTAGCTAATACATTTTACGAAACGCAATTACAGATTTACACATTAACACAGATTTACCGCCTTTGTCTCGCGCAACATCGGATTTCACGCCTAAAACAACGCATTTGATGAAATATAAAAGTTAAATATAAAAATATATGAAAATATATGAAAGTTAAAAAAATAAAAAGTTTAAAAAAAAAATGTGTATTTATTTTAAGAAAAAAAAAGGGACAAATGTAGCTGACTCATTTTGTGTTGCAAAAAAATTTCACATTTAATTTTTATTGACCGTCATTTTACCATATTTACCGTTAAACCGTAGTACTTTAGCGGGCTTAGCGATGAGCGCCGCAGTTTTAAAACAGAAATATTTTCTTTGTACAGTGTTCCTTTAAAAATAAAAACACCTATCAACTAAAGTTTCACCATGACGGGAGACACTGTGCATCTGTTCGGAAAGTCGTGCAGCTTTTGGTACAAACGGAAGCAATCACTCTGTTACTTAACGCGCTTATTGTGCTTGGAAGGTGTTCAACTCCTGAGGGGGGAGGAGGCTTGGTGTATACAGTTTTAGCTTAAAACCCACTGTAGTCCTCTCATTGAGATCTCTTGGCAAAAAAATACCAGAATATCCTCTCCTAATTAACCACATCCAGCGTTCGGAGCGTGGGGAGCCAGCGAGACTAAACGCTAACAGATGTGATCCATACACAACATGTAATAGGGTTTATTTCCTCTGCATATGTTAAGTGACAGAAATAAATTATTTTTATTCTAATACAACACCCAATATTCTCTCTGAGTATAAAAGCCACGGAATTAAACAACAGTTTGAAAATGATTAGAGGGTGTCAAATAAGTTACCTGTAATGTTTTAAAATCTTAAAGGGGAGGTTTTACTTAAACACAAGTTGCTCTTATGTGAAAGAGAAGTTTAAATATATGTTTTAGCCCTTTTCTGTTATTGCTTCCAATTGTTTATTAGGTTATGTGAGATGCTGAAGAGGAACACCAAGAATGTAAATGTCACAGTTTAGAACTCAACTGCGGCTTATTGATGCTTGAGCTGGCTCTTGACCCAGTCAGCTCAAAGTTCATATGAGCAAGTCTCATATATTTCCATAGATAGTTAATCTTCTAATGTAAGAGAAACGTATCTTTAGGTGGAACTTGCCCTTTAAAGGATGACTGTCGTTCAAGAAAAACCTTGTGTATTTGTGAAGCATGTAACAAATTAAGTATATTAGCAGTTTTAATAGCTATGAACATAAACATATTTTAAAAGATAATCTGCATTTGTGAAGAGTGCTTACAGAATAATTCATATTTTATGATATCAGAGAAGAGATTGGAGGTAAACAGTCTGTAATTGCATCTTTTTGAAACTATGACGCACTCCCTTTCCCCAGACAGCTTACAACTACAACTGCAAATCCTACTCCTGCAGAATTGTAAGCACCCCTCTTGCACATGTCCTTCACCAAAGTATCACGAATGCCTCCATGGACCAGTAGAGGCATTAATATTTATTTGATTCTAATTAAAAACTAACTTTATGACACCCTGACTATTTATGCTTTTACATGGACACTTTAGGCAAATTAGTTTTGTCTTTTATAAATGCTTCAACTCAGTGACTTACAGGGACATGGAACGCAATTCTTTTGTTTTATATTTTTAAAAGACTGGTCATTGGCTGACAGGGGCAAGTTCAGTTAAATGACAATCATTTTTTTCTGCTTTGAGAGCATCATTTAAAAAGGAAAATACATTGTAGTACGCTATCAAATACCCTACATGTAAAAATATATATATAATTTCAATGTTTTATTACTTTTAGCCTTCCCAATGTACTTGTAATATAAAATGTATACTTCACTTACTTCTAAGAATGTCAGAGTAAAATCTCAGCTACTGGAGCCTCCCTCTTTCTTCCTGCTCTCTCATGAGTGCAGCCATGTTTTAAAGCTGTGACAGCTGTGGTCTAAGACCAAGCCCAAAGGGGAGGGGCTTTATACAACCAGTGTCTCATGCTGCATAAACACACAGCACGTTACTCTCTGTTTATTAGCAGCCTGAGGCGCTGGTTGTGTGAAGTCCTTCCCCTGTGGAAATTTCCTTAGGTCACAGCTGTGAAACATGGCTGTTGTCATGAGAACAAGCAAATAAAAGAGGGCTCCACAAGGTAAAGATAAGTAAGTGAAGTATAAATGTTATATAACCAATACATGAGGAGGCTTAAATTAATTACATTTATTTCTTTGTTTTTGTTACATTGAGAATGAGTCCCTTTAATCATACTCACATTTTTTTCAAACACATTCTTTTCATCATACAGAGCTCCTTTAAATTTCCACATCACCGCAGATTTTTGGAAGGATTTTCAAATTGAACCTTTCACAATAAACATGGAAAATCTGAGTGTGGAATCCAAAAAAAAAAAAAACCTTAAAATTACAGACCCGAAATAGAACTCGGCTCATGAAAACAGTGGGAGAAAAAGTCTTTTTTAGAATTTAAAAAATATAAAGTTTATTTAGGGCTGTGACAGAATATATACATATGGAAGCTTGGAAGGGGTGGAAGAAACTTTTATAATTTAAAACAGGTAAATATGGGTATAGAGAGGGAAGTTTAAGATGTCTTAAAACTAAAGGACAACAAACTTGCCAAGAAAACTTTAGTCCAGAATTTTTCTATCATCAATTTCTATATAAATATATGTCTCTATTTACTTTATTTTATTAAGAAGTGTTTATAAGCTCAGTTTTTGCTGCCTAAAATCAAATATTTCCTGCTTATTTCTGCCCTCCGCAGCTCAGTAAGATACAGACTCTGTAGTTTTTGCTGTGTTGTGTCTTACAATAACCAATCAATGATGATCTCTCTCAGCAACATTATGCAACATGCTGCTGAGAAGTGGTACCTGATAGGTTAGGACAAGGTACTGCTAGTACTACAAAATCTGTATCCACATTCGCTGCAGAGGGCAGAGCCATACAGGGACTATTTGTTTGCTTTTCAACAGTAAAAGCAGAGTTTATAAGCACTTCTAAAACAAAGTACATAAAAGTAAATAGGTACACAGGTATATTATATACCTTGTAACATCTAGGAACCTTCCATTTTCCTTTAAAAACAATTAGCACTAAACAACAAACTGGCAAATAAAAAAATCATGTGCAGAATATACCTCAACCTCAATAGAGAGTTGAGAGAAAGTGTACACATGGACTCATGCAATCCCTGATAAAAAAAAATTTCTTTCTGATTTACATTAAAATCAGATGTTATGAAAGCATAATATGTTGCAGTTCAATATCCATAAGGCTCACTGTCCCTCTGTTCACTTCAACAGATCGAGACTATCAGCCTCATTCAATTCAGGGCCGTAACTCCCTCGTAGCTAGCAGATTTTCTGCGATCGAGTTGCATGCTCCCGTTGCTCTACTTTTACTCTGCTATTTAATTGTCTGGACCCGCAAGTTAGGCGAGAATTGCAAACCATGCTCTCGACAGTAGCATTTGCGTGCTTGAACATGATCGCGGACGCAAGCCCGTAACTCGTGGTTCCAACCCAAAAAATCAGAGCACTTTAAATGCAAATATAAAATCAATACAGCACTGTAAATGATGGGGAACACAATGGGTGACATTAGAATTAAAAGCACAACATTCTCAAGCTTGCACATCGCCAAAATACAATACTTTATTTCATGTTTATTTTCTGTCCAAAGTCCTACGAGCTTGAAAGACCTACAAGCCAGTAACTCGTTACTCAAGCCCGTAGGACTTCAATGCAATATGGAGGTTGGATTCAGTAGGACTTTGGACGAAAACGAAAAATAAAATAAAGTATTTTATTTTGGCGATGTGCGAGCTTGAGAATGTTAATTTTAATATCACCCATTGTGTTCCACATCATTTACAGTGCTGTATTGATTTTATATTTGCTTTTAAAGTGCTTCGATTTGTCAGTAAGCCCTCCTTGGTCCCATTAACCTGTGGTTCGATTTTTACCATTTGCGGGCTTGAAGGAGTGGTTAGCGCGGGAAAATCAGAGCAATTGAATATCGATTTGCGATTTTAGCGATCGAAACTCTTGTGGCCATGAAAGATCAAAGGCTTTGAGGGAAGTAACTTGCGATTTGACAAATCGCTAGAAATCGCAGCTTGCATCTCGCAGCACATAACTTGATCGGAGCCAGCAAACGGAAGGCAGTCGAATAGCAAAGTAACTTGCGACCTCCACTTGCGAGTCTCAAAATCGCTGCAATTGATGAGGCTGTATATAAGCAATGAGCATACAAGCATACAATATTTACAAAATATGTTAATTTCTGAGGATTGTGCTTGTGTACAAAATGTTCCATCTTGTCTGGTTTCAACACTTCTTAATAGCTCGAAACCTGAGGGTATGTGCCTAGGTAAAAGCGTGACAGATTTCTGATATCATTTTAGCTTAGAATTTGACACATATTCCATTCCTCTGCGCCTGCTCATAAACTGACAGCTTGTAAGTGTTAGGGTGTCAGCTTGTAAGTGTAACTGAAAGTCCTGCACCTGCAGAACTGTAAACACCCATCTCATATGAATAAGCTTTACAAAAGTATCATGAATGCCTCTAGGCATCAACATTTATCTTTAATTTAATGTATTTGTCCTGCATAATTATACCTACATTTTTCCAACATATACATATATTTATCATACATTGCTTCTTTTACAGAAATGCCAAAATGGATGAAACAGTAAAACAATAAACTCTTGTGGTGTCTGTAAAAATTCTGTAAGGAGGGGTGGGTTCCATCCTGGGCAGTGCTGAAGGAAGGTATAAATCATTATATTCTGGTACACTCTGTGTGTTTTTTTCTGAAGAGTTTAATAAATGTCCACCTTGGGAACAGCCATGACAGATGAGTAGTTTTTACTACTACATATTCCAGGTGGCTGGACAAGAATTCCATAACGGAACGGAAGCACGAGCAAGAAAAGTCTCCTTTAATCCCAGGTGACAGCACAGGGACTTTTAAACAGAGAGAAGCTGATTTATGGGGTATGTGCAGTATCACATCTCTATGTTGTGTGAGGTAATTGAAGGAACAATATAAGATAAGACAAATCTGGACTCATCATTGTATCTTAAAAGCTTGGGTTAGTTGATCCTCAGGATGGCCTTATGTTCATCCCTGTTCAGACGTGTCCAATTCTCTATGACCCTATGGACCACAGTACACCAGGCATATCTATCAGCCACTATCCATCTGAGATGCCTCAAACTCATGTTCATTGCTTCAATTACCTTATCACTTCATCACTACCTCTGACATCCTCTTCATTATGTGCCTTCAGTGTTTCCCAGCATCAGAGTCTCTAGGGAAACATATTCTGTAGCGCTGTACAATGATTAGGTATAAAGAACACATGCCAAAAAGTAAGGGGCTCTGTTTTGAGTTTAAAATATTATATACATGGTGCCTTTTTCAAAACAGCATACAAGACTGAAAACTCAGGAAATTACAATCTAACGGGATTATTGAAACAAAAAGCAAAGTAATTATAGAAAGAAACAAGGGCTTGTTAAATAATTGCAAACAGAGTAGAAGGTTAATTAGTTTTTAAGGTTGTGGGTGTATCAGCTATGAAAAATGGAGGTGATAGTACTAAACCTGCACTATAAATTAAAACAAATCATATGGGGCTGGGTGTGGACAAGTTTAGGTGGGAGGGCATGTTACATGTGTTCAGAGACAGAAGAGTGGTGGCATGTGAGGAACAGAAATCAAGGTCCCGTATATACTCGAGTATAAGCCGAGTTTTTCAGCCCTTTTTAAAAAAAAAAAAAAGGGCCCCCTTGGCTTATACTCGAGTCACTCTCCCCCCGTGTCTATCTAAACCCCCCCGTGTGTCTCTAACCCCCGCGTGTGTCTCTAACCCCCCGTGTGTCTCTCTACCCCCCCGTGTCTCTTTCCCTCCCCCCTCCTCAACCTCAACCCCCCTCCTCAAACTAAACCCCCCTCAACCCCCCTCCTCCACCTAAACCCCCCTAAGCATGAGGATGGGGGGTTGAGGATGGGGGGGTTGAGGAGGAAGGTTGAGGAGGGGGTTGAGGATGGGGGGGTTGAGGAGGGAGGTTGAGGAGGGGGTTGAGGATGAGGAGGGGGGTTGAGGAGGGGGTTGAGGATGAGGAGGGGGTTGAGGATGAGGAGGGGGGTTGAGGAGGGGGTTGAGGATGAGGAGGGGGTTGAGGTTGGGGGGTTGAGGTTAGGGGGTTGAGGTTGAGGAAGGTGGTTAAGGAGGGGGGGTTTGGGTTGAGGGGGATTGAGGGGGGAGGTTGAGGGGGGTTGAGGTTGAGGAGGGGGGTTGAGGAGGGTTGAGGTTGAGGATGGGGGGGTTGAGGATGGGGGGTTGAGGAGGAAGGTTGAGGAGGGGGTTGAGGATGGGGGGTTGAGGAAGGAGGTTGAGGAGGGGGTTGAGGGTGAGGAGGGTGGTTGAGGAGGGGGTTGAGGATGAGGAGGGAGGTTGAGGATGAGGAGGAGGGGTTGAGGATGGGGGTTGAGGAGAGAGGATGAGGAGGGTGGTTGAGGATGGGGGATTGAGGAGGGATATTGAGGAGGGGGGTTGAGGAGGGGGGGTTGGGGTTGAGGGGGGGTTGGGGTTGAGGAGGGTTGAGGTTGAGGAGGGGGTTGAGGATGAGGATGGGGGGGTTGAGGAGGGGGCTGAGGATGGGAGGATTAAGGAGGGTGGTTGAGGAGGGGATTGAGGGGGAGGTTGAGGATGAGGAGGGAGGATGAGGAGGGAGGTTGAGGATGAGGAGGGAGGTTGAGGATGAGGAGGAGGGATTGAGGATGGGGGGTTGAGCAGGGAGGTTGAGGAGGGGGGTTGAGGAGGGGGGTTGGGGTTGAGGAGGGGGGTTGAGGTTGAGGAGGGTTGAGGTTGAGGAGGGGGTTGAGGATGGGGTTGAGGAGGGGGGTTGAGGTTGAGGAGGGTTGAGGATGAGGAGGGGGTTGAGGATGAGGAGGGGGTTGAGGTTGGGGGGTTGAGGTTAGGGGGTTGAGGTTGAGGAAGGTGGTTAAGGAGGGGGGTTTGGGTTGAGGGGGATTGAGGGGGGAGGTTGAGGGGGGTTGAGGTTGAGGAGGGGGGTTGAGGAGGGTTGAGGTTGAGGATGGGGGGGTTGAGGATGGGGGGTTGAGGAGGAAGGTTGAGGAGGGGGTTGAGGATGGGGGGTTGAGGAAGGAGGTTGAGGAGGGGGTTGAGGATGAGGAGGGTGGTTGAGGAGGGGGTTGAGGATGAGGAGGGAGGTTGAGGATGAGGAGGAGGGGTTGAGGATGGGGGTTGAGGAGAGAGGATGAGGATGGGGGGGTTGAGGATGGGGGATTGAGGAGGGATATTGAGGAGGGGGGTTGAGGAGGGGGGGTTGGGGTTGAGGGGGGGTTGAGGTTGAGGAGGGTTGAGGTTGAGGAGGGGGTTGAGGATGAGGATGGGGGGGTTGAGGAGGGGGCTGAGGATGGGAGGATTAAGGAGGGTGGTTGAGGAGGGGATTGAGGGGGAGGTTGAGGATGAGGAGGGAGGATGAGGAGGGAGGTTGAGGATGAGGAGGGAGGTTGAGGATGAGGAGGAGGGATTGAGGATGGGGGGTTGAGCAGGGAGGTTGAGGAGGGGGGTTGAGGAGGGGGGTTGGGGTTGAGGAGGGGGGTTGAGGTTGAGGAGGGTTGAGGTTGAGGAGGGGGTTGAGGATGGGGTTGAGGAGGGGGGTTGAGGTTGAGGAGGGTTGAGGATGAGGAGGGGGTTGAGGATGAGGAGGGTGGTTGAGGAGGGAGTTGAGGATGGGGTTGAGGATGAGGATGGGGGGTACAGTAGGGAGGATGAGGAGGGGGTTGAGGATGAGGAGGGAGGTTGAGGAGGGGGTTGAGGATGAGCAGGGAGGATGAGGAGGGAGGATGAGGAGGGAGGTTGAGGAGGAAGGTTGAGGATGAGGAGGGAGGTTAAGGATGAGGAGGGAGGTTGAGGAGTGGGGTTGAGGAGGATGATAAGGGAGGGGGAAGAGACACAGGGAAGGGAGAGGTTGGAAGAGACAAAGGGAAGGGAGAGGGGAGAAGAGACACAGGGAAGGGAGAGGGGAGAAGAGACACAGGGAAGGGAGAGGGGAGAAGAGACACAGAGATAGAGGGGGACACAGAGGGCACAGGAGGGACTCAGGGGGCAGCATATTTCCCACCCTCGGCTTTAACTCGAGTCACTCATTTTACCCAGTATTTTGTGGTAAAATAAGTGCCTCGGCTTATACTCGGGTCGGCTTATACTCGAGTATATACAGTAAATGGAACTGGCAAAATGGCAGTTGAAGAGTGAGATTCTGCTGAGTGGATGGGATGAGGCCCAGTGGTACTTGCAGAGCCTTTTGCAGAAGTGACTGTTTCAGTCGTGATGGTAGATAGTCTTTTCAGGATATGGTCAAAATATTTGACCATCAGCCTCATGATCATACCTTGGTACTTTAACACATCACCCCTAAATCTTCCAACGTCATATCATGACCTCTTGGTCTTATTCCTGTTCTTGTTCCTTTTTCTGGAAGATATTTCCCTTCTGAACGTGAAACATTTGATATATCTGCCGGTCTCTGTTATACCCCATCTACCTTCTCCACTCTAATCCATACATATTAATGTCATTGAGTAAACTCCAATCTATACATATTAATATCATGGAGTGCCTTCTAATCTAAACATATTAATGCCATGGAGTCCCCTCCAATATTGATATATTAATGTCATAGACTCTCCTTATATGACCTTAACCATTTTATCAACTCCTTTGAATTGTCTTCAACTTCTTAATATCCTTTTGGAGATCCTGTCTCAGAACTGGAAACAGTCTAGGTAGGTATGACTAGGGGTCTACAGAGTAACTATAAGCACCTCTCCATTTCTGTCTGGGGTCTATATAGTAACATTGGTTCTTGTTTTATAATTTTAGATGCAGATTCGCCTTTAAATCTTTCTGGAGATATATAGAGTGACATTAGTACCTCTCCATTTCTGACTAGGGTTCTAAAAAGGGACATTAGTACCTCTCTATTTCTTACTAGGGGTCCTTAGAGTGACATTGGTAACTTTTCATTTATGACTGGGGGTGTATAGAGTGGCACTAGATTGACGTTGTTGAAAATACCATAATTATAACTATGCAGACCTTTGTTGATAGTTTAATATCTTTACTTTTTACTAGCTTGTCCAAGTTTCCATAGCTTTCCTCATGGAAGCAAACATCTTTTAATTTAACACCTGCAGTTACCATCTGAATAGATCTTGGATCCCATGAAAATAAAACCTGTCACTGCCTCCACTTCTTCCCCATCTGTTTGCCAGATACTGAGATTGCTGTTTGCCATGATCTTCATCTTTTTAACCATGAGCAGCAGGCCTCTCTTACAATCTCTTCTTTTACCCTCATCAATAGGACCTTTAATTCCTCTTCACTTTCAGACATCAAAGTAATATCATCGTGTATCTGAGGTCTTATGCATGATATAAGTTGAATAAATAAGGTGACAGTATGCAACCTTGTCGCACACCTTTTCCCATCTTGAACCATTCTGTTGTTCAGTTCTGACCATGGCTTCTTAGTCCACATACAGACTCTTCAGGCGGAAGATGAGATGATCTAGTACTCCCATTTCTTAAAGAAAATGCCACATTTTCTTGTGTTCCACATAGTCAAAGGCTTTATAATATTCTATGAAGCAGAAGAAAATGCTTTTCTGGAACACACTTGAGTGTCTATTTCTGACTGGGAGTGATATCACTAGCTCTCAATTCCTGACTGGGGGTCTATAGGGTCATATTAGTACCTCTCTATTTCTGACTAGAGGTCTACAAAGTAAGGTTAGTACCTCTCTGTTTCTGATTGGGGGTCTATAGAGGGATGATGTTGTTGTTGTTGTTCAGTCCTTTAGTCATGTCCGACTCAAGGTGACCATATGGACTCCAGCACCCAGGCATATTCATCTGTTTCTGGTTGTGTTTATCCATATGTTTATCTTAGCAAAGATACTGGAGTGGGTTGCCAGTTCCTTCTCCAGTGGGCCGCAATTTGTCTGAGTGACATTAGTACCTCTCTATTTCTGACAAGGGGTCTGTTTAGAATTTCGTATTTCGTAGTGTTGAATTTTAGACCCCAAATTTCTGACTATAGCTCTAGTTGTATTAAATCAATATATTTGATTTACACCTCCTGGATGTCCACCTTGTTAAAATGTTTGTATCATCTGTAAAGAGACACTTTACAAATATCACTCATATGCATTGAGAGCTGGCTAATAGACACGAATTAAAGGGTGAATTGAACATACTCAAGAGTGGACTAATGTGGTAAGTGGGGTTCCTCAGGGCTCCCCATAAGGTCTTCTCCTTTTTTAAGATATTAATTAATGACTTACAGCTAGAGCTGCAAAGTATTGTCTCCATTTGTGCTGATGACACAAAGTTGTGCAAGGTAATTAAATCAAAAAATGATGTATTTTCCGTTCAAAGGGTTTTGCGTAGAGAAATGGGCAAAGAATGGCATATGAGATTTAATATGAATACATATAAAATTATGCATTTAGTTACATAGTTACATAGTAATTTAGGTTGAAAAAAGACTTTAACTTATTTAGCTCATCTGCCTTTTCTTGGTCAGTAATTATCAGACGGCCTGTGTCACAATGTAATGTTCCTATAGCTTCCTTCCTGGCCTTCTTCCCATCAATATATTTAAAAAATATAATTTAGGGTTAGTCTTACTCTCCTTTGCAACTAACTTTTCATTTTCGATTTTAGCCAGTCGAATAGCCCTTTTGAAAGTATTGTTGATTTCCTTGTACATTACCTTGTACGTAAAGCAGTCTCTGTCCCCTCTTGTTTGTATAATTTAAATGCTTGTTTTTTACTCCTCATCTTCATCTTTAATTCATTGTTAAGCCACATGGGTTGTGATTTACTCATTCTACTTTTATTTCCACATGGCATATGGTGATAAGTATGTTTATTCAGTAAGGATTTGAATGTTGTCCATTTATGTTCAGTATTTTTACCTGTCAGTTCTCTGTTCCAGTCTATACTTTGTATTGCTGCCCTTAGACCATTAAGATCTGCCCTTTTAAAATTAAGAGTTTTTGTTGGCCCCTTACAGTTATGTTTTTTTAATTCAATCTCAAATGAGACTGTGTTGTGATCACTGTTCCCCAATGGTTGCCCTATTCCAACATTTGATACTATATCAATATTATTTGTGATGACTAAATCTAAAATAGCTTCATTTCTAGTAGGCTCTTGTATAACCTGGGCCAGATAATGATCCCTGAGTATACTCAAGAACCTGCTCCCCTTAGATGAACTGCTGTTCTCATGTATCCAGTTTATTTCAGGGTAATTAAAATCTCCCATTATTAGAACTTGCCCATGCTTAGCTGTGTTTACAATCTGTATAACAGGATAGGTCCAATCTTAATGAAGCAAGTCTAGAAATATCAAAGTGTTAAATGTCATCCAGGGTCAATACAAAAGATCAGAGGAAATCTAAAAAGGTTGAACTTGATGGACTAAAAGTTTTTATTCAACGTGAATTACTATGTAACTATTTAATAAATATTTCAAACAATACAGGACCACTCATCTGGTAACCATACCAGGGTGCCACTTCACAATAGGACAATGGGAATAAGTAGAACTAATACCCCTATATGTACGGGAAGCGATAGGAAGCTCGCCAACGACGTCACAATCTAGCTGTGTTTAAGTGCCCTATAAGTGGTTAGGGGTTTTCGGGTTAAGGTTAGAGGGTTAGGGGGTTAGGGTAAGAGAGTAAGGGTTAGAGGCTTAGTGTAAGGAACAGGTCTAGGGGGTTAGGGTTAACATAAGATGGTTAAGGTTAGGGTTAGGAACTGAGGTTTAGGGGATTAGGGTAATAGGGTAAGGGGATTGGGGTTAGAGGGTTAGTGGGTTGTGGTGTACTAGTACATTGGGACATGGGATATGAGTGCGCCTGGCACCAGGAGGCTTCCCGTGTGCCCGGCACCAGGAGGCTTCCCGTGCGTACATATAACAGGATAGATCCTTATATTTATAGAATACAGTTATTTTCCATTCTAGGAAGGCTTTTGGGGATTATGTAAGATCCCCACCCAAGAGGACATGGGATGTGGCAGGGAGGAGGTGGCAGAGGGCATCCCCTAAAACAGGGGTTCTCAAACTATGGCCTGCAGGCCAGATCTAGGCTGCCAGGGTCCTTAACCCTGCCCCCACCTGCCCCTTCCCCCAGGCCCCTGAGTCTCTCTGTGTCTCCACAGATGCAGCCCCTGCTATCACTACCTAGCCATCTGACTTCCTAGCCAGGCCTGACCTAGGGAGGAGATGTCAGGTGGAGGAGCCACACACTGGCAGCATGAAGACAAGATAAGGCAAGGGGGAAGTGAGGGGAAGAGATAGGGACAAAAATATTTTTTTATTAAAAAGGGCATTCAGGGTTATCCTGGTTAATTAGAGAGGGAGTATTGATACAGGGAGGAATCCGATCGTCAGTATCTGGGGTCAGGAAGATATTCATTTATTTTCCATTTTGAGACAATTGGCAAAGTTTCACTGGGGTTTTTTTTTGTTTGCCTTCCTCTGGATCAATTAACAACTAATGCGCATATTGCAGATCAGAGGAGATCTAAAAAGGTTGAGAGAGAAGGGGAGTGAGGGAGAGAGAGATAGATAGACAGACAGACAATGGGGAGTGAGGTAGAGAGACAAGGGGAGTGAGGTAGAGAGACAAGGGGAGTAAGGGAGAAAGAGACAGACAATGGGAGTGAGGAAGAGAGAGAGGTGCCTCCATTTGTGCTGATGACACAAAGTTGTGCAAGGTAATGGAATCAGAAAATGATGTACTTTCCCTCCAAAGGGATTTGCATAAATTAGAGGAATGGGCGTCTAAGTGGCAGATGAGATTTAATATTAATAAATGTAAGGTTATGCATCTAGGAAGGAAAAATAGCCATACAATGTATAATCTTAATGGAGCAAATCTAGGGATATCAGATATTGAAAAGAATTTGGGAGTACTTGTAGATCGGGTAGACAAATTATTGGGAGAAGCTGGAAATGAATCGGCGGTTTTGGTACATATTGGTACCAATGACAAAGTTAGTGGAAGATGGAGCGTCCTAAAGAAGGATTTTAGAGAACTAGGTAATAAGCTGAAGGCAAGGACCTCCAAGGTAGTATTTTCTGAGATACTACCAGTGCCACGTGCTAATCCAGGGAGGCAGAAGGAGCTTAGGGAGGTTAATGCATGGCTAAAGATGTGGTGCACTAAGGAGGGGTTTGGGTTTTTAGAGCACTGGGCTGACTTCTCACTTCAGTACAATCTCTACAGTAGGGATGGAATGTACCTTAATGATGAGGGAGCTTTTGTGCTAGGGGATAGGATGGTAGAAAGGCTGGAGGAGTTTTTAAACTAGTAGTTGGGGGGGGAGGGACTATATATAAGTAATGGGGTAGAAAGTGTAGAGGGTATAAGGGAGGAATTAACAACTCATAGGGGAGGAGATGAGGGAGGGGTAGTATAGTCAATAGGGAGGTAGTACTAAGTAACTCAAATACAGTGGCAGGCACTTCAGAACTACAGACTCATAACATAAGGTGTATGCTTGCTAATGCCAGAAGCTTGCCAGGAAAAATGGGAGAGTTAGAATTATTAGCAATTAATGAAAAATGGAATTTAATAGGCATTACCGAAACGTGGTGGGATGAATCTCATGACTGGACTGTTAATCTGGATAGTTATAACCTATTTAGGAAAGATAGAGGCAATGGTAAATGAGAAGGAGGGATTTGTCTGTATGTTAAGCCTGAATTTAAGCCTATAGTCAGAGAACATATTTATGGTGGAACTAGAGGTAATGTTGAATGTTTGTGGGTAGAGTTAAATAGCGGAGCAGCAAATTCTAAAAGAATATTAGTAGGAGTATGCTATAAACCCCCAAATATAATTGAAAGTGAAGAAATGCAATTATTGTTGCAGATTGGAAATGCAGCTAAGCATGGGCAAGTTCTAATAATGGGAGATTTTAATTACCCTGAAATAAACTGGATAAATGAGAACAGCAGTTCATCTAAGGGGAGCAGGTACTTGAGTATACTCAGGGATCATTATCTGGCCCAGGTTATACAAGAGCCTACTAGAAATGAAGCTATCTTAAATTTAGTCATCACAAATAATATTGATATAGTATCAAATGTTGGAATAGGGCAACCATTGGGAAACAGTGATCACAACACAGTCTCATTTGAGATTGAATTAAAAAAACAACATTTTAAGGGGCCAACGAAAACTCTTAATTTTAAAAGGGCAGATTTTAACGGTCTAAGGGCAGCAATACAAAGTATAGACTGGGACATAGAACTGGCAGTTAAAAATACTGAACATAAATGGACAACATTTAAATCCTTACTAAATATACATACACATCGGCATATACCGTGTGGGAATAAAAGTAAAAGGAGTAAAGCCCATCCAATGTGGCTTAACAATGATTTAAAGTTCAAGATACAGAGTAAAAAACAGGCATTTAAATTATACAAACAAGAAGGGACAGACACTGCTTTACAGGATTACAAGGAAATCAACAAGGCTTGCAAAAGCACTATTAGACTGGCTAAAATAGAAAATGAAAAATGTATTGCAAAAGAGAAATATATAAGAAAAATATTTTGTATGTATATTAATGGGAAGAAGGCCACGAAGGAAGCTATAGGAACATTAGAATGTGACACAGGTCATGTGATAATTACTGACCAGGAAAAGGCGGATGAGCTGTATAGGTTCTTTTCTTCGGTATACACAAGGGAGGTACCAGTGGTTGGGACACAGCAACATAATGGGGCTACACTACCTTTGCCAAATAATTGGTTAACACAGGAAGTAATCCAAAAGTGGTTGGAAAAAGTAAATGTTAATAAAAATATTAGCATGTATTAAGAAGGGTATAGAAACAAGGGAAGCAAATATAATTCTGCCACTATACAAATCTCGAGTATGCCCTCATTTGGAATATGGAGTACAATTTTGGGCAATAATTCATAAAAAGGGCATTTTAGAGCTGGAAAAGGTACAGAGGAGGGCAACAAAACTAATAAGGGGAATGGAGGGGCTAAGTTATGTGCCAAGAGGTTTTCAACTGACAAGAGGACATCCCTTGAGGTTAGAAGTAAAAAGATTCCACCTTAAAGAAAGGAAGGGGTTCTTCACAGTAAGTGTGGTTAATCTGTGGAATTCTCTACCAGAGAAGGTGGTGACAGCGGATTCGATAGATAACTTTAAAAGGGGACTGGATTTATTTCTAATTAAAAAGGGAATTCAGGGTTATCATGGATAATTAGAGAGACAGTATTGATCCAGGGAGAAATCCGATCGTCAGTATCTGGAGTCAGGAAGGAACTCATTTATTTATTTATTTATTTCCCTTTGAGATGATTGGCTAAGTCTCGCTTGTTTTTTTTTTTTCTGTTTGCCTTTCTCTGGATTAATTAATAATTAAAAATAAAATAAAAATAAATAAATAAATAAATAATTGATTAATAATGAATCCGCATATTGCAGATCAGAGGAGAAATTAAAAGGTTGAACTTGATGGACTGGAGGTCTTTTTTCAACCTTAAATACTATGGCCCTCATTCAATTTCAATTTGGCCAATTGAATAAGGCTCTAAATAAGCACATAACATTTTTTTTTTTAAAGAAGTTTTTAGTTAGTGAGCATCTATCCAAAAGCAAGGTTTTCACTAACTAAAAACTTCTCTAAAAAAATATGCTATGTGCTTATTTAAAGCCCTATTCAATTGGCCAAATCGCAATTGAATGAGGCCCTATGTAACTATGTAACTATGTAACCGCCTGGGTAACAGTACTCAATGCCAAGCAGCATCTGCAAAGGCAAGTACAATATTAGCATGTATTAAGAAAGGTATAGAAGTATGGGAAGCAAATATAATTCTCCCACTATACAAATCCCTAGTACGCCCTCATTTGGAATATGGAGTAAAATGTTGATCACCACTTCATAAAAAGGACATTTTAGAGCTGGAAAAAGTACAGAGAAGGGCAACAAAACTAATAAGGGGAATGGAGGGGCTAAGTTATGAAAAAAGACTAACCAAATTAAACTTATTTAAAAAGGGCGTTAAGGGCTTGCCTAGATAAATAGAGAGGGAGTATTGATTCAGGGATGAATCACCAGTATCTGAGAGATAGAAAGGAGAGAGAGGAAGGAGGGAGGGAGATGGACAGAGAGAGAGAGAAAGGATAGATAGGGATGGAGAGAGAAGAAAAGTAGATAGAGGGAGAGAAAGATAATGAGAGAGAGATAGGGAGGAAGAGAGAGAGAAAAAGGAGAGAGATGGAGGGAGAGACATGGGGAAAGAGAGGGAGGAAGAAATACAAAGATAGGAAGGAGATGGACAGAGAGAGGAAGGAGAGATAGGAATGGAGAGAGGGACAGGGAAAAAATTGAGAGAGGGGGAGAGAGACATGGTAAGAGAGAAGGAGGAAGAGATAGAAAGGAGAAAGAGGAAGGATGGGGAGATGGACAGAGAGAGAGAGAGGGAAGGGAGAGCGAGAGAAAAGGGAGGGGTAGAGAGAGGGAGGGAGAGAGAGATAAATGAGAGGGAGAGATAGGAAGGGAGATAAAGAGAGAGAGAAAAAGAGATAGAGAGAGGGAGGGAGAGAGACATGGGGGGAGAGAGGGAGGAAGAACTTAAAAGGAGAGAGAGGAAGGAGTGAGGGAGATGGACAGAGAGAGAGAAAGGAGAGATAGGGATGGAGAGAGACATGAGAAGAGAGAGGGAGGAAGATATAGAAATTAAAGAGAGGAAGGAGGGAGGGAGATGGACAGATATTGAGAGAAAGTATGGATAGGAAGGGAGAGAGCTGGAGAGAGAGAGAAAGAGGTGGAGAGAGAGATGAAAAAAATAGGGAGAGGGGGAGGTAGAGAGAGGGTGAGATAGAAGAGGGAGCGAAAAAGGAGAGGGAGAGATAGGGAGAGAGAGAGAAAAGGAGAGGGGAGATAGGGAGGGAGGAGAGAGGGAGAAAAAGGAGAGATAGGGAGGGAGAGAGAGAGAAAGAGAGAGGGAGAGAAGAAGAAAAGGGAAAGGTAGGGAGAGAGATGGAGATATAGGGAGGGAGAGGAAGGTGAAGAGAAAGACAAAGGAGAGAGAGGAGACAGAGGGAGAGCGAGAGAGGCGGAAGAAATAATGAAAGGAGAGAGAGAAGGGAGAGATGAAGAAAGAGAGGAGATAGAGAAAGGAAGATAGAGCGGGAGAGAGAGGGGGAGAGGAGAGAGAGGGAGAAGGAGAGAGATACAGGAGAGGGAGAAGAGGGAGAGAGGCAGAAGGGAGAAGAAGAGGAGAAGGGAGAAAGTGAGAAGAAGAGAGAGCAAGAAGGGAGATGAAAAATAGAAAGAGGGAGCAGGGAAAGGGAAAATAGAAAGGGAAAGGGAGAAGTAAAGAGAGGGAGGAGGGAGGAGAGAACTAGAGCGAGGGAGGAAGAGAGAAGGGACAAGGGAGAGAGAGAAGAGAGTGGGAGAAGTAGAGAGAGGTAGGGAGAAGGAGGGATAGAAGAGAGAAGGGGAGCGGGAGAAGGGAAAGGATAAGGAGAAAGAAAGGAAAAAGGGAGAAGGGACAAGGGAGAGGGAGAAGTAGCGAGAGGAAGGTAGAAGGAGAGATAGAAGAGAGGGAGAAGAAGAGAGGAAGAAGGAGAAGGGAGGGGATAAGGAGGGAGAGGGAGACAAAGCGTGAGGGCAGAGGGACGCAAAGAAGGGATATATAAAAAAATATGAACACATTCCTATACAGTATATATATATATATATATATTTATATAATTTGTTCATATTTTTTTCAAACTATAGTCTGGCCCCCGAACAGTGTCTTAGGGACAGTGAAGTGGCTTCCTGTTTAAAAAGTTTGAGGACCCCTGCTCTAAAACCTTCATTATTTATTTAAGAGGTGGGGAACGGGGAGAGATTAAAGTAAAAGTCCCACATTTAGAGCTGATAGATAAGGTTTAGCTAACTGCAGGGAGTGGTACCCACATTATCTGAGAGGCGTACCCACCAGATCTGGCAGGGATACCCACTCTAGCAAACATGGGAGCTATAGACATGTAAAAAAAGTGACCTCAAGTAGTTCTCAAGTTTTCCCTCCACTGCCATTCACAATGATTTTGAGGGAATTAATGATCCCTTGAAGCCCCTCTGATTTAATAAGGGGTTACAGTGCACCCCTGTATCATATTTAAAAATACCACCCCAGGGCAATGGGATGGACTAAGAATAGGGTCTTAAACCCTTAATCCCTATGTTTTTCTAATATTAACAACTTCCCCTCCCGAATCTTTGCTTGAAGTGGGATGCCAGAGTCAATGGACAGCAGTATTTAGTTTTAAAAACCACACCTAAAGCATCCTCTCATTATCGTAACAATTATTAAGTATTTAACAATTACTATGGAGGATGTATGAACATTATCATGTCAAGAGCACATGGAGCTAATGGAAAAAGGGAAATAATATATGTATATTATATACAGTAATATACGGTATACATATTTGTTGTGGTTCAGTTGCTCGGTCATGTCTGACTTCATGACCTTATGGACCACAGCATGCCAGGCACATCATGTGTCTGGTTGTGCTAATACATACGGTTTTCGTGGCAAAGATACTGGAGTGATTTGCCGGTTCCTTCTCCAGTGTTCTGCAATTTGTCTGAACTTTCTGCTATGACCTGCTTGGGTGACCCTATATGGTACAGCACACAGCTACACTGTACACATTTACACATGCCCCTTCACCACAACAAGATTGGGATCCAGAAGGGTATATATATACTGTGTATATATATATATATATATATATATATATATATATATATATATATATATATATATATACATATAAAGAGATATTTTCAGTGATCCATGCCATTACAATGATTTCCTCTGTTTTTCTTTATTACCTGTACATGCTGTTGTGTACATGTTTATGTACATTTTGTAGTCCCTTTAAATATATACTTAGTACATAAATACATTCCCATACACATTGGCTCCCACACAGAAGAAGATTGGCAGATAGATTATTTTGGCCAACGAGCAGCTGGCACTAGGCCCAGCCGACAAGCATTCAAAAGTGGGATAGCCACAGGGGGCTCCTAAATATGGAAATAAGTCAAGAATACAGTGTGGTCTCCGGTTTCACAGCAGCTTAGGAAATAAAAATCGTCTTGGAGTAGGACAATAGCGACTTGGTTTTTCTATAATAACTGGCCCATTAGGGGATGTTGAATTTATGGAGTAAGTCAATTTCTGAAGACTTTAAATAAGTCCTAATGAAGTCAGCTGTATGAACACTGGGGGCAGGAGTCATCTCACCATCAATGGTGCGGACAGCAATGATTGCTTAAGAGGGTGTTACTGACTTCACAGATCGTTAAGGGTTATTTCTGATGGTTAGCCCACCCAGTGGCCATGGGATAATCCAGGGAAAGGCTGTCAGCACCCAGAGGTGCTATAAGTCCCAGACCGATTAACTCTTAATTTACTGTCTGGAACTAGAACAATCCAACCAGTGAGGCCAATGTCGTTGGGTGTATGTAAAAATCATGGCGACTCTTTAGTGGATAATCACATAGACAGAAGATACAAATAATGTTTTAATGCCATTACTTTAGAGATTAGTTAATCAGAGTTGCATATATGAAAAGTATGCATGTACATACATATAATTCCATTTGGTTATTAGTAGACATTTTCAGTGGAAGTGATGGATAACTGAGCTTAAAAGTTGGTAATTTTAAGGATAAATTACTTGAAAAGGTTGTCCCTCTCCTATAATGACACTTGATTATCTCTCACAGTTGGAGTGAAAATGAAGAATTGCATGGCCAATATGGTAAATAATAATAGTATGTTTTAAATAAATATAATTAGATATATTAACCACCACTGATAGAGAGATAATTAGGTATGAGAGATTAGGTCAATTGGAGTTTTTTTGTGTGTAAATTAAGCTTAAAAAACAGAACATTACAAGCTCAGTTACCTAACACTTCCATTCAAAAATGTTATTAACACCCAGCAAAATAAATAAACATAAGTGTATTTGGTTATTGTTAAGAAAATTAGCGAATGTGTCAGATAAGGTGAGCTGGCAACTTAGGTCTTTTAAACAGTGCCGGAGCTGGGGGAAAAAATGGCCCTGGGGCAAAATAATTTGGGGACTGTCTTACATTTTCTCTATACAACGTATAGCATTCAAAATAAAATAAAAAAATATATGTTAATGACTAGATGCCCTCTTAGGATGATGATTATCTTTGCACCTCCCCAATATAGATGAAGATTAAATCTTTACTCCAGACCATGGTCAGTAGAAGAGGGTCCCTAGCATGTTGTGGACCCTGATGCATTGCTCCTGCTGCACCAGTAGTAGCTCCGTCAATGGTTTAAAGTATTTATTACCTGTACAGTATATCACTCTGTGAAAGGTCATTAATTAACTTTTACAGATAATTATGTCCACTTGGCATAACTATGTGTAATGACAGATTTTGTCAAATGAATGTTTCTGTTTCTATTACTTATCCAACTAGGCTTGCTCTTCTTCTTTATAAATAGTAATATTTATGGATAGGTGTAATGGTTATATTTATACCAACTGGACATGCTTATTTGTTTTATTAATGGTCAGTGTGAGAGTAAATGAAAGGTGCTTCATAAGGAGACCTACAAAGAGAGAGGTTCTGTATAGATAAATTATGCTAAGAATACACAACTTTCAAGCTCAGTTATTTAATACTTCTTCTCAAAATATTTACCAACAACCGAATGCAAATATATTGATTTATTTGTGTACATAATGAATTAATACAGAATGACAATTTTCAAGATAAAATAGGTAGGGATAATTTACCTGAATTTCCACCAAATTTATACATGGAAAACCGCCTTCTTGGTTGTGAATTTAGTCCACTGAATATGCTGTCCCACTCTGGGTATGAAAATGTTGAATTCAGTGTTTTTTCCTGGCCGACAGATTTTTCGATATGATCATGTGACGTAGATATTCCCAACATTCAGTGTTTGCAGCACTTCTCTGTCAATCACTTCACTGGCTTCCTGTAGCCTCCAGAATACAATTTAAAATCATGAACCTAACTTAAACGCCATCAGCAGTGGTGCACCCCCTTATACTGTATCTCTGCTCTCATCTCAAAATACTCCCCCAACCACCCTCTAAGTTATGCTAACAACCTTCTGCTTTCCACCTCTCTTATCCCCTCCTCTCATTCCCTACTTCAGGACATTTCTCAGGCTGGAAATCCTCCATCAGACTATTTCCCTGTCTCAAAACCTTTGAAACCTCACTAAAAACACATCTCTTTAAAGAAGCCTATCACTTTCCACCTTAACATGCACAATACTTTACCATCCTTTACTACACCAAAACCCTTTAGATTGTATGGCTCCCCATTCAATTCAGGTTTCGGGAGATCCAGAGTGAGGTTGCAAGCTACTTTGCTATTCAATTGGCGTCTTTTTGCGGGCTGCGAACGGCTTCTGAGTTACGGGCTTGAAAACTCTGTGATGGTTAAATACTTAACTTTCAGCCTCGAGAAGCCTTTCATCTTTCACAGCAACAAGCAAATCACTATTCAATTGCTCAATTTCCCCAATCCCGCAAATTTTTTCACACCCATAAACGGCAAATGAAGGAGAAAATCCAACGAGTGCTAGAGAGGACCTGCAAGGGGGTTAAACACCTATTCGTAGCACTGTAAATACAAATAAAAAATCAATACTGCACTGTAAATAATGGGGAAAGCAATGATAGACATTATAATTAATTGCACAATAGTCTCAAGCTCGCAAATTGTAAGGAAATACATTTTATTTTTATGTTTCATTTCAGGACTCAACCAATCTCGGGTATCAATGAGTTAATACATATCAGGCCACCCATATGGACTAGAACAGTATTAGCATTCATTTTCAGAATTCTGTATTTTTTGGGGGTTTGCGATTCTGATTGCATATCAGACCCCCGAATCTAATTGATTGACATGTAACCTCCATGTTTTACTGTCGTAATAATGACAGTCTCCTTTTCTATTGGCTGATTTTAAATAGGAGGTTACGGGGTTGCTTGATTGATCATGTTCCTGCCCTGAACTGCTCCGGAACATTGTATGGTTTACGGTTTTAGCTTAGGGACAGTAACTTGCAGGCTTGATCAATTGAATAGCATTGTAATCGGAGACGAACGGGAACCTGCAACCCATCCGCAGACATACTGTTGTCTGCGATCGAGTTGTGGGCTCCAAATTGAATATGGCCCCAAGTTTGAAAATTTTCAATCTTGCAATATGCTTTTGGGAAAGCACTATGGACACAGGATTCTAAGCTCAAAGACAGGGCCCTCCATCCTTTACAATGTGTTAATATTGCTATTGTTTTTTGGTTTATACATAACCCCTGTATAGCGCTACAGAATATGTTGTCGCGTTACAAATTAATTATAATAATCACATATATAGTTGTGAGCATGCGAGTTGTTGCTAAGGCTTGCGGGCTCACGCAGCGAGGGCCGCAGTTGCTGGCATGGAGCGCCGAAGGTGCTCCTTGCCAGCAACTGCGGCCCTCGCAAAAAAGTACAAGACATGTTACAACCAATTACGACCTCGCAAAAATTGGAACCCGCGGACATCAAAAAATGAAAAACACAATAAATACACACAACACATACATAAAAAGCTTACCTACAGCAAGAGGGAGCATCCAAGACCTCAAAAAATGAAGTTACACCTCAATTTAACTCAAAATAAAAGAGTTTAGACACTAAAAAATTCTCTAAGCGAGAGAAAAAATGGCCGCCCAAAAAAACGAAAACGAGGCTACAGGACTCTAAACACGCAAAACACCACAAGAAACTCGCAAAACACCACAAAACACCTACGGATATTCCGCCACAGACACATACCACACATTAGCTGCCATTTTAGAACAATAACTTATACAATGCGGAAGTACACAGCTACGCTAACGGTTTTGTCTCGCGCACACACACTATTACACTACATGACACTTACACAGCAGCTCCACAGCACTCAAAACACACATTGTATGCTGCGGCAACATGAAAACAGATTGCCAGCTCTTCAACACAATGCTTCTTGCATATATTACTTGAAAATAGGTAAAGTATATTCATTTACTAATGTATTATTTGTTGGATTATTATACACCAAACAGCATTAGCTCACTTACAATTTCATTGCCGTCATTTTTTGACGGGCTATACTCTAGTAATAATAATAATACTGATAACCTTCTGAAAACAGGAATTAGGATATATGATCATTGCAGGATATCATTAAATGTATGTGATTATCAGAATGTCCACGAGAGGGAGACATTTTGCTTTATAATATTTAATATAGATTGCTACATTGTGTAAGTGCAGAAAAGTCTGTAGCAGTACAAGTTCTCATTTATAGTGAGAAACCCAGTTCTCAATGGAATATGGATAAAGTGTAGGGACAGAAAAAAAATCTGAAAGGGAATAGATCCATAAGTCATCGAATGACATATATATATATATATATATATATATATATATATATATATATATATATATATATATATATGTAGGTAAGCACTAATTGGTTGAAGCAATCCTTTTCCTGTAATTCCCTGCTTAATGGTAAACCTCACTATAACACTGTTTTTGACTACCGATCCCTGTGTAGCCCTTTAAATCCACAATTTTAGGTGATTGCCCCGAGGGAGCTCCTGACACTATATTTGAACAGAAGAACAACAAAAGAGGTCCCGTTCTGAGACAGGATCTCCAGAAGGATATTAATAAATTAGGGAAATAAATTGATGCTGGGTCCAAAAGACACACCTTATGAGGAGACTCCATGACATTAATATGTAAATATTAGAGAGGACTCCATGACATTAATATGTATAGAGTATGGGAGTGTCTCCATGATATTAATATGTATAGATTAGAAGGACTGCATGACATGATCATGTATAGATTAGAGGGGAGAGGGGGATAAGAGAGACCTGCAAATATATCAGATGGGTTAATAAAGTTCAGGAGGGAAATATCTTCCAGAATAAGAGGAACAAGAGGTCATGATTTGGAAGTACTATTCTATAGAAAGGGAAGTAGCTTAAGTGGAACAGCCTTTCAGTAAAAGTTATAGGGATAAACAAAATTGAGGAATTTAAGCATGCCTGGGATACTCATAACACTATCCCAAGGATAAATTAGCCCAAATAGCCTTTTTGTCTTAGTCTGCCACAAAATCTATGTTTTTACAACTTAGTTTTTCATATAGGGGTGTCCTAATGTATAACTATGAGGGTATAATTGTTAAAGAATATATTGGAGGGTTACCAGAACATCCTCTCAAAACACAAACTGCAAACACAAAATTACTGAAGTATCTCACCGTTCTTTAATAGAAAGAAGGGATATTTAGGAACAGTGAGATACTTCAGTAATTTTGTGTTTGCAATTAAGAGGATGCTACAAAATATTCTTTAACAATTATACCCTCAGAGTTATACATTATGGCACCTTTATATGTCTTTTGAGTGCAGCATAATTATTTGATCTACTAATAAAGATTTCCTATAGCTTTTTAGCCTTTTTTACATATTATGGTGTTTTGGTGTTATGCGCCATTGACATTATTATTTAAGTTTACTCCTTACATTTCAGTCAAAAAATACTTTTGGAATATTTGGAACTTGCACTTTTACATTCTTGATAGAAAATGTTGGACCTCAATGTCGCTTTCAATTGAATCCATACTATCTGCCATATTGTTATATGGGCTATGCTATAACAATTATTTAAAAGAAGTTATGTTTTACGAGCGATTAAAGTTAAACTCTTTAACTTTAACCTTGAAAAGTAATTATATTTAAGGCTATTGTGCCTTTTCAGTTAATTTAACAGGATTATACTCCTTTTTATAGGGACTTTTATAGTATTATAGAGAGTTTGAATTCATGAATGGAAGCATTCACACTAGATTTGGGATCCACAACTTCAGTAGTCAGAAACCTACCTCACACTAAAGGATGAAACTGTGTGTCCTTGAGTAGCTTTATCTGGCATTCTACACCGATGCCGATTTGGAGCCTCATTCAATTGCGAATTTGGCCAATTGAATAGGGCTCTATATAAGCACAGAGCATATTATTTTTACTGAAGTTTTTAGTTAGTGAACTTCTAGCCAAAAGCAAGGTCTTCAATAACTAAAAACTTCTGTAAAAAAAACATGCTATGTGCTTTTATAGAGCCCTATTCAATTGGCCAAATCGTATTTGAATAAGGCCCTTGGGGCCTTGTTCAATTGAATTGCTATGTAACTGTTGCAAATTTGCAACAGTTACATAGTGATTCAATTGAACAAGGCCGCAACTACCTGGACAAAAGCCTAAATCGTAAACCATGCAATTGTAAGTAGCATTTCAGAGCGTGATCATGATTAATTAAGCAAAGCTGTAACTACCAATTTAGAGAAAGCCAATAGTAAATGAGACCATCATCATAATAACATTAAAACATGGAGGTTAAATGTCAATTAATTAGCATTTACAAGTCCAATATGCAATCAGACTCGCTATCCGGCAATATACAAAATAGTAAAAACAAAGGAAATGTTCTAGTCCATGTGGGTGGCCTGATATGTATTAACTCCTTGATTCCTGGGATCAATATGACATGAAAATAAAACTTAAACAAAATAATTGTTTATTGCAGATTTGCAAGCTTGATTAATTAATGATAATATCTCTCATCGCTTTCCCCGTATTTAAAGTGCAGAATTAAACTGAAGAAAAGAGGGAAAATTATCAGTCCAAGCAGATATAAAATAAATAACATCCCTTGTGAATATACAGTGGAAGTAAAGAATAGATTTAAGCATAGAAAATAAAACTTTGGACCGAAGCTTGCAACATTATCCAGGAAACATAAAGGTAGCACTGGGATTACGAAATCTCAGTCTTGTAGTCGACGCTCTCAAATTACCTGGTGCCACTAGATATAGTAAACTAGTTAATATTTTTCGTAGGTAGTCTCTCACCTTTCTAAATAAATATTCCCGAATAGATTGACAGCTTTTTTTTGTGTACTTACCTTGGTAGTGTGCTGCTATCTCCAAGAACGCTGTCCACTAGAGCGTCTATAAATGAGTATAAAAAGAAGAGGGATGGGGAGAGAAAGCGCACAAGAACCTTGCATAGGTCACTTCATAAAATGCTGGAAAATCATGGAAATCAATTGTTTGAACTATCACCATTATATACCTCAATATTTATAAGGTATTATAATTGCAAATGCTTGATGATCTCCTGATCATAACTTGGGACGACTTGCTGGTCTTGTCTCCCGGTGATGATGTTTAGTAGTCAGATTGTGTCGTATACAAATATACTACCACTGTATGTACATGTGTTGAATTTTACCAGAAACATTTCTACTCTGATTGTAATATATTTCATGTTCCAAATATTTCAAATGCATACAACATAAACAATAAAAAAATTCATAAAAGAGATAAGGCACGTTTCGCCACTCGTTCTGTGGCTTCCTCAGTTAAAATAAAAAATCTCCAAAACATCAGGGAATTTAAAATTTTAAGTGCAGCGGGGGTCCCAATCGGGACCCCCACTGCAAGGGTTAATTTGGGGACCCTCCAGGGGTCCTGATGTGGACCCCACCGCATGGGGGGTTAATGTTAGTTGAAGTACTTACTGTACCCCATGCGGTGTGGGGCTAACCATTAGTGTGCCGTGAGCCCTTTTAGGACCCGGAACAGGGAATTGGGACCCCTGCAGCAACTGGTTGATGTGGGGACACTGCGGGGGTCCCGAGCAGGACCCCAGCATCATGGGGTTGATGTGGTTCCTTGCAGCAGGGTTGCCAACGGTATTTATCCAAGTCCTACGGGCTTCAAAGCGCATAGGGCTTGGGGGATGGAAACATTGATGTCATGATGACAATATCTGTTTCCATTGCCTGTTTTGATAGTGGGCATTACGGGCTTCATGTTCAGGCTCGTAGTTGCTACTTCCGACAGCAGGGTTTACAATTATCGGGAATGGGGACTAACTTGCGACCGAGGCCAATTGAATAGAAACATAAAAGTAGAGCTACTCGAGCACACAGCTCAAAAGTAGCACGTGACAGCCCCAAATTGAATGAGGCCCTATGCAGGAGTGCATTTACTTGAAACTGATAATTGATATAAAGTTAGTAGGGGATTATCATGCAATTTTATTCTGCTCAGGAAGCCAGCATGTTTGATCACTAACAAATATATGGCCACTGTGGACTACAGCATTTCAGGGCTCTGTATCCAAGATTGCAGAAGTGTCTATAACACCCTGTATACCAGGGTTTAGATAAACCACTAGGAAGTCACAGGTTCTTGACCACACTTTTATGTAATATAAATTAAAAGTATACCCGTTATTTTGAAATCTATTGAAAATATTTTAAACTGTACATAATAAAAGTTAAAATTTATATAGAGTCTTTGTAGTGGAGGATCTTGTGCTTGTACTGCACTGGACATTCTTTCCTTTCTCCACTATTCTGTATTTGCTTGTCTTATGCCAACAAATTTGCAAAAATCAACAATGGCCAATAAAAGTGGAAAAGGTAAGTCCTACATCCCAATCCCCAAAAAAGGCAGTGCCAAATAGTTCTCCAACTATCAAACAATTGCACTCATTTCACATGCCAGCAAGGTAATGCTTAAGATCCTACAAACTAAGCTCCAACAATATATGGACCAATAACTACCAGATGTGCTGGCTGGGTTCTGCAGAGGAAGAGGCACAAGAGATAAAATTGCCAATGTCCAATGGATAATAGAGAAAGCAAGAGAATTCCAGAAAAAAACATTTAATCTGCTTCATAGACTATTCTAAAGCATTTGACTGTGTGGCTCACAACAAAATGTGGCAAGTTCTTGAGGAGATGGGAGTAACATATCATCTCATCCACCTCCTCAGGAATCTGTATCTGGACCAAGAAGCCACGGTCAGAACTGAACATGGGACAACAGAATGGTTCAAGATAGGAAAAGGTGTGCGACAAGGCTATATATTTGCTTCTGGGGAGGAAAGCTTTGGTAAGTCTGGACAAACTAGTAAAAAGTAAAGACATTACAATATCAACAAAGGTCTGCATAGTTAAAACTATTGTATTCCCAGGAGTAACATACGGATGTGAGAGCTGGACCATAGAGAAGTATGGTGTAATAGAATTGATGCCTTTGAATTGTGTTGTTGGAGAAAACTGCTTAGAATCCCTTGGACTACGAGAAGATTCAATAAATCAGTACTTCAGGAAATCAAGACAACCTGTTCACTGGAAGCTATGATCATAAGGCTGAAGCTCAAGTATTTTGGCCATGTCATGAGAAGACAGGATTCCCTAGAAAAGACTCTGATGCTGGGAAAGATTGAAGGCACACTAAGAAGGGGACGACTGAGACAGAGATGGATAGATGAGATCATTGAAGCAATGAACATGAACTTAAAAAGCTCAGAAAGGCGGTGACTGACAGATGTACCTAGCGTGCTGTTGTCCAATAGGGTCCCGGACAGTCGGACACGACTGAATGACTAAACAACATTGATTTTTTTTATTTGCATTTTCAGTGCTACAGTCAGGTGTTTAACCACCTTGCGAGTCCTATCTGGTACTCGTATAATTTCCTTCTATCTTTGCCATTTACAGGTGTGAAAACAATTGCAGGCTTGAGGAGTTGTAGCAATTAAATAGCGATTTGCGATTGGAACACGAGCTTGAAAGATGAAAGGCTTAGGTGGGTCGGAGTTACAATTTTAACAACCAAAGGGATTTTCAGTCTGTAACCCGCAAATTGTTTGCGGGTAGCTAAAAGACGCCAATTGGATACCAAATTTGTTTATGGACTACATGACGGGCTCCAGTAACCAACAATTGCTCAACTGAATAGTGTAGTATAAATTAAATTGTTGTATTGTTACCTGCAGATGTAGGTAACACAAACTTATTTACACTGATGAATCCTTAAAGAATGAAATTCTCTGTCAGTTCTTTGGCACTATGCTCTTATCCAGAACTAAGTACCATGGTTCTCAGCTTAATTTCATAGTGACTACAAAATGTGTCTTTCAATGAGGAGTCCCATTAAGGATGAAACAGTTGCTCTGTGAGTGTGTTTTCTGGCACTGTATTTCTACTGTATTTTTTCGGTTCACAGATTTATATAGAAAGGAAGGAAGTCTATCTAAAGGATGAAACAGTGTATCTGTAAGCAGGCCCTATTTTTGTGTCATGCATCTCAGGCAGCTTGGGTGCAAGGCAAACGGGTGAAATCAGGTTATTGTCACCAAAATGGTATTGAGTTAGGCATATACTGTAGAGCATGGGTGGGCAAGAGGGGCCACATACATGCCTGAATTTGATTATATCCCTGCTACACACAGGTGAATCAATCATTTCTTCAGTCATCCTGATTAACTCACCTGAGATATGGTGCTTCATAGTATTCTTTCTAAGGCCATCCCTCTTTGTGAGTTGATTTTGCTGTACTGTGCTCTTATCCCAAGATTATAATTCAAAGACAGTGTAAAACCAATATGCATTGTATTATTGAATGCCCAGCTTTATCTACAGGAGCTATAAACTTACCCACCACTGAGGAATCCCATAAAAGATGAAACTGTGGGTCTATGAGTGCATTTCTAGTCCAAATTTCTCCTATCACAAGATAATGTTGTAAATGGTCCCATATAGAATGAAATAGTCTGTCTGGTATTATACTCTTAAACCAAACTGTGTTCCAAAAACTATTTGAGAACAACATACTTAGCTTAACATATTCTAAGCTTTACATGCAATGGCTTCAGACCTTCCTCATGCAGAATGACAATCGTTTAAACTTGCATATTGTGACACTCTACTCCCATCTATTTTCGAGTGATAGTACCATATACATTGGATTCTTGGTTTATTAACTTCATATGCAATATCTAGAAACTTACTTGCCACTCTGGAGTGCCATAAAGGATGAAACATTTGATCTTTGTATGGAATTTCTGCATTTGCACTCCTATCCCATGACTATGTTCCAAAGACAATTGCTGGGTTCACAAATATGTCAAAGACTATGCCCAACAGCTGCCTAAGAGTGGTATATATTTTATTATTTGATTCCCAGCTTTACATTTAGTGGACATAAACCTACCTTACACCAATGAGTAAAGGATGAAATAGTCTGTCTGTGATACTGCTTTTCCCAACTTTTTTGTTCCCAAGGCTGTCTGAAAGCTGTGTTCATATTTATAAAGTAATCCAGGTACATTATACCCAAAGGCAAAAATATGTGCATTGTGGGACCGATTTCCATGTTACTACCCAGAATCCTTAGCTGCAGTGATAGCACAACTTACAGAGTAAATCAATGGTAAAATGTATTTACTTACCTACCAGGGACATGCATATGTTCAAACACTTTCTGTGCAAATAACCTATGGTGTCACTAAATATACAGCTGTGAGGCTAAAATATATGGTTAGGGATTCTGGTGTTTCTTGCATTTGCACAAGTGAACTAAATCAACACTTCCTATAACTTGTGACAAGTTACAGATTAAAGACTACAATAAGAATAACTCACTCACTTCTGCACACTGTGAGTGTGTGGCAAGTTACAGACTAAGGACTACAGGAAGAGACGCTTGTCCATCCCTCCTACACACTGTTACAAGTTACAGGCTAAGTTCTGCAGGGAGAGAGCAGCTTGTGCCACCCCTCCTGCACACCAGGGGTAGAGTTATCAGTGGAGCATATGGTGCAATGCCTCAGGGCCTTCTCCACTACCACACCCACCATAGCCTCACCAGGGAAGAGGGTAAGAGATAAAGGACTGCAAAGAGCCAAGAAAGTACGGGGAGGGTGGTGGGTTCTGTGAGGGAGAGTACTTTGTGGGGTTGGATGATGATACGGACTGGGTGCTATGTAGGGATGGATGCTAACAGGGGTTGGTTCTGTGTGGGGATGATGTTGAGAGGGACTGGACCCCTGCGGCTGCACCAGGATGATATTGGAAAATGGACTGCGCGTCTTTGGCTGTGCTGCAGACAGGCAGCTTCAGGCAGGCAGGAAGTAAGGGAAGGGGAGCAGGCATGGAAAGGGGTTGTGATTCAATTGGTACCATGGGGGCCCAGCACAAATAAAGTTTTACAACCCCATTCCCCCTTGGAGGTGGGCTAATTTCTTTTTGGCACCAGCGCCCTCTATTCTGTAGCTTTACAACTGTTACATATTATGACTTTGGAACAAGTAACCGACTATTCCTGCAGTGATAGTTGCTTACTCCACCCTTACTACACAATGTGACACGTTACAAACTAAAGACTAAAATGACAGTAACTTAATTCACCCATCTGACACACTATAACTAAATGACAAATTACAGACTAAGGATGCAGAGAGGATGCTTGCTCCACCTCTCCTACACCTGCATAATTTACAGACTTATAGGGAGAACCACTCACTCCACTCCTACTTCATACTGTTACAATATGATAACTTACAGACTATGGATTGCAAGGATCGCACTTTAATATCTCTTTAACTCTACCTCAAATATGTCAGCCATTTTGTTCTATCATGGTTCCCAGGAAACTATTTGTATTGTACAATATCAATTTACCTTTCACAAAAGAGCTGCGTTTTATAATACAACCTTTTTATGACAGATAAAACTGCACGTTTTCACCGTAACCTTGAAACATAATTCAATTTAAAATTCAAAGGCTATTGTACATTTTCTATCAATTTTACAGTTTTATTCTTTTTTTCCCCCATTTTATGTTTCACGTGATTTATGTTTTCACCTCCTATCATAGACCAGGTATAAGGAAATCAATATTAATTCTATCATGGAGTGACCAGTCATATAATCCATCACTTTGTGTGAGTGATTGAGAGCTGCGGGAGGGAGGGGGTTCAGTGTATATCTCTGTCATTAGCGCACAGCTATTCAGCTCAATGCGTCCCTAGAGTATCCCATTGCTGCCCTTGCCAGCAGCTTTCTCTGCGGTTTTTGCAGATCATGAAATATTACAGAGATCAATAATAGCCAGTAACTGGCATCCATCTGACTGCGCTTCCCACCTCAGCTTGGGGGGAGAGCAGAGCCTGATGCTTAAAGCACCATTGTGTAATGAAATAATTACATATAAAAATATGTATACACACATATTTAATATATATATATATATATATATATATATATAAATCTAAATATATATGTAGAGTGTGTGTGTATATATATATATATATATATATATATATATATACTGGTATATATATATATATATATATATATATATATATATATATATATATATATATAGTAAATAAATAGTACATTTTGTTCACAAGTTAAAAAAAATGGTTTCATGACCAGATTTTTGAGGAATACAGTTATTACACTGCATTCTGGGACCCTTGGCAGTGACATGCAAATGTACCCACAAAGGCTTTCCTCTTGCAATCCATAACCATTTCAAACATGGCTTCCCTTAGGCATATGCCCGCTGTATCAAACAGCTTTGAACAAAGCTAGGGTTGGATGATACACAAAGTAGGAATCCCACCCATGTACAACTGTTTCAAGGTTACTGCCTCTCATCAGTGTGGGGCTGGTTTCTTAGCTTGTGTAGTGGATATTTTGAGGAGGTCATTTACCACAACAATCATTTAATTTATGGTGGGCAAAAGAGCAATATAATCCCTCCACAGTACAGTAGTACAGTAAATAAATTGAACAATTGTGTTCAGATTTGAATGTTTAAATCAAGATAAAAAAATTGTTTCATGCCCAGAATTCCAAAGAAATACAGTTATTACTCCATATATATATATATATATATATATATATATATATATATATATATATAATCCTTCATTATTATCCTTTATTTATATAATGCCAGCATATTTCATAGCACTATACAAGGATTAAGTACAAAGCAAAAACTGTTTAAAAATATTGCAAAAGAATGGAGGGCCCTGTTTTTGAACTTAAAACCAAACCTGAATAGTAAATTCTCAAAGCACCTCATCACAAGAAACCCTCACCTTACAGAGTACAGTATATATATCGTATACCCACACAAACTGCCATCCTCTTCTCCCTTATTTTCTATTTTTCTGACACTTTTCATTTCAAGTACACAATACTCTGGAGGCTTCCATAGGTATTTTCAATTTTACTTAACATCTTTTGCCAAAACAAATGTAAAGACGATAAAGGCCTAACTCTGTCAGAGCACTACCTTAACTGTAGTTAAACAGATTACAGTTCAAATAACAGCCTCTTTCCCAGAGACTATACTATATACTATACTCACTCAGCAGTATCCAGTTCCTCTCTCACTCCAAAAGACAGGTACCGAATTCTCACTACAGTTTTTCAAGTCACAAGTCCCAAAATGGCAGCGCTAACTGCTAGCTGTAAATCACTCTGCAAGGCCAGCCGGGCCTGATTGGAAGCCCCACCAATCTCTCCACTTCTGTTTTTTAAAGGCAGCACACAGGTGTTTCTGCTTACAGCTCTAGGAGTTAACTCTATAACTCCTAAAGAGCAATCTTCAAAGCTCTCCAGTGCACTCTGAACTCTGGGGGGCACACTGTAACATATCCTCTCCCTCAGTTCAACAGCATTGGTTGAGCAACTTCGCCATGAGGCTGTGCATACAAGCCAAAGTACCTTCTGTACCAGGTGGACTGCTATCTCACTGCATTCTTCCAATACCCTTGACACCAATGAGCTTTTCTTGAAGCAGCTGAAGCTCTTCGAGCTCATCAACTTGTACTCTCATCTTTGGACTCCTAGGAGCATCTTCCTCTACTGTCTTTTTAAATGCTTTCATAGGACTTTTCCCATTTTCAAAGTCTCCAGAGAATTTCAGAAGGCATCCAATCTTCTGCTTCATGACCATTTCAGGTAGTCCCAAGCTCTCATCTTTGTAAGACTCTCTGTGAAGCTTTGGTACTCCACAGTTGTAATGATACCCATGTCCATGCTCTGCTTCATATGTACTCTCAGGAATGGTGGTTCCTGTTTCACCATTGTAGGTGGGGGGGGGGAGGTACTATATAGAAGTATTGGGGTAAATAGGGTAGAGAGGGAAAGGGATGAATTAGTTACCCATGGGGGAGGAGAAGGGGGGAGGGTTACAATAGACAGTAGGGAGTTATTAATAGGGGCCTCAAATTCAGTGGCAAGTACTTCACATTGGCAGAGCCATAGCAACATAAAGTGTATGCTTGCTAACGCAAGAAGTTTGCCTGGGAAAATGGACGAGCTAGAAATATTAGCAGTACAAGAAAAATGGGGCTTAATAGGCATTACTGAAACATGGTGGGATGAATCTCATGACTGGACTGTTAATCTAGATGGTTATAACCTATTTAGGAAAGATAGGGGAAATGGTAAAAGAGGAGGAGGGATCTGTCTTTATGTTAAGCCAGAATTTAAGCATATAGTCAGAGAAGATATTTATGCGGGCACTAACGGCATCATTGAATCTTTGTGGGTTGAGCTAAATAGTGGAGGAGCTCAATCTAAACGCATATTGGTGGGAGTATGCTATAAACCCCCAAATATAGCTGAAAGTGAGGAAATACAATTATTGTTACAGATTGGAAATGCAGCTAAGCATGGGCAAGTTCTAATAATGGGAGACTTTAATTACCCTAAAATAAACTGGATAAATGAGACCAGCAGCTCAGCTAAGGGGAGCAGGTTCTTGAGTACACTCGGGGATCATTATCTGGCCCAGGTAATACAAGAGCCTACTAGAAATGGGGCCATCTTGGATTTAGTCATCACAAGTAATATTGATATAATATCAAATGTTAAAATAGGGGAACCCTTGGGGAACAGTGATCACAACACAGTATCATTTGAGATTGAATACAAAAAACAGAGTTGTAACGGGCCAACAAAAACTCAAAATTTTAAAAGAGCTAACTTTAATAGGCTACGGTAAGCGATACTACATAAAGACTTGGACAAAGAACTAACAGGGAAAAATATTGAAAATAAATGGACAACATTCAAATCCTTACTAAATAAACATACTCATCAGCATGTACCATATGGAAATAAAATGAATAGGAGTAAATCATATCCCATGTGGCTTAACAATGACTTAAAGATCATGATGAGGAAAAAGAAACATGCATTTAAATAATACAATAAGGAGGGAACAGAGGCAGCTTTATGTGACTATGAGGAAATCAACAAGGCTTGCAAAAGGGCTATTAGACTGGCTAAAATAGAAAAGTAAATGGAAAGTAAGACAAACCCTAAAATATTTTTTAAATATATTAATTGGAAGAAGGCCAGGAAGGAAGCTATAGGAACATTACAATGTGACACAGGCCATCTGATAATTAGTGACCAGGAAAAGGCAGATGAGCTAAATCGGTTCTTTTTGTCGGTATACACAAGGGTGGTACCAGTGGTTGGGACACCACAACATAATGGGGCTACACAACCATCACTAAATAATTCGTTAACGGAGGAAGAAATCCAAAAGAGGTTGGAGAAAATAAATGTTAATAAATCCCCAGGTCCTGATGGAATACATCCAAGGATACTGAGGGAGCTGGGTTCTGTAATAGCCAAACCATTATATCTAATCTTTCAAGACTCACTCACTACAGGGTCACTACCGGATGACTGGAGAAAAGCAGAGGTGATACCTATATGTAAGAAGGGATCTAGAGCAAATCCAGGGAATTATAAACCAGTGAGCCTCACATCTGTAGTTGGGAAGCTTTTAGAAGGGTTAATAAGGGACAGAATACAAGAATATGTCTATTTAAACAAGATCGTAGGTAGCAGTCAACACGTATTTATGAAGGATAGGTCATGTCAGACCAATCTAATTAGTTTTTATGAGGAGATTAGTAGGAACTTGGATCAGGGCTACTCAGTGGATGTAGTCTTTTTAGATTTTTTCAAAGGCATTTGATACAGTGCAACATGAAAGACTAGTGAGCAAACTAAGGGATACAGGAATTGCAGTAAATATCTGCTCATGGATCGAGAGCTGGCTAAAAGACAGGAAGCAAAGGGTTGTTGTGAATGGAACATACTCCGATTGGTCTAATGTGATAAGTGGGGTTCCTCAAGGTTCAGTATTAGGTCCTCTCCTTTTTAGCATATTTATTAATGATATAGAAGTAGGACTTGAAAGTAGTGTCTCCATTTTTGCTGATGACACTAAGTTGTGCAAGGTAATAAAATCAGATAATGATGTACTTTCCCTACAAAGGGATTTGCATAAATTAGAGAAATGGGCGGCTAAATGGCAGATGAGATTTAATACAAATAAATGTAAGGTTATGCATTTGGGAAGGAAAAATAGCCATGCAATCTATAATCTTAATGGAGCAAATCTTGGTGTATCAGATATTGAAAGGGATTTGGGAGTGCTTGTAGACAACCACCTAGGTAACAGCGCTCAAAGCCAAGCAGCAGCTGCAAAGGCAAGTAAAATATTAGCATGTATTAGGAAGGGTATAGAAGCAAAGGAAGCAAATATAATTCTGCCACTATACAAATCCCTAGTACGCCCTCATTTGGAATATGGAGTACAATTTTGGGCACCACTTTATAAAAAAGACATTTTAGAGCTGGAAAAAGTACAGAGAAGGGCAACAAAACTAACAAGGGGAATGGAGGGGCTAAGTTATGAAGAAAGACTAACGGAACTAAACTTATTTTCGCTAGAAAAAAGGCGTCTACGAGGGGATATGATTACTTTATTTAATTACATCCAGGGTCAATATAAGGCTTTGTCAAGTGAACTTTTTGTAGCAAGAGATTTTCAATTGACAAGAGGACACCCTTTGAGGTTAGAGGAAAAAAGATTTCACCTTAAACAAAGAAAAGGGTTCTTCGCAGTTAGGGTGGTTAAACTGTGGAATTCTCTACCAAAGGAGGTGGTAACAGCGAATTTGATAGACAACTTCAAAAAGGGGTTAGATATATTTTTGAATAAAAAGGGCATTTAAGGCTATCCTAGATAACTGGCGAAGGAATATTGATCCAGGGAGAAATTTGATCGCCAGTTTCTGGGGTCAGGAAGGAATTTTGCTTTTTTCCCCTTATGAGACAATTGGCAAAGTTTCAATGTGGGTTTTTTCTGTTTGCCTTCCTCTGGATCAATTAACAATTAATAATAAATAGTGCACATTAAAAAGATCAATAGAGATCTAAAAAGGTTGAACTTGAGGGACTCTTTATTCATCCTCCAATACTATACTATTAATAATTATTTAATCAACAAATTAATTAATAACTAATCCGCATATTGCAGATCAGAGGAGATCTTAACAGGTTGAACTTGATGGACTGAAAGTCTTTTTTCAACCTTAATTACTATGTAACTATGTAACCATCTCAGGCTCCAGATTCTTATCATCCACATTCTTCACCTCAGGAAGGATTCCAGCTTCCTCATTACAATCAGGAACACTGACTGCAATTAGCTATTTGTTCTCCTCTTTCTCTGGGTCTGAGATTTTTATCAGACATTTTCTTTTCAGAGTATCATTCTCCACCTTGGGAGTATTCAACAGGGACAGGTGACTGGGGCTGTCCAGGTTTCTTATGGAGGCTTCTTTGCTATTACTCATAAGGTTTCTGCATCTATTTGGGTTCAAATCTTTCTCAGTGTCTTGATCAACATCCTTCATACTGAGGTTGTTTTTGTATCCAGTCATTGACAACACCTTGTCCTTTTCTATTTGACCTTTGCACAAAACATCAGTTACTTTTATATTGTCATCTTGCTCCAGGGGTAAAGGCACTTTAACTCCTCCAGCAGTCTCTTTTGTGGTCCCAAGGATTCACACTTCCATTTGATTTTGAAGTCACAGTGTTATATATATATATAATTCAGGTGCTGCAGTGATGCTTTCTCTGCTTCAAAAGTTTATCTCATGTATACTCTATCCTCTTTTGCGTGTCTATTTATTTCTTGCTGAGATCATGTAGCCAGCATTAAGTCCTTTACTGTCTCCTCCATGTTGAATTGTGGGCTGTCTTCAAAACCAAGCCAGGTATTGTACCTCTGACAGCAGTGTGACAAACTGCCATTTTCTTCTCCCTAATTTTCCTTGTTTCTAAAATGCTTAATTTTAGGTACACAATACCCAGGAGGCTTCCATACGTTTTTTTCAATTTTAGTTAAAATCTTTTGCCAGGATACAATTCCACATCAAAACAAAAGTAAAGAAAATAATGGCCTAGCTCTGTCAGAGCACTACCTTAACTGTAACGGATGTTAGTTCACTCACTGACATAAGCTTCCATTCAGCTAAACAGATAACAGTCCAAAAATGGCAGCCTCTCTCACAGCACTCACTCTGCAGTGAGTTCCTCTCTCACTCCAAAATACAGGAACCGGATTCTAACTACTATTTTTCTTCAAGTCACACAGACTGTAGACTGAAGCCTTCACTGCGGTCTGTAAATCACTCTGCAAGGCCTGCCAGGCCTGATTGGGAGCCCCACTCATCTCTGCACTTCAGTGTTTTAAAGGCAGCACACAGGTGTTTATGTTTACTGCTGTAGAATTGAACTCTATCACTCCTAGAGCGAAATCTTCAAAGCTCCCCAGCTCACCTCGACCTCTGGAGGGCACACTGTCACTATATATATATATATATATATATATATATATATATATATATATAATTAAACAAGAAAAATAATAAGTTAGTTTGCATTAGTTGGCATCTAATGAAACAACTTTGTTAGACTAGGTCCCATTGTGTGCTAATCTTGACACCTGTTTGATAATATGTGAAGGAGACAATGGAACATTGAAATGAACTGCAAATGTTTTAGAACATGCTATTATTATTATTATTATTATTATTATCGTTTATTTGTAACTCGCCAACATATTCCGTAGCGCTATATATAAGTTAAGTTACAGGCATGCTATCATAAATTAAGTTACAGTTATGCTATCTAGAAACCTTCACAATGTTTCACCTGAGTCATTCTTACCCATGTGAAAATATTTGCAACTTGATGTAGCCAAGTTTTAGTTTGATTTGTGTAATACTCAGACATTTAATTTGTACCAAGAAAAATGATTTAAACCCTTTACATATTAACGAGGCATACTGTAAGTGTTTGTGTATAATGGTATACAATACCACTGGACAACCATATAATGTAAATAATAGATAGGTGTGGCATTCTTTTTACCCTCAAACCCATGACATGTTGTCAGTTGAAAACCTCTTGGCACAGAAAAGTTTACTTGACAAAGCCTTATATTGAACCGGGATGTTTTTAAGTAAGGTAATAATATCCCCTTGTAAACGCCTTTTTTCTAGGGAAATAAATATAGTTTGGTTAGTCTTTCTTCATAACTTAGCCCCTCCATAACCCTTATTAGTTTTGTTGCCCTTCTCTGTCCTTTTTCCAGCTCTAAAATAAAAAAAATATGAAGTGGTGCCCAAAGTTATACTCCATATTCCAAATGAGGACATACTAGGGATTTGTATAGTGGCAAAATTATATCTGCTTCCCTTACTTCTATACCCTTCTTAATACATGCTCTTATTTTACTTACCTTTGCAGCTGCTGCTTGGCATTGAGCACTGCTACCTAGGTGGTTGTCCACAAAGTACTCCCAAATCCCTGGGTCTATATTACATACCCCTAGATTTGCTCTATTATGATTATAAATTGCATGGCTATTTTTCCTTCCCGGATTCATATATTTACCTTATTAACCCTTCTAAAAGCTTCCCAACTACAGGTGTGAGGCTTATAGGTCTATAATTCCCTGGATTTGCTCTTGCTCCCTTCTTAAATATAGGTATCACATCTGCTTTTCTCCAGTCATCTGGTAGCGACCTGTGGTGAGTGAGTCTTGAAACATTAGATATAATGGTTTGGCTATTACAGAACCCAGTTCTCTCAGTATCCAGGACCTGGAGCTTTATGAACATTTATTTTTTCCAACCTCTTTTGAATTTCTTCTTGCTTTAACCAGTTATTTAGTGATGATATTGTAGCCCCATTAGGTTGCAGTGTCCCAACCACTGGTACCTCCCTTGTATATACTGAAGAAAAGAACCTATTTAGCTCATCTGCCTTTTCCTGGTCACTGATTGTCAGGCGGCCTGTGTCACATTGTAATGCTCCTATAGCTTCCTTCCTGGCCTTCTTCCCATTTTTATACTTAAAAAATATTTTAGGGTTGGTCTTACTCTCCTTTGCAACTCATTTTTAATTTTCTATTTAGCCAGTCTAATAGCACTTTTGCAAGCCTTATTGATTTTCTTGTACTCACGTAAAGCAGTCTCTGTTCCCCTCTTGCCTGTAGAATTTGAATGCCTGTTTTTTACTCTGTATCCTGATCTTTAAATCATTGTTAAGCATGTTGGATGTAATTTACTCCTTTTACTTTTATTCCCACATGGTATATGCCGATGTGTATGTATGTGTCAAGTGAAGTGGAGTTTGTGTGAAAAGGATCAAATCTGCAAGCAGCACAGCCGAGAGAAGCTTAAAACATGAGCCACAATGGCTCACATTTTAAGAAACAGGCTCCCATGTTGCAGGCCTAACATTTCACTCCTATGTTTGTCTTACGATATATCAAGAAGGACAATTTCATCACTCAATTCTTTCAGCAGTACGCTGGTGGCATGCCATACCGATGTGGCCAACCCCCACAATGGTTGAAAGAGATAACTTGCTAGTTGGAATAGATAACTTTTCCTCTGTTACAGAAATGATCAATTTCTCTTGTACTGAAGCCATGGTGGATGGTTTCACTAGCAGTCAAGATCTTGTACTGAGAACCAGAGACTGATAGAGGTGTTGAAAGCACAAGGTGCCTGAATGAGAGGAATTGTGTCACCTATAAGTAATGAAATTTAGAGATAAGTCTGTGTGTTTTGGATTTACAGTGCAAAGCCTGCATAACTAAGGGTCCCTGGGGTGAAGCATTTGAATCAACTTTCAAGAGAATATGTGTCAGAAATGAGCCACTCATTTTCTACAAAAGATGACCAAGGAAGATGATGTAAAGACTTATCTACTACCATTTGAAAGGACTGCTACTTGAAAAGACTGGTAAAAAAAAGCTAATATATTGGCACCATTTCTTAACAGAGCAGCTCAAAGTGCATACTATGACCTCACAGCAGAACAGGCCTCTGATTATACTTTCCTAAATACTGAAATTCTCGCCAGAGTAGGATGAGGAAAGAGAAAAATATGGGAACAGAAATAAGGAAGAAACAGGACCAAGAGGAGCCTTTAGCATAATTCCAGGATAATCCACAAGGTACAACAGAGCCCGTAGAACCTCCTGCAGGAGATGACAACATATCCAAACAGTGAATACATGGAAGCAGAAGAAACCAAGATGATGTTCTTGTCCTAGAGAATGTACAAAAGAAGTGGTGTTGTTGAATGGACTAGCCGTACAAGGAAGAGAAATTTGTCAAGGCCACCATTATGTGTTTAAAAAAGATCTCCTATATCAGATTGTCAAGACTATCGATAAGGTTATAGAACAATTGCTGGTACCTTAGGTAAACTGAAAGAAAGTGAAAGAGCTGGCCCACAGGCATCTCTTTGGGAGGCACCTGGGAATAGATAAAACCCTAACTAGAATTATGTAAAGTTTCTACTGGCCTGGAAGTTATGCAGAAGTATGCCATTTTTGTCTGTCCTGCACAGAATGCCAGCTTATAAGTCCTCAGCACTAATTAGTGGCTCCACAGATATATTTTCTGATTATAGGGGAACGTTTTGGATGGATAGCAATGGATCTAGTAGAACACACTTCAGGGGCACCAGTACTTGTTGTAGTCAATTATGTTACTTGATATCCCACATCCTTTCCTTTTGAGTACTGCAAGCTCTAAGAATGTGGCTAATGAACTCGTTCTTCTTATGGATCTCAAAAGACGTTCCACACTCCAAAATGATGCATCAGATGTTGGATTAGGATAGAGGGAAAAGAACAACCCGTCTTGAACCTGGTATAAAAAGAGTACCTGACAATAAAATGCAAAATAAATACTGGGAAGACATTTTGCACTTTCTCAGATCTTGCCCCACTGAAATAGATGCAGAGCAATGGAGAGACAAATGTCAGGGTGACAAGTTTGCTTCTCTCATTACGGCAATACAAGTTTGACCTTGAGACCAGGGCAGGAAAGGACTACACAAATGTGGATGCCCTCTTGCGAATCCACTGCATCTAATCTGAAGGTTCTCATTCCCCGGGTATTGAGCTGAGGGGAATGTTTGACAAAGCTAGACAGATATAGGGGGAATCCTATAAGGCATGTGTGTGCGCCTGTGGCTAAATTAAGGCATTTGCCCAAACCAGATCTAAAGGAGTTAAAAGACTCTCATACAGCAATTAGACTGCACCCAATGAAGACTGGAACAGTCATATTTAGGATACATGTGTAGCTGGGCCTAGGAAGGGGCCTGAGGAAAAGAGTCTGAATTACAAGTGGACCTAAAATATAGTTTATGACTAGAAGATTAAAACAGCAAGCAGCACAGTTGAGTAACTTTGTAAAAAGTAAGCATAAAAGCAATTTTATAGAAAATGCTAGCATCATAAGTGGATGGCCGAAAAGTTCAATATTAGTCTCATCAGGCCAGAGCCCCTTCCTCCATATATTTTTGGAGTTTGCGCCAGACATAGTGTTTTCTTTGATGGACGAAAAGTTAAATTTTAGTCTCATCAGACCAGAGCACCTTCTTCCATACATTTTGGGAGTCTCCCGCATGCATTTTAGCAAACTCAAAACGTGCCATTTTGTTTTTTGCTGAAAGTAATGGCTTTCTTCTGGCCACTCTGCCATAAAGCCCAACTCTATGGAGCGTATGGCTTATTGTTGTCCTATGTACAGATACTCCTGTCTCTGCTGTGGAACTCTGCAGCTCCTCCAGGGTTACCTTAGGTCTCTGTGCTGCCTCTCTGATTAATGCCCTCCTTGCCCGGTCCGTGAGTTTTGGTGGGCGGCCGTCTCTTGGCAGGTTTGCTGTTGTGCCATGTTCTTTCCATTTGGTTATGATAGATTTGCTAGTGCTCATGGAGATCATCAAATATTTGGATATTTTTTTAGAACCTAACCCTGACTTGTACTTCTCAACACTTGTTTGGAGAGTTCCTTGATCCTAATGGCAGTGTTTGGTTAGTGTTGCCTCTTGCTTAGGTGTTGCAGCCTCTGGGGCCTTTCAATAAAGTTGTATATATGTAATGACAGATCATGTGACACTTAGATTGCACACAGGTGGACATCATTTCACTAATTATGTGAATTCTGAAGGTAATTGGTTGCACCAGAGCTTTTTATGGGCTTCATAACAAAGGGGGTGAATAAATACGCACATGCCAATGCGCATATGTCGCTCATCTCCACCAGCGTAGTGAGCTCCTTCTGCGCTCCCTGCCTAAGTCGTGCGGGGTCGTAGGGATGACCGCATGCGGCGCCCATATCCACCAGCACAGTGAGCGCCTACGGCGCTCCCTGCCTAAGTCGTACGGGGTCGTCTCCACCAGCGCAAGGAGTCGTTTCCACCAGCACAAGGAGCGTCTTTGGCGCTCCTTGCCAGCAACTACGTAAGCCTGCAAGCGTTAGCAACAACCCATTTTGCTCACAACTATATATGTGATGTGATCAAAAATAAGTTGTCCTTTTATCAAGTGTAGTTCTTCAAAGGGCCATATTTTACATATAGGAAGAGTGGCCCTTTTAAATGATCACTGTAGTTCAAGCTAAAGTAACATTTTTTGCTAAATATGTAACAAAATAACAACACTAGCAAATCAGAAGTTTTGAAGACTTATTATGTATATAGGATTGCATTATTTTTGTTGCATCATTCCATGAGAGCTGCAGCATGAGATGGTGTTTTAGCGGTCAGTGGAGGAGAAGGGAAGAGGGCAAAGTCAGTAGCTTTGTTGGATAATTGGATTTGATTAAAATAAACACCACTCCCCTTCCCCCTCACAATCCCATAAGCAGGCTTCTAGCATTAATAAAGCAAAAACTGCTCTCCGGAAATCTAAAGGCATCTCTCACATGCATGAGTTTCAGCAAAGTATCATAGATTCCCCCAGGGTCCAGCAGAAAATGAACATGTATTTTTTTCTTATTAAAAAGGGGCCTTTATCACATTTTCCTGCATAATTATAATCTTAGGCTCAATGTTTTTTTGTTTTTTGTTTTTTTTGTCGAGTGGTGATTTAAGCGACACAGAACTTATATTTTATATAATGTTTTAATGTCTGTGCAAAAACAGTTTGCAAAATGTCAGGATAATGTATCACTACATCACCAGAATATGGGCGTTTGCTAGAGTCTGACCCAGACATTTGCAATAACTGCCTTTGCAGAGGGACTAAAAAAAACATTTTAACCAAAAATTGTAGTATACAATAACCATCTGTTTAAATATAAATATACCTTTTAACATCTTCTTAGTACACTTGCCTGGCGTTGTTAATGTAAGTGTTACTGTCTTTGCGCGATTAGCGCGATTAGACTGGCTAAAATAGAATATGAAAAATGTATTGCAAAAGAGAGTAAGACTTACCCTAAAATATTTTTTAAGTATATTAATGGGAAGAAGACGAGGAAAGAAGCTATAGAAACATTACAATGTGACACAGGCCGTATGATAATTAGTGACCAAGAAAAGGCAGATCAGCTAAATAGGTTATTTTCTTCGGTATACACAAGGGAGGTACCAGTGGTTGGGACACGGCAACATTATGTGGCTACACTACCTCTGCCAAATAATTGGTTAACACAGGAAGTAATCCAAATGAGGTTGGAAAATAAATGTTAACAAAGCCCCGGATCCTGATGGAATACATCCAAGGGTACTAAGGGAACTGGGTTCTGTAATAGCCAAACCATTATATTTAATTTTTCAAGATTCACTTAACACAGGGTCTCTACCAGATGACTGGAGAAAAGCTGATGTGATACCTATATTTAAAAAGGGAGCAAGAGCAAATCCGTGGAATTATAGACCAGTGAGCCTCACTTCTGTAGTGGGGAAGCTTTTAGAAGGGTTAATAAGGGATAATATACAAGAATATGTCTATTTGAACAGGATTATAAGTAGGAGTCAACATGGATTTATGAGGGATAGGTCATGTCAAACAAATCTAATTAGTTTCTATGAGGAGGTTAGTAGGAACCTGGATCAAGGCAACTCAGTGGATGCAGTCTTTTTGGATTTTGCAAAGCTTTTGATACAGTGCCACATGGAAGACTATTGTGCAAACTAAGAGATACAGGAGTTGCAGTAAATATCTGCTCATGGATTTAGAGCTGGCTAAAAGACAGGAAGCAAAGGGTTGTAGTAAATGGAACATACTCCAATTGGACTAATGTGGTAAGTGAGGTTCCTCAGGGTTCAGTATTAGGTCCTTTCCTTTTTAACATATTTATTAATGACTTAGAGGTAGGATTGGAGTGTGGTGTCTCCATTTTCGCTGATGACACGAAGTTGTGCAAGGTAATTAAATCAGATAGTGATGTGCTTTCCCTCCAAAGGGATTTACATAAAATTGAGGAATGGGCATCTAAATGGCAGATGAGATTTAATACGAATAACTGTAAAGTTATGCATCTGGGAAGGAAAAATAGCCATGCAATTTATAATCTTAATGGAGCAAATAAAATAAAAGGCAAATAAAATATTAGCATGTATTAAGAAGGGTATAGAAGCCAGGGAAGCAAATATAATTCTGCCACTATACAAATCTCTAGTACGCCCTCATTTGGAATATGGAGTACAATTTTAGGCACCACTTCATAAAAAGGACATTTTAGAGCTGGAAAAGGTACAGAGGAGGGCAACAAAACTGATAAGGGGAATGGAGGGACTAAGTTATGTAGAAAGACTAACCAAATTAAACTTATTTTCTCTAGAAAAAAGGCGTCTAAGAGAATATATGATTACCTTATATAAATACATCCAGGGTCAGTATAAAGATTTGTCAAGGGAGCTTTTTGTGCCAAGAGGTTTTCAACTGACAAGAGGACATCCCTTGAGGTTAGAAGGAAAAATATTCCACCTTAAAGAAAGAAAAGGGTTCTTCACAGTAAGGGTGGTTAATCTGTGGAATTCTCTACCACAGCGGATTCTATAGATAACTTTAAAAGGGGACTGGATTTATTTCTAATTAAAAAGGGAATTCAGGATTACCATGGATAATTAGAGAGGCAGTATTGATTCAGGGAGAAGTCCAGCGTCCGTGTCTGGGATCAGGAGGGAATTTATATATTTTTTTTTTTACTAACTTATTAATTAATAGTTAATCTGCATATTGCAGATCAGAGGAGATCTTAAAAGGTTGAACTTGATGGACAGAAAGTCTTTTTTCAACCTTAAATACTATGGGCCTCATTCAATTGCGATTTGTCCAATTGAATAGTGCTCTAAATAAGCACATAACATATTTTTTTCAAATACGTTTTTAGTTAGTGAAAACCTTGTTTTTGGATAGATGTTTACTAAGTAAAAACTTCTTAAAAAATATATGTTATGTGCTTATTTAGACCCCTATTCAATTGGCCAAATTGCAATTTAATGAGGGCCTATGTAACTATGTAACTATGCAACTATGTATTTTCTAAGTCCTGCGTGCCTAGTGTTGTTCGTCTGTGTCCCACGTGCCTGGCGTTGTTGGTGTAAGTGTTACTGTCTTTGCTGTCGTGTATTTTCTAAGTTCGGCGTGCCTGGCATTGCTGAGCCTCGTTTTCATCTTGCTTCAGAATTTTTATGTTTTTTCGTCTGCCATTTTTTTTCCTGATTCACCGATTTTCGATTGTTAAAAAAGACAAAATATGCCTCAAATTAACTTGCAACCTCACTCCCCCTGTGCTGTGTGTGAGTGTGTAGGTGAATTTGAGGAATATTTGTGTGTTTTCGCCATCTTTTCCAGTTCAGTGGTTTGGACGTTAAAGGAGTTTTTTTGTGCGAGGGCGTGCCTCAATGGCTCGCCCCGCTTTGTGAGGCTCGCAAGCGTAACAACAAATCGCAATTTGACTATTAACTATTATATGTGATTATTAATATAACAATATGTGATACTAGCATTTATGACAGGAAAGTTACTAAAATATATATATCACATGTTATAATTGTCGAACTACAAGACGTAGTCACCCTTTGGTGGTGCATATGACTTAGGCGCTCATCGCTTGTGAGCATCGCAAAGCGAGGCAAGCCGTTAACTCAGAGCACGGCAAGCCGTTAAGGCACTTACACGCACAGCACTTGTGCGATGAGCGCTAAAGGCGCTGATCTCCTGCGAGCCTCACAAAGCAAGGCGAGCAGTGGAGGCAATGAAACACACGGGACTTAGCCTACAAACACTTACGAAACGTGGGATCGCCTTACAGACGTTAAATTGCCATTCGCCCAATTGAATAGGGCTCTATATAAGCACATAGCATCTTTTTTTTAAATAAGTTTTTAGTTACTGAAGACCTTGCTTTTGCATAGAAATTCACTAATTAATTCACTAATTAAACACTTCTGTAAAAAAATCTATGCTATGTGCTTATATACAGACCTATTCAATTGCCCGATTCACAGTTTAATAAGGCTGTTAGGATGCAAGTAGTTGACAAGAAGAAAAAAAAGAAAAAAAAAAACACAAAAAATACACAAAAAAACAACAAAAACATCACATACAGCACGGGGTAACAGCCAGGACATCTGGGAGTGAGGTGGAATGCGAATTTAAGTCGATTTTCAAGAAAAAGCAAGAAAAAAAATGGCGGCCCAAAAAAATGAAAACGAGGCTACACGACCCTGGACCGCGCAACCACTTTTACACAGGAATGTACGAGGTACAAAATACACTACTACTATGGATGCCAAATACTTGCGAACCGAACTTGCAAATCACAACATTACGCATCTACAGTAGCGCTTTACACAAATAAACCAATGGTTTGTCCTCACGCACGCAGCACTACTTCTGATGCACAGTGACATTCATAAAACTATTTCCACAAGCCAGCAACAGTTCAACTGGACATTATATGCTGCAGGAAAATGAAAACAGATTGTTAGCTCTTCAGCTTATTGATTGATGGACATATTAATTACAAACAGGTAAAGCATATTAATTCATTAAGTAACTAATTAATTGATTATTATTTACAAAAATATAGACATATGTATCTGGCTTTGTGATGAGCGCAGAGGCTGCTCAGAGGAGCAAAAGTAAACCAGAGGAGAGGCTTGCAATGAGCGCCGAAGGTCCTCATAGTACAAAAACCTTCACATTGTGACATGGTTTCAAATTTTATTGCTTCGTCATTTTTGATGGGCAAGTCGCTAGTATATATATATATTTATATATAATAATTAAATAATTGATTATTAATTAATTAACAACTAATTCATTAATATTTAATCCGCATATTGCAGATCAGAGGAGATCTTAAAAGGTTAAACTTGATGGACTGAAAGTCTTTTTTCAACCTTAATTACTATGTAAGCTATGTAATATATATATATATATATATATATATATATATATAGTTACATAGTTACATAGTAATTAAGGTTGAAAAAAGACTTTCAGTCCATCAAGTTCAACCTGTTAAAATCTCCTCTGATCTGCAATATGCGGATTAGTTATTAATTAAATTATTGATAAAATAATTATTAATAGTATAGTATTGGAGGATGAATAAAGAGTTAGTCCATCAAGTTCAACCTTTTTAGATCTCTATTGATCTTTTTAATGTGGACTATTTATTTTTATTGTTAATTGTTAATTGATCCAGAGGAAGGCAAACAGAAAAAAAAAAACCATTGAAACTTTGCCAATTGTCTGATAAGGGGAAAAAAAAGCAAAATTCCTTCCTGACCCCAGAAACTGGCGATCAAATTTCTCCCTGGATCAATATTCCTTGCTAGTTATCTAGGATAACCTTGAATGCCCTCTTTATTCAGAAATATATCTAACCCCTTTTTGAAGTTGTCTATCGAATTCGCTGTCACCACCTCCTTTGGTAGAGAATTCCACAGTTTAACCACCCTAACTGTGAAGAACCCTTTTCTTTGTTTAAGGTGAAATATTTTTTTCCTCTAACCCCAACGGATATCCTCTTTTCAGTTGAAAATCTCTTGCTACAAAAAGTTCACTTGACAAAGCCTTATATTGACCCTGGATGTATAACGTAATCATACCTCCTCTTAGGCGCCTTTTTTCTAGTGAAAATAAGTTTAATTTTGTTAGTCTTTCTTCATAACTTAGCCCCTCCATTCCCCTTATTAGTTTTGTAGCCCTTCTCTGTACTTTTTCCAGCTCTAAAATGTCTTTTTTATGAGGTGGTGCCCAAAATTGTACTCCATATTCCAAATGAGGGCGTACTAGGGATTTGTATAGTGGTAGAATTATATTTGCTTCCCTGGCTTCTATACCCTTCCTAATACATGCTAATATTTTATTTGCCTTTGCAGCTGCTGCTTGGCATTGAGCACTGTTACCTAGGCGGTTGTCCACTAGTACTCCCAAATCCCTTTCAATATCTGATACCCCTAGATTTGCTCCATTAAGATTATAGATTGCTTGGCTATTGTTCCTTCCCAAATGCATAAGCTTACATTTATTTGTATTAAATCTCATCTGCCATTTAGCCGCCCATTTCTCTAATTTATGCAAATCCTTTTGTAGGGAAAGTACATCATTATCTGATTTTATATATATATATATATATATATATATATATATATATATATATATATATATATATATATATATATTAGTGACTTGTCCTTCATAAATGCCAGTATCATAGAATGTTATCTTGACTTGTCTGTGCACTCTCTCGCTGGCTCTTGGAAATAAATCCTAGGCATTGGATTTCTGTTTTTCTGTGGGGGTAGCTCCTTGTGAGCCAACCTGTATCAGTTGGTTGTAGAACCCCCTCTTGTGCCTATGTGGAGTTTTAACCCTGGAGGATCTGACTATTGTGTTTAAACTTAAAAGTTTAAGGTCCATATTTAATTGAGGTTTCGGGCGATCCAGTTGCCCGTAAATGAGGTTGAAAGTTAATTTGCTATTTACAGTGGATATAAAAAGTCTACACACCCCTGTTAAAATGTCAGGTTTCTGTGCTGTAAAAAGATGAGACAAAGATAAATCATTTCAGAACTTTTTCCACATTTAATGTGACCTATAAACTGTACAACTCCATTGAAAAACAAACTGAAATCTTTTTGGTGGAGAAAAAAAAAAAGAAAAACAACATGGTTGCATAAGTCTGCACACCCTCTTATAACTGGGGATGTACTGTAGCTGTGTTCAGAATTAAGCAATCACATTCCAAATCGTGTTAAATAGGAGTCAGCATACACCTGCCATCATTTAAAGTGCCTCTGATTTAACCACAAATTGGTTGGTCTAGTTGGTCTTTCCTGAAATTTTCTTAGTCGCATCACACAGCAAAAGCCATGGTCCACAGAGAGCTTCCAAAGCATCAGAGGGATCTCATTGTTAAAAGGTATCAGTCAGGAGAAGGGTACAAAAGAATTTCCAAGGCATTAGATATACCATGGAACACAGTGAAGACAGTCATCATCAAGTGGAGAAAATATGGCACAACAGTGACATTACCAAGAACTGGAGCTCCCTCCAAAATTGATGAAAAGACGAGAAGAAAACTGGTCTGGGAGGCTACCAAGAGGCCTACAGCAACATTAAAGGAGCTGCAGGAATATCTGGCAAGTACTGGCTGTGTGGTACATGTGACAACAATCTCCAGTATTCTTCATATGTCTGGGCTATGGAGTAGAGTGGCAAGACGAAAGCCTTTTCTTACAAAGAAAAACATCCAAGCCAGGCTACATATTGCAAAAACACATCTGAAGTCTCCCAAAAGCATTTGGGAAAAGGTGTTATGGTCTGATGAAACCAAGTTTGAACTTTTTGGCCATAATTCCAAAAGATATGTTTGGAGCAAAAACAACACTGCACATCACCAAAAGAACACCATACACACAGTGAAGCATGGTGGGTTGATCTGAAGACGCCTGTGCACAGGAGATGCCCTCGCAATCTGACAGATTTGGAGTGTTTTTGCAAAGAAGAGTGGGCAAATCTTGCCAAGTCAAAATGTGCCATGCTGATAGACTCATACCCAAAAAGACTAAGTGCTGTAATAAAATCAAAAGGTGCTTCAACAAAGTATTAGTTTAAGGGTGTGCATACTTATGCAACCATATTATTTGATTTTTATATTTTTTCTTCCCTCTACCTAAAAGATTTCAGTTTGTTTTTCAATTGAGTTGTAAAGTTTATAGATCACATTAAAGGTGGAAAAAGTTCATAAATGATTTATCTTTGTCTCATTTTTTTACAGCACAGAAACCTGACAGTTTAACAGGGGTGTGTAGACTTTTTATATCCACTGTAATTGGCGTCTTTTTGTGGGCTACAAACAGGTTACGAGTTACGGCCTTGAAAATATTGCAATGGTTAAACCCATAACTTACAGCGTCCAGAAGCCTTTGATCTCTCACTTTCGCAAGGCTAAAATCGCAAATCGCTATTCAATTGCTCAATTTCCCCAAGCTCGCAAATGTTTTCACACTAGTAAATGGCAAATGAAGGAGAAAATCCTATGAGTGCTAGATAGGACCCACCACGGTTAAACACCTGTTCGTAGCACTGTAAATGCAAATAAAAAAATCAATATTACACTGTAAATAACGGGGAAAGAGATGAAAGACATTATAATTAATTCCGCAACAGTCTCAAGCTTGCAATAAATTTATTTTGAGGTTTCATTTCAGGATTAAATCGATCTCAGTTATTAAGGAGTTAATACATATTAAGCCACCCATATGGAGTAGAACAGTATTGGCATTCATTTTCATAATTCTTTATTTTGAGGGTTTGCGAGTCTGATCACATATCGAACCCCCAAACCTAATTGATTGACAAGTAACCTCCATGTTTTACTGCCATAATAATGACAGTCTCATTTTCTATTGGCTGATTCCAAATGGAAGGTTACAGGCTTGCTTAATTGATCATGTTCCCCCGCCCTGAACTGTTACGAGCCAGTGCATGGTTTATGGTTTCGGGTTTGGGACAGTAACTTGCGGCCTTGAGCATTTGAATAGCATCGCAATTGGAGAAGAACGGGAGCCTGCAGCACACTCACAGACATTCGGTCGTCTGTGATCGAGTTGCGGGTTTTGAATTGAATATGGCCCTAAGTGTCTGATATTTGAAACCCTGTCCCCCTATCCGCCAATGAGTCAGTAATATGGCTGTGTGAGTCATTCTTCTCTGCCAATAAAATCTCCAGACATACTTATGCTTTGTGCTCTTTCGGTTTGTTTCAATTATTTGTAAATATGTTTTACTTATTATTATTATTTTCATGTTAGCTTGGAGCAGTCTGTCCCCCCAGCTCAGACAATTCCTTACCTCCAGCTCAGACCTGTCTGTCATCCCAGATCAGACCAATCTAACATACCAGATAAGATCAGCCTGCCCCCCCCCCCCCCCCCAGATCAGACAAGCCTGTGCCTCAAGCTCAGATCAGTCTGTCATTCCAGCTCAGACCAGCCAGTTATCCCAGATCAGCCCAGTCTGTCCCCCAAGATAATATCAGTCTGCCCCCCCCCCCCCGAGATCAGACCATTCTGTCCCCCTATGATCAGACCAGTCTGTCATTTCAGCTCAGACCAGTCTGTCCCCCTAGGTCAGATCAGCCTGTAATTCTAGATCAGACCATACCGTCCCCCCAGATCACACCAGTCTCTAAATCCATATCAGACCGTTATGTCTCTCCGGATTAATTTATCCTGATCAAGGTGGGGGTGTTACAGATTTATTGGGGGTCCTTGTAAAAATTCATCTTTCTTCATGGAAGCAAAAATCCTTTTTGTAACTTATTTGAGTGCTATTGGGACAGACTCAAATCTGATCTCATAGACGCCAGCGTTTAAATGTCCCCCATTAAGATGCTGGTTAATAATTTTTATGGGCGTTTATATTAAAGAACAGTAAAAACGGACCAATTCTCATTGACCTAAGAAAGACCCTGTAACATTATCTGCTATTCTTTTCTTGATTGAACACTTTTCAGGCTGAATTTGGGGACTTGGAACAGTTTCAGCTCTTATCAAATTGCAGAGAATTAATTTTATTGCAGGATATTAAACACTGAGATGCATTAAGAGGTGGCTCATAGTTGTGTTTTAAGCCCAGATCTTTGGCTTTGGATCGACAATGGTTAAAGAAAAAACTCTATTAAAACAATCTTTTTTTTTTATACTTTATAAGGTTTTGTTGCCAAACTCAATTAAAGGGACAGTGAATCCACAGATTTGGAGTTTAATGGGTCACTGCCACACCAACTAGCAGTTTTTCTTTACAGTAAATAATGTTGGAAATATTTAGAATTGATTTTGCTTCTCCTGTATGCTAATCTGTAGCTTGCTATGCTAATGTGCAGCACGGTATGCAAATATGTATTTCAGAGTGCCTAATAAAGATGGGAGAGGGGTCCATTACTAATAAAAATTGCAGGAGACAACAGAGACACAAAAGCAGTCTGTAATCCTAATTAGCTAGCTAATTAATATGCATGAGCCACCCGTTTGCATTTAAATACAGCAACAACAACATGGAATTCCCCAGGATTTATTTAGAAAAAAAATGAATAACACAACGTATAGCCAGTTTTTCATGCTCTTTAGGAATAATAACCTAAAAATCAACTTGATTTTTTGGTCACGGAGTCTATTTAAACATTACTGTAGTTCAAGAAAAAAGAACCTTGTTTGTGAGGAACGCAAAAAAAAAAATAACATTATTGGCAGCTGTGTATTCATGGACATTCATTTTTCAATTTGTGCTTGTTAAATCATTTCATGAGAGCTGAATCTATGTGGGGCAGGAGGGAACAGAGAGAAATAAGCAAGAGACTTTGTTAGGTCATTTGATATGTCCAACATTGACACCACACCCCTTCCCCCAGAATATTGGATCAAAGGATGCATACATAAGTCTCCAAAAATGTAACTTCACCTCTAACAATCACAACTTCCACCAATTTATCATGAATGCCTCTAAAATCATCAACATGTAATTAAAAACTATAGTTATATCTTATATATATGGAGATGGCCAGAATTGCATAGAATATATAATAAACTAAGAAATTTTTGTATCTTTATAAAAGGACTAATTAAAAATGCTTTTATTTTTATATTTATAGAATAATGGAAAACATGTTTTTATTCTAAACAAATGTTAATAAGTGTATGTGTAATGTGTTAACATTGTTTTGCCTTAATCACAATGTATGTATAACGCTACAGAATATGTTGGCGTTTATTAAAGGATTAATTGAAGAATGTTTTTATCTTTATAGATTAATGACATTTTATTTTCTATTTATATAAAGGTTAATTAAATGATGTGCTCTTTTTGTTTTAATAAAATGACTAATTAAAGGATGATTTTATTTGTATCTTTATAGGTTATTAAAAAAAATCTTATTTTACAAAAAGATTAATTAAAACATGTTTTTATTTTTATCTTTATAAAAAGAATTCTCTCATTATTAATTCTAGTTGTTCAAGATATTATGATGTAATTTAAGAATGTTATAATATATAGCATCATACAAGTACTTCTGTGATCCTTTAAAATACCACTGTAGTAATATCTTTTGAATACTTCACATAATAGGGATAATGTTTTACAAAAAATACATGCACTTATTGTTATTACATGCACTTATGTTATTACCTGATACATACAATGTTATCAATAGGACTAATTGAAAGCGCTTTAGTTTATCAGGAAACGCTTCCCGAGAAAATAGCAGAGAGAATTAGTCCAGAAAAAATAAGGAAACCCCAGAATAAAACATAATTGCAGATAAAAGTTAAAATATAATTTAAAACTTAAGTTTTTGCTTTCTTAAAGCATTGTGCCCAAGTAGAAAAAAAACCTACTTAAGTCTAAATTATAATTTAATAAATCCTCTGTATTATTAATTTATTTTAGTAAAATATTTATGTTGATTTTGATTTTCTTTATTAAAAATAGATTTACCAAATGTATAAAAATATCTCGAGAAAATAAAAAATTAATTTACCTTTTTATTCAATTATTTCAAATACAGTAGCAGAGTATTGTTTATTTTTAGCAATTAAATATCTCCACGTTTTTTTAGAATTCATAATTAAAAAAGGAATAGCTCTTGCATGTCCAGAAAATATTAATTGTGTTAAGACGATTACATTCTAAAGTAACTAGGGATTAACTGTCTGATTTGCCTTTAATGAGAAGATTAAAGTGTAATCCCTTTTACACAGCTCAAATTAATTATTTTCCTGTTAAATATTGCCAATCGTCAATTTTTTTTATTATAATTAGTAATAATAGGTTCTTTTCTAAAGTGACGGGCAAATACAATGTAAGAATATATTAAGGGAGTATAGAAGCAGATATAACTGAAACTATACAATTCCCTAATACATCCTCATTTGGAATATGGAGTATAATTTTGGGCATCACTTTAAAAAAAAACTTTTTGTTTCAATAGGTTTCAACGGACAAAGGGAAATTCATTGAGGTTAGAAGAAAAAGAAAATTACCTTAAAGAAAGAAAAGGCCTTTTCACAGAACAGGCAATCAGATTGTGGAACTCTCTACCAAATGCGGCTGTGACAGCAAATTCCATATATAACTTTAAAAGGGGGTTGGATGTAGCTTTGAATAAAAATAACATTTATGATTATCCTAAATAACTAGAGAAGAAGGAAGGGAGGAATACAATTGCCCGAATCTGGGGCCACAAAGAAATTGTATTTTTGTTCCCTTAAGAAACAATTGGCAAAGTTTATTTTTATTTACTTTTCTTTTTTTGCCTTATCTGGATCAATTAACAATTAATCCACATGTTACAAGGATCAGGGGAGACGTACAAAAGTATAAGTTTGATGGACTAAAAGTATTTTTTGCTGATTTTATAATTTTTCAATATTAAAAGGGATTCATAGTCAGAATAAAGGAGAACTTGATCAAATTATTATTTTTTAAATATAGAATTATATAATAATCTAATAAAAAGTCTGAAAGTCAAATTCCTCCCTCATCATTTAATTTGTATTTGACCTTAGAACTATCTAAGTCAAATAGAGTTTAAAATGTAATTTCTCTCCCTCATGATTATATTTTTGTGTTCCTTTTATATGTTAAATGATCAATGTACAGTGAAATAAACTATATATATATATATATATATATATATATACACATATATGTATATATATATATATACACTTAAGAGTGAAGCAGCCGTGAATGTCCAGTAATTTAGTAATTTATTAATTATTATTATCTCTCTCTCTCTCTCTCTATATATATATATATATATATATATCGATTAATAATGAGTATTATATTATGATACCTTTTGTATTGGACAAGATAGAATTTGAGTCGCACTAAGGGTATAATTAGGCAGAGAAAAAAATCAGAAACCTAAGTTTTAATTAGGAGGAAATAATGATGAGTCTTTTGGACCCAGAGGCCCTTCATTTTAATTTGTGTAAGATTGTGTGTGAAGGGGCATTTACATTTCTGGAGGAATAGAGTTTGTATTTATTGATGCAAGCTTGTCTGCTTCTGCGCATGTGTAGTGGAATGGGATTGGTTTTAATTTCACCAATATCCTATTATCTAACAAATCCTCCTCACCTTTCCCTCAACTGATACATAAAAAAAACTCAACATCCAGCTCTACAGTAGAGAATAAATACAAAATGGATTCCTCTATAGATAAACTTACATAACTGCTAATGTTGTTAGTTTATTATGTGCTATTTTCTTGAATACAATGGATGTTTAATTTAAATGACAGCACCCCAAATTAAGAGATATTGTGCAAATTTAATAAACATGTTGTAAATAAAAAATACATTAAAAAAATTAAAAATAAAAATGTACTTGATGTTTGAAAAAATTGAATATTGAGCCCAGAAACTGTTTACTGTGGAGTTGCCTTCGGACACACATATTTGCTTAGGTTAATTTTTCCTTTTATAGCCCTTTGCTCATAGATAAATATTTAATGAGACTCAGTGTAAAAAACAAACACATGTGGGTTGAGGAAAGAACACTCTATATCATATCCTAAATTTAAGTTTATAAAGTATTTTTTTTTAATTGCAATACAATTTCAAAGGGCAGCCTGGACATCTTACCCGCTGATCTTTCCCTTTGTAATATATTATGTTGAATATTCCTTTTAATTAATTAAATATTAATTATATTAAGTAATGTCCAATTAAAACATCTAGCCCATGTTGTTAAGGCAATATGGTGGTCCTTTAAGCCTAGCATGGCAGGTAGATATAATGGACATATACTATATATATATATATATATATATATATATATATATATATATATATATATATATATAGTAGTTACATAGTTACATAGTAATTAAGGTTGAAAAAAGACTTTCAGTCCATCAAGTTCAACCTGTTAAGATCTCCTCTGATCTGCAATATGCGGATTAGTTATTAATTAAATTATTGATTAAATAATTATTAATAGTATAGTATTGGAGAATGAATAAAGAGTTAGTCCATCAAGTTCAACCTTTTTAGATCTCTATTGATCTTTTTAATTTGGACTATTTATTATTATTGTTAATTGTTAATTATTGTTAATTGATCCAGAGGAAGGCAAACATAAAAAAAAACCCCATTGAAACTTTGCCAATTGTCTCATAAGGGGAAAAAAAAAGCAAAATTCCTTCCTGACCCCAGAAACTGGCGATCAAATTTCTCCCTGGATCAATATTCCTTGCTAGTTATCTAGGATAGCCTTGAATGCCCTCTTTATTCAGAAATATATCTAACCCCTTTTTGAAGTTGTCTATCGAATTCGCTGTCACCACCTCCTTTGGTAGAGAATTCCACAGTTTAACCACCCTAACTGTGAAGAACCCTTTTCTTTGTTTAAGGTGAAATCTTTTTTCCTCTAACCTCAACGGATGTCCTCTTGTCAGTTGAAAATCTCTTGCTACAAAAAGTTCACTTGACAAAGCCTTATATTGACCCTGGATGTATTTAAATAACGTAATCATATCTCCTCTTAGACGCCTTTTTTCTAGCAAAAATAAGTTTAATTTTGCTAGTCTTTCTTCATAACTTAGCCCCTCCATTCCCCTTATTAGTTTTGTAGCCCTTCTCTGTACTTTTTCCAGCTCTAAAATGTCTTTTTTGTGAGGTGGTGCCCAAAATTGTACTCCATATTCCAAATGAGGGCGTACTAGAGATTTGTATAGTGGCAGAATTATATCTTCTTCCCTGGCTTCTATACCCTTCCTAATACATGCTAATATTTTATTTGCCTTTGCAGCCGCTGCTTGGCTATGAGCGTTGTTACCTAGGTGGTTGTCCACTAGTACTCCCAAATCCCTTTCAATATCTGATACCCCTAGATTTGCTCCATTAAGATTATAGATTGCTTGGCTATTGTTCCTTCCCAAATGCATAACCTTACATTTATTTGTATTAAATCTGCCATTTAGCCGCCCATTTCTCTAATTTATGCAAATCCTTTTGTAGGGAAAGTACATCATTATCTGATTTTATTACCTTGCACAACTTAGTGTCATCAGCAAAAATGGAGACACTACATTCGAGTCCTACTTCAATGTCATTAATAAATATGTTAAAAAAGAGAGGACCCAATACTGAGCCCTGAGGAACCCCACTTATCACATTAGACCAATCGGAGTATGTTCCATTTACAACAACCCTTTGCTTCCTGTCTTTTAGCCAGCTCTCGATCCATGAGCAGATATTTACTGCAATTCCTGTATCCCTTAGTTTGCTCACTAGTCTTCCATGTGGCACTGTATCAAATGCCTTTGAAAAATCTAAAAAGACTACATCCACTGAGTTGCCCTGATCCAAGTTCCTACTAACCTCCTCATAAAAACTAATTAGATTGGTCTGACACGACCTTTCCTTCATAAATCCATGTTGACTGCTACCTATGATCCTGTTCAAATAGACATATTCTTGTATTCTGTCCCTTATTAACCCTTCTAAAAGCTTCCCAACTACAGAAGTGAGGCTCACTGGTCTATAATTCCCCGGATATGCTCTAGATCCCTTCTTAAATATAGGTATCACCTCTGCTTTTCTCCAGTCATCTGGTAGAGACCCTGTAGTGAGCGAGTCTTTAAAGATTAGATATAATGGTTTGGCTATTGCAGAACCCAGCTCCCTCAGTACCCTTGGATGTATTCCATCAGGACCTGGGGCTTTATTAACATTTATTTTCTCCAACCTCTTTTGTATTTCTTCCTGCGTTAACCAATTATTTAGTGAAGGTAGTGTAGCCCCATTATGTTGCAGTGTCCCAACCACTGGTACCTCCCTTGTGTAAACCGACGAAAAGAACCTATTTAGCTCATCTGCCTTTTCCTGGTCACTAATTATCAGATGGCCTGTGTCACATTGTAATGGTCCTATCGATTCCTTCCTGGCCTTCTTCCCATTAATATATTTATAAAATATTTTAGGGTTAGTTTCAATGGGGTTTTTGTTTGCCTTCCTCTGGATCAATTAACAATTAATAATAAATAGTCCACATATTAAAAAGATCAAGAGAGATCTGAAAAGGTTGAACTTGATGGACTAACTCTTTATTCATCCTCAAATACTATACTATTAATAATTAATTAACAACTAATTAATTAATAACTAATCCGCATATTGCAGATCAGAGGAGATCTGAAAAGGTTGAACTTGATGGTCTGAAATTATTTTTTCAGCCTCAATTACTATGTAACTATGTAACACAGCACAGCAAATATAGCAGAATCTGTGTCTGCATACGATGCAGAGATTATTATTTGATCTTACTCAGTAAAAACAGAGCTAATAAACCATTCTAAACAAACGGTTTATAAATCAGAGAAGATATTTATGCTGGAACTAACGGTAATGTTGAATGTTGGTGGGTAGAAATAAATAGCGGAGCAGCAAATTCCAAAAGAATATTGGTTGCAGTATGCTATAAACCCCCAAATATAGCTGAAAGTGAGGAAATACAATTATTTTTACAGATTGGAAATGCAGCTAAGCATGGGCAAGTTCTAATAATGGGAGATTTTAATTACCCTATAATAAACTGGATAAATGAAACCAGCAATTCAATTAAAGGGAGCAGATTCTTGATTACAATCAGGGATCATTATCTGGCCCAGGTTATAGAAGAACCTACTAGAAAAAGATGATATCTTGGATTTAGTTATCACAAATAATATTGATATAGTATCAAATGTTGAAATAGGGCAACCTTTAGGAAACAGTAATAACAACACAGTCTCAATTGAGAATGAATTAAGAAAAAAATAATCTTACAAGAGGACATCCCTTTGAGATTAGAAGTAAAAAGATTTCACCTTAAAGAAAGAAAAGGGTTCTTCACAATAAGGGTGGTTAATCTGTGGAATTCTCTACCAAAGGAGGTGGTGACAGTGGATTCAATAGAGAACTTTAAAAAGGGATTGGATATATTTTTTAATAAAAAGGGCATTCAGGGCTATCCTGGATAATTAGAGAGGGAGTATTGATCTAGAAAGCTACCTTTTCGTGGTGAAGGGGCTTGTGTACTTCGATGAAGCTATGAGCTATACCATGTAGGGTCAGCCAAGATGGGCAGGTCATGGCAGAGAGGTCAGACAAATTGTGGTCCACTAGAGAAGGAACTGGCAACCCACAGTATCTTTGCTAAGAAAACTTTATGGACAGGCACAACCAGAGACATAACGATATGGCACCGGAAGATGAGCCCCTCAGGTCAGAAGGTGCCTACCACATTACTGAGGAAGAGCAGAGGGCAAGAAGAAGTAACACCAGATCTAATGATTGGGCCAAAGCTGAAAGGACACCCAGCTGCGGATGTTTCTGGAGGAGAAAAGAAAGTCCAATGCTGAAAAGATCAATTCAGAATAGGAACCTGGAATGTTAGAACTATGAACCAAGATTTGTCCAACTGATTGCAGAATTCCAGAGGATAGCAAGAAAAGGAGACAATCTACAATGAGCGATGTAAAGAGATTGAAGAAGATAACCAAATGGGTAAATCAAGAGATCTCTTCAAGCAAATTGGGAACCTAAAAGGCACTTTTCTTGCAAAAGTGGGTGTGATAAAAGACAAAAATGCTAGGGTCTTAACAGAAGAAGATCAGATAAAGAAGAGGTGTCAGGAATACACTGAAGATCTATACAGGAAGGATCTTAATAGCAGTGATGACCTCAATAATTTGTCCAATGAGTTGGAGACAGACATCTTGGCAAGTGAAGTGAGATGGGCCCTAGGATGTCTTGCTGATAATAAGGATGCGGGAGGTGATGGAATCCCAATTGAACTATTCAAAAGTGTTACTTGCCTTATGCAAACAATTTGGAAAACTCAACAGTAGCCAATAGACTGGAAAAGGTCAGTCTACATCCTAATCCCTAAAAAAGGCAGTGCCAAAGAGTGCTCCAATTCTAGAACAATTGCACTAATTTCACATGCCACCAAGTAATGCTTAAGATTCTACAAACTCGACTCCAACAATATATGGACCGGGAACTACCAGATATGCAAGCCAGTTTCCACAGAGGAAGAGGCACAAGAGATCAAATTGCCAATGTCCACTGGATAATAGAAAAAGCAAGGGAGTTCCAGAAAAAACATTTACTTCTGCTTCAAAAACTATTCTAAAGCCTTTGACTGTGTGGATCAAAACAAAATGTGGCATGTCCTTCCTGTCTTTTAGCCAGCTCTCGATCCATGAGCAGATATTTACTGCAATTCCTGTATCCCTTAGTTTGCTCACTAGTCTTCCATGTGGCACTGTATCAAATGCCTTTGAAAAATCTAAAAAGACTACATCCACTGAGTTGCCCTGATCCAAGTTCCTACTAACCTCCTCATAAAAACTAATTAGATTGGTCTGACACGACCTTTCCTTCATAAATCCATGTTGACTGCTACCTATGATCCTGTTCAAATAGACATATTCTTGTATTCTGTCCCTTATTAACCCTTCTAAAAGCTTCCCAACTACAGAAGTGAGGCTCACTGGTCTATAATTCCCCGGATATGCTCTAGATCCCTTCTTAAATATAGGTATCACCTCTGCTTTTCTCCAGTCATCTGGTAGAGACCCTGTAGTGAGCGAGTCTTTAAAGATTAGATATAATGGTTTGGCTATTGCAGAACCCAGCTCCCTCAGTACCCTTGGATGTATTCCATCAGGACCTGGGGCTTTATTAACATTTATTTTCTCCAACCTCTTTTGTATTTCTTCCTGCGTTAACCAATTATTTAGTGAAGGTAGTGTAGCCCCATTATGTTGCAGTGTCCCAACCACTGGTACCTCCCTTGTGTAAACCGACGAAAAGAACCTATTTAGCTCATCTGCCTTTTCCTGGTCACTAATTATCAGATGGCCTGTGTCACATTGTAATGGTCCTATCGATTCCTTCCTGGCCTTCTTCCCATTAATATATTTATAAAATATTTTAGGGTTAGTCTTACTTTCCATTGCAACTGACTTCTCATTTTCTATTTTAGCCAGTCTAATAGCCCTTTTGCAAGCCTTGTTGATTTCCTTATAGTCACATAAAGATGCCTCTGTTCCCTCCTGCTTGTATAATTTAAATGCATATTTCTTTTTCCTCATCATATATATATATATATATATAATAGACATGCTAGATGGGACTTTTGGTTCTTATCTGCCATTAAAGGAATATGAAAGGTTCCTGGATTTTACTAGGTGTATAATATACCTCTGTATCTATTTAATTTTATGTACTTTATTATGTACTTTATTGTATAAGCTCTGTTTTCACTGCCTGTCTATGGCTCTGCGCAGTGCAGCATAGGCAGACAGACTGTACAGCTGGATGTGCAGTGTAGTGTCCTAGCCTATCAGGGACCACATGCCAGCAGCATGTTGCTGAGAGATGCTCACTAATTGGTTAGTATAAGACACTATAAGACACATGTCAGTTGCAAAGGAAAGTAAGACTAACCCTAAAATATTTTTTAAATATATTAATGGGAAGAAGGCAAGGAAGGAAGCTATAGGAACATTACAATGTGACACAGGCCATCTGATAATTAGTGACCAGGAAAAGGCAGATGAGCTAAATAGGTTATTTTCGTCGGTATACACAAGGGAGGTACCAGTGGTTGGGACACCGCAACATAATGAGACTACACTACCATCACTAAATAATTGGTTAACGCAGGAAGAAATCCAAAAGAGATTGGAGAAAATAAATGTTAATAAAGCCCCAGGTCCTGATGGAATACACCCAAGGGTACTGAGGGAGCTGGGTTCTGTAATAGCTAAACCATTATATCTAATCTTTCAAGACTCACTCACTACAGGGTGTCTACCAGATGACTGGAGAAAAGCAGAGGTGATAGAGTTTGTCAAGAGCAAATCCAGGGAATTATACGCCAGTGAGCCTCACATCTGTAGTTGGGAAGCTTTTAGAAGGGTTAATAAGGGACAGAATACAAGAATATGTCTATTGGAACAAGATCATAGGTAGCAGTCAACAAGGATTTATGAAGGATAGGTCATGTCAGACCAATCTAATTAGTTTCTATGAGGAGGTTAGTAGGAACTTGGATCAGGGCAACTTAGTGGATGTAGGTGTTTTGAATTTTGCAAAAGCTTTCGATACAGTGCCTCATGGGAGACTTTTGAGCAAACTAAGGGATACAGGAATTGCAGTTAATATCTGCTCATGGATCGAGAGCTGGCTAAAAGACAGGAAGCAAGGGTTGTTGTAAATGGAACATACTCCGATTGGACTAATGTGGTACGTGGGGTTCCTCAAGGTTCAGTATTAGGTCCTCTCCTTTTTAACATATTTATTAATGACGTACAAGTAGAACTTAAAAGTAGTGTCTCCATTTTTGATGATGACACTAAGTTGTGCAAGGTAATTAAATCAGATAATGATGTACTTTCCCTACAAAGGGATTTGCATGAATTAGAGAAATGGGCGGCTAAATGGCAGATGAGATTTAATACAAATAAATGCAAGGTTATGCATTTGGGAAGGAAAAATAGCCATGCAATTTATAATCTTAATAGAGCAAATCTAGGGGTATCAGATATTGAAAGGGATTTGGGAGTACTAGTGGACAACCACCTAGGTAGCAGTGCTCAATGCCAAGCAGCAGCTGCAAAGGCAAGTAAAATATTGGCATGTATTAAGAAGGGTATAGAAGCAAATATAATTCTACCACTATACAAATCCCTAGTACGCAATCATTTGGAATATGGAGGACAATTTTGGGCACCACTTCATAAAAAGGACATTTTATAGCTGGAAAAAGTACAGAGAAGGGCAACAAAACTAATAAGGGGAATGGAGGGGCTAAGTTATGAAGAAAGACTAACCGAAAAAAAACGTATTTTCGCTAGAAAAAAGCGTCTACGAGGAGATATGATTATGTTATTTAAATAAATCCAGGGTCAATATAAGGCTTTGTTGAGTGAACTTTTTGTAGCAAGAGATTTTCAACTGACAAGAGGACATCCTTTGAGGTAAGAGGAAAAAAGATTTCACCTTAAACAAAGAAAAGGGTTCTTCACAGTTAGGGTGGTTAAACTGTGGAATTCTCTACCAAAGGTGGTGGTGACAGCGAATTTGATAGATAACTTCAAAAAGGGGTTAGATATATTTTTGAATAAAGAGGGCATTCAAGGTTATCCTAGATAACTAGCGAAGGAATATTGATCCAGGGAGAAATTTGATTGCCAGTTTCTTGGGTCAGGAAGGAATTTTGCTTTTTTTTCCCCCTTATGAGACAATTGGCAAAGTTTCAATGGGGTTTTTGTTTGCCTTCCTCTGGATCAATTAACAATTAATAATAAATAGTCCACATATTAAAAAGATCAAGAGAGATCTGAAAAGGTTGAACTTGATGGACTAACTCTTTATTCATCCTCAAATACTATACTATTAATAATTAATTAACAACTAATTAATTAATAACTAATCTGCATATTGCAGATCAGAGGAGATCTGAAAAGGTTGAACTTGATGGTCTGAAATAATTTTTTCAGCCTCAATTACTATGTAACTATGTAACACAGCACAGCAAATATAGCAGAATCTGTGTCTGCATACGATGCAGAGATTATTATTTGATCTTACTCAGTAAAAACAGAGCTAATAAACCATTCTAAACAAACGGTTTATAAATCAGAGAAGATATTTATGCTGGAACTAACGGTAATGTTGAATGTTGGTGGGTAGAAATAAATAGCGGAGCAGCAAATTCCAAAAGAATATTGGTTGCAGTATGCTATAAACCCCCAAATATAGCTGAAAGTGAGGAAATACAATTATTTTTACAGATTGGAAATGCAGCTAAGCATGGGCAAGTTCTAATAATGGGAGATTTTAATTACCCTATAATAAACTGGATAAATGAAACCAGCAATTCAATTAAAGGGAGCAGATTCTTGATTACAATCAGGGATCATTATCTGGCCCAGGTTATAGAAGAACCTACTAGAAAAAGATGATATCTTGGATTTAGTTATCACAAATAATATTGATATAGTATCAAATGTTGAAATAGGGCAACCTTTAGGAAACAGTAATAACAACACAGTCTCAATTGAGAATGAATTAAGAAAAAAATAATCTTACAAGAGGACATCCCTTTGAGATTAGAAGTAAAAAGATTTCACCTTAAAGAAAGAAAAGGGTTCTTCACAATAAGGGTGGTTAATCTGTGGAATTCTCTACCAAAGGAGGTGGTGACAGTGGATTCAATAGAGAACTTTAAAAAGGGATTGGATATATTTTTTAATAAAAAGGGCATTCAGGGCTATCCTGGATAATTAGAGAGGGAGTATTGATCTAGAAAGCTACCTTTTCGTGGTGAAGGGGCTTGTGTACTTCGATGAAGCTATGAGCTTTACCATGTAGGGTCAGCCAAGATGGGCAGGTCATGGCAGAGAGGTCAGACAAATTGTGGTCCACTAGAGAAGGAACTGGCAACCCACAGTATCTTTGCTAAGAAAACTTTATGGACAGGCACAACCAGAGACATAACGATATGGCACCGGAAGATGAGCCCCTCAGGTCAGAAGGTGCCTACCACATTACTGAGGAAGAGCAGAGGGCAAGAAGAAGTAACACCAGATCTAATGATTGGGCCAAAGCTGAAAGGACACCCAGCTGCGGATGTTTCTGGAGGAGAAAAGAAAGTCCAATGCTGAAAAGATCAATTCAGAATAGGAACCTGGAATGTTAGAACTATGAACCAAGATTTGTCCAACTGATTGCAGAATTCCAGAGGATAGCAAGAAAAGGAGACAATCTACAATGAGCGATGTAAAGAGATTGAAGAAGATAACCAAATGGGTAAATCAAGAGATCTCTTCAAGCAAATTGGGAACCTAAAAGGCACTTTTCTTGCAAAAGTGGGTGTGATAAAAGACAAAAATGCTAGGGTCTTAACAGAAGAAGATCAGATAAAGAAGAGGTGTCAGGAATACACTGAAGATCTATACAGGAAGGATCTTAATAGCAGTGATGACCTCAATAATTTGTCCAATGAGTTGGAGACAGACATCTTGGCAAGTGAAGTGAGATGGGCCCTAGGATGTCTTGCTGATAATAAGGATGCGGGAGGTGATGGAATCCCAATTGAACTATTCAAAAGTGTTACTTGCCTTATGCAAACAATTTGGAAAACTCAACAGTAGCCAATAGACTGGAAAAGGTCAGTCTACATCCTAATCCCTAAAAAAGGCAGTGCCAAAGAGTGCTCCAATTCTAGAACAATTGCACTAATTTCACATGCCACCAAGTAATGCTTAAGATTCTACAAACTCGACTCCAACAATATATGGACCGGGAACTACCAGATATGCAAGCCAGTTTCCACAGAGGAAGAGGCACAAGAGATCAAATTGCCAATGTCCACTGGATAATAGAAAAAGCAAGGGAGTTCCAGAAAAAACATTTACTTCTGCTTCAAAAACTATTCTAAAGCCTTTGACTGTGTGGATCAAAACAAAATGTGGCATGTCCTTAAAGAGATGGGAGTACCAGATCATGTCATCCTCCTCCGAAAGAATCTGTATGTCGGCCAAGAAGCCCTGGTCAGAACCGAACATGGAACAACAGAATGGTTCAAGATCGGAAAAGGAGTGCAACAAGGTTGTATATTGTCATCTTATTTATTCAACTTATATGCAGAATACATAATGCGTAAGGCTGGACTGGATAAATCCAAAGCCGGAATCAATATTGCTGGAAGGAATATCAACAACCTCAGATACGCATATGATACTACTCTGATGGAAGGAAAGCTATGGCAAGCTTGGACAACCTTGTAAAAAGTAAAGATATTAAACACTCAACAAAGGTCCACATAGTTCTAACTATGGTATTCCCAGTAGCAACATACGGATGTGAGAGCTGGACCATAAAGAAGTCTAAGCGCCATAGGATTAACACCTTTGAATTGTGGTGTTGGAGAAGACAGCTTAGAGTCCCTTGGACTGCAAGAAGATCCAATAAATCAATAATTCGGGAAATCAAGACAAACTGTTCACTAGAAGGTATGATCATGAGGCTGAAGCTCAAATATTTTGGCCATATTATGAGACGTCGGGATTCCCTAGAAAATACTCTGATGCTGGGAACGATTGTAGGCACAAGAAGGGGACGACAGAGGCGGAAATGGATAGATGAGGTCACTGAAGCAATGAACATAAATTTGATGGAGCTCAGAGGGCCAGTGACAGAGATGCACATGGCGTGCTGTGGTCCATAGTGTCACGGAGAGTCGGACGCCACTGAACGACTAAACTATCGATCCAGGGAGGAATTTGATCTCCAATGTCAGGAAGGAATTTTATATTTTTTTTCCCGTTTGAGACAATTGGCAAAGTTTCTCTGTTTTTTTTTCCTGTTTGCCTTCCTTTGGATCTTTTAACAGTTCTATTAAAGGTTGAACTTGATGGACCTGAATTACTATGTAACTATGTAAACAGGGCCAACAAAAACTCTTAATTTTAAAAGAGCAGCAATAATAGACTGGGACAAATAACTGATGGGTAAAAATACTGAATATAAATGGACAACATTTAAATCCTTACTAAATATACATACTTATCACCATATACCATGTGAGAATAAAAGGAGTAAATCACATCTAATGTGGCTTAACAATGATTTAAAGATCAAGATACGGAGAAAAAACAGGCATTTAAATTATACAAACAAGAGAGGGCAGAGACTGCCTTATGTAAGTGCAAGGAAATAAACAAGGCTTGCAAAAGGGCTAGTAGACTGGCTACAATAGAAAATGAAATATTAGTTGCAAAGGAAAGTAAGATGAAGCCTAAAATATTTTATAAATATATTAATTGAAAGAAGGCCAGGAAGGAAGCTATAGGAATATCACAATGTGAAACCAGGAAAAGGCAGATGAGCTAAATCGGTTATTTTCTTCAGTATACGCAAGGTACCAGTGTTTGGGACATTGCAAAATAATGGGGCTACTCTACCTTCACCAAATAATTTAACACAGGAAGAAATCCAAAGGAGGTTGGAAAAAATAAATGTTAATAAAGCCCCAGGTCCTGATGGAATATATTCATCGGTACGGAGGTTCTGTAATAGCAAAACCATTATATTTATTTATTTATTACTGGCGAAAAGCAGAGGTGATACCTATATTTAAAAAGGGAGCAAGAGCAAATTAAAAATAGCTTTTAGAAGGGTTAATATGGGATAATATACAAGAATATGTCTATTTGACCAGGATTATAAGTAGGATTCAACATGGGTTTATGAGGGATAGGTCATGTCAAAAAAATCTAATTAGTTTCTATGAGGAGGTTAGGAACCTGGATCAAGGCAACTCAGTGGATGTAGTCTTTTTGAAATTTGCAAATGATTTTGATACAGTTCTACATGGAAGACTATTGTGCAAACTAAGGGATACAGGAATTACTGTAAATAGAGATTTACAGCAGATGCTCATGGATCGAGAGCTGGCTAAAAGACAGGAAGCAAAGGGTTGTTGTTAATAGAACCTACTCAGATTGGACTAATGTGGTAAGTGGATTCCTCAGGGTTCAGTATGAGGTCAACTCCTTTTTAACATATTAAATAATGTCTTAGAAGTGGGACTGGAAAGTAGTGTCTTTATTTTTGATGATGACAGGAAGTTGTGCAATGTAATTAAATCAGATAATTATGTACTTTCCCTCCAAAGGGATTTACACAAATTAGAGAAATGGGCATCTAAATGGAAGATGAGTTTTAATACAAATAAATGTAAAGTTATGTATCTGGGAAGGAAAAATAGCCAGGCAATTAATATTCTTAATGGAGCAAATCTAGTGGTATCTGATATTGAAAGGGATTTGGGAGTACTTGTGACCAACCACCTAGGTAACAGTGTTCAATGCCAAGCAGCAGCTGCAAAGGCAAATAAAATATTATCATGTATCAAGAAGGGTATAGAAGCAAGGGAAGCACTTCATAAAAAAGAACATTTTAGAGCTGGAAAAAAAGTACAGAGAAGGGCAACAAAACTAATAAGGGGAATGGAGGGGCTAAGTTATGAAGAAAGTCTAACCAAATAAAACTTATTTTCTCTAGAAAAAAGGCGTCTAAGAAGAGATATAATAACATTATATAAATACATCCAGGGTCAGTATCAAGCTTTGTCAAGTGAGCAAGAGGACATACTTTGAGGTTAGAAGTAAAAAGATTCCACCTTAAATATAGAAAAGAGTTCTTCACAGTCATAGTTACATAGTAATTAAGGTTGAAAAAAGGCTTTCAGTCCATCAAGTTCAAACTGTTAAGATCTCCTCTGATCTGCAATATGCGGATTAGTTATTAATTAATTTGTTGATTAAATAATTATTAATAGTATAGTATTGGAGGATGAATAAAGAGTCCATCAAGTTCAACCTTTTTAGATCTCTATTTATCTTTTTAATGTAGACTATTTATTAATTGTTAATTGATCCAGAGGAAGGCAAAAAGAAAAAAAAAACCTTTGAAACTTTGCCAATTGTCTCATAAGGGGGGAAAAAAGCAAAATTCCTTCCTGACTCCAGAAATTGGCAATCAAATTTCTCCCTGGATCAATATTCCTTCGCTAGTTATCTAGGATAGCCTTGAATGCCCTCTTTATTCAAAAATATATCTAACCCATTTTTGAAGTTGTCTATCGAATTAGCTGTTACCACCTCCTTTGGTAGAGAATTCTTCAGTTTAACCACCCTAACTGTGAAGAACCCTTTTCTTTGTTTAAGGTGAAATATTTTTTCCTCTAACCTCAAAGGGTGTCCTCTTGTCAGTTGAAAATCTCTTGCTACAAAAAGTTCACTTGACAAAGCCTTATATTGACCCTAGATGTATTTAAATAAGGTAATCATATCCCCTTGTAGACGCCTTTTTTCTAGCGAAAATAAGTTTAGTTTGGTTAGTCTTTCTTCATAACTTAGCCCCTCCATTCCCCTAATTAGTTTTGTAGCCCTTCGCTGTACTTTTTCCAGCTCTAAAATGTCCTTTTTATGAAGTGGTGCCCAAAATTGTACTCCATATTCCAAATGAGGGCGTACTAGGGATTTGCATAGTGGCAGAATTATATTTGCTTCCCTTGCTTCTATACCCTTCCTAATACATGCCAATATTTTACTTGCCTTTGCAGCTGCTGCTTGGCTTTGAGCGCTGTTACCTAGGTGTTGTCCACTAGTACTCCCAAATCCCTTTCAATATCTGATACCCCTAGATTTGCTCCATTAAGATTATAGATTGCATGGCCATTTTTCCTTCCCAAATGCATAAGCTTGCATTTATTTGTATTAAATCTCATCTGCCATTTAGCCGCCCATTTCTCTAATTTATCTGATTTTATTACCTTGCACAACTTAGTGTCATCAGCAAAAATGGAGACACTACTTTCAAGTCCTACTTCTATGTCATTAATAAATATGTTAAAAATGAGAGGACCTAATACTGAACCTTGAGGAACCCCACTTATCACATTAGACCAATCGGAGTATGTTCCATTTACAACAACCCTTTGCTTCCTGTCTTTTAGCCAGCTCTCGATCCATGAGGAGATATTTACTGCAATTCCTGTATCCCTTAGTTTGCTCAAAAGTCTCCCATGAGGCACTGTATCAAAAGCCTTTGCAAAATTCAAAACACCTACATCCACTAAGTTGCCCTGATCCAAGTTCCTACTAACCTCCTCATAGAAACTAATTAGATTGGTCTGACATGACCTATCCTTCATAAATCCTGGTTGACTGCTACCTATGATCTTGTTCAAATACACATATTCTTGCATTCTGTCCCTTATAAACCCTTCTAAAAGCTTCCCAACTACAGATGTGAGGCTTTCATTCAGGGTGGTTAATCTGTGGAATTCTCGAATAAAGGAGGTGGCAACAGCGGATTCAATAAATAACTTTAAAATGGGACTGGATATAGAGAGAGTATTAATCCAGAGAGGAATCAGATTACCAGTATTCGAGGTCAGGAAGGAATTAATTTTATTTCCCTTTTGAGACGATTTGCTAACTCACTTGCCTTTCTCTGGATCAATTAACAACTAATCAACATATTGCAGATCAGAGGAGATCCTAAAAGGTTGAACTTGATGGACTAAAAGTCTATTTTTTAAGCTTAATTACTATGGCCCTCATTCAATTGCGATTTGGCCATTTGAATAGTGTTCTAAATAAGCACATAACATATATTTTGAAAGAAGTTTTTAGTTAGTAAATATCTATCCAAAAGCAAGGTTTTCACTAACTAAAAACTTCTTTCAAAATATATGTTATGTGCTTATTTAGAGCACTATTCAATTGGCCAAATCACAATTGAATGAGGGCCTATGTAACTAAATGTATACAGATACACATCTATATTATTTGCCTAGTAATATCAATACACATTTCATAACGTTTTAACAAGTTTCTAGGATTTATGTAGATTTATTGGATGCTGTTGATACCTGTATACCATCAAATCAGTATTTCCTCCTAGCAGACCTGGACCTATAACATATTTAAAGTATCTGATAAGACAAACCCAACATTTATCGCATAGGATTGTAAAGGAAATGAAAGACTTAGTACATGACAAGATAACCATGTAACGCCATCAGTTCCACTCATTTACTGGATCTCCTAAACATTATAATAACCTCATGTCTGCCCCAATATCACTGTATATATCAAATTACCCAATTAAACCCTCCCACCGCTGCAACCCATATTGTAGATTTATCTTATAATATAAAATTTAACATTTCAGATTCAGAGCATGATCAGTTCTCTGTCCAAATTCTGATGCCATCCTGTCTCATGTTGTATCTGAATTTTCCATGGCAAGGGAGAAATTTGATTGACAGTATCTGGGGCCAGAAAGGAATTTTATATGAGACAACTGGTAATATTTCAATGTTTTTTTTTTTTTTTCCTGGTTTGCCTTCCGCTTGATCAGTTATTAAAATCAATGGGAATGGAATGGCCAAGCTATGAAGAAAGATGAAGAACCAAATAGCCCATCAGGTCTGCCTCACTCAAATCATGGAGTATCCTTATTAGATTTGTCTCTTAGACCCTGCACCATTCCAGTTGCCCTCTCTTATGTATAATTCTAATGAATAGTCAATCAGCAGTAAGACTGAAAAGGGAGTAAGCCCACAGGCAAAAGTAGCAGTTTAAGTTCCCATGACACAAGTTAAAGAGAGATGGGTGGTTCCTGGATGTTACCATGTATTTAATATAGGCACTTCTGAATAAAATAAAGTACATAACAAGTAAATGAATACACAGATATAAGTTCTGTCTTTACTGTCTAAAAATAAATAGTCCCTATATAGGTCTGCTCACTGCAGCATATGAAGACACAGACTCTGGTTAGTATGAGGCACAGCAAGTATAGCTATCAGTGACCATCCCTCAGTATAATGCTGCCGATAGGCTAGGGCACTACATTGCACACCCAGCCCTACAGGGTCTATGTCTGCATGTGCTGCAGTGGGCATTTTAGGCAAAACCGAATTTATCAGCATCTACTATAATAAAGAAAATACACAAGTATATTATATACAGTGGATATAAAAAGTCTACACACCCCTGTTAAAATGTCAGGTTTCTGTGCTGTAAAAAAATGAGACAAAGATAAATTATTTCAGAACTTTTTCCTCCTTTAATGTGACCTATAAACTGTACAACTCAATTGAAAAACAAAACAAATCTTTTAGTTAGGTAGAGGGAAGAAAAAATATATAAAAATAAAATAATATGGTTGCATAAGTATGCACACCCTTAAACTAATACTTTGTTGAAGCACCTTTTGATTTTATTACAGCACTCAATCTTTTTGGGTATGAGTCTATCAGCATGGCACATTTTGACTTGGCAAGAGTTGCCCTCTTCTTTGCAAAAACACTCTAAATCTGTCAGATTGCAAGGGCATCTCCTGTGCACAACCCTCTTCAGATCACCCCACAGATTTTCAATCGTATTTAGGTCTGGGCTCTGGCTGGGCCATTCCAAAACTTTAATCTTCTTCTGGTGAAGCCATTCCTTTGTGGATTTGGATATATGCTTTGGGTCTGTGTCATGCTGAAAGATGCAGTTCCTCTTCATGTTCAGCTTTCTAGCAGAAGCCTGAAGGTTTTGTGCCAATATTGACTGGTATTTGGAACTGTTGATAATTCCCTCTATCTTATCTAAGGCCCCAGTTCCAGCTGAAGAATAAACAGCCCCATGCTTCACTGTGGTTATGGTGTTCTTTTGGTGATGTGCAGTGTTGTTTTTGCGCCAAACATATCTTTTGGAATTCTGGCCAAAAAGTTCAACCTTGGTTTCATCAGACCATACCACCTTTCCCACATGCTTTTGGGAGACTTCAGATGTGTTTTTGCTAAATGTAGCCTGGCTTGGATGTTTTTCTTCGTAAGTAAAGGCTTTCGTCTTGCCACTCTACCCCATAGCCCAGACATATGAAGAATACAGGAGATTGTTGTCACATGTACCACACAGCCAGTACGTGCCAAATATTCCTGCAGCTCCTTTAATGTTGCTGTAGGCCTATTGGTAGCCTCCCAGACCAGTTTTCTTCTCGTCTTTTCATCAATTTTGGAGGGAGCTCCAGTTCTTGGTAATGTCACTGTTGTGCCATATTTTTTCCACTTGATGATGACTGTCTTCACTGTGTTCCATGGTATATCTAATGCCTTGAAAATTCTTTTGTACCCTTCTCCTGACCGATACCTTTTAACAATGAGATCCCTCTGATGCTTTGGAAGCTCTCTGTGGACCATGGCTTTTGCTGTGGGATGCGACTAAGAAAATTTCAGGAAAGACCAACTAGAGCAGCTGAACTTTATTTTGGGTTAATCAGAGGCACTTTAAATGATGGCAGGTGAATGCTGACTCCTATTTAACATAATTTGAAATGTGATTGCTTAATTCTGAACACAGCTACATCCCCAGTTATAAGAGGGTGTGCAGACTTATGCAACCATATTATTTTTCTTTTTTTCTTCCCTCTACCTAAAAGATTTCAGTTTGTTTTTCAATTGAGTTGTACAGTTTATAGGTCACATTAAAAAGGTGGAAAAAGTTCTGAAAGGATTTATCTTTGTCTAATTTTTTTACAGCACAGAAACCTGACATTTTTAGATACCACTGTACATCCAGGAACCTTCCATATGCCTTTAAATCTACTATATTGAAGTTGTTATGCTGCTAATGTTTGTTATATTACACATGTGATTTTTTTTTTACCCAGACTTCAAAGGTCATTTATTACATTACACAGGGTTAATATCCTTAAAAAGTCGAGTACAAAGACTGCAGAATAAATGATATCAGCCAATATTCCTTCACAAGGAGTTTTAATTTTAAAAAAGCAATAACAATTGTGTTAGTAGATTCCAAAATTATTGCACTGGTTCGATATGCCATTTTTTATTGAAATCCACTTGTTTTCTTGTCATCCTCTCCTATATTGAAATGCCACTTTCTTCTTAAACAGAAAGGAAAAGAGTGTCCTTAACCAATGATGTCATAAGAACATAACATGCATTTATCTGAAACCAAGGCACGTTTCACCTTCGCCGACAGAAAACCATCTAATATATGTTATCCAAGCCCTTTGGAAAGGGCCAAACGGCCCTGGAGTTTTGTGGCCTTCTTGGCGCTGTCTACCCGCTAATGTCCATTTCTTTGTTTAAACATCAGATTTTTTGCAAATAACAAAAAAAAGCATCTACATTCATATGATTGCTAACAAAATGTACCCATATATACACAATTACATGGTGGAAGCTAGTAAGTGTAGCTGCCTTTATAGTGTTGGGAAGGAACGGTTCCTATGTCTGGGTGGTACGGTCCAGCATCGTCAATGTGCGACAAAGGGACAGTGTCTTCTTCGCTAATCTGACGGTCGAACTCTGACTTCAAGGTGGGACGTTGATTGTCAGGGAAAGCCAGAGAGAAGAGAGCTTCAGGTTCACAGACAAACTTGTAGACATAGCGTTCACCGGCAACCTGGTACGGAATGGAGAGAACCTTAAGTAAACGTGAACCAAATCTCGAAATAACAAGGGAAAATTATACTTTAAAAAAGACAAACTAGACAATAAGCCCTTCATACAAAATGGTGCCATATACCAAACCCATGCTAGTTGACCAAAGTATAAGTTGTTGAAGGACTTTATTATGAAAATGAAAAATAGAGATGGAATAATCTTATGAGGGGATGGTTAAAGGACTAAATGTCGTTTTGGAAAAACTTCCAATGTCTTTGAAGTAGGCTTAACTTTGCATATCACTAGAGGATAAACACTACCAACATAATTTATGTACAAGCCATACAATTCAATTCAAGTACAAGATCAATTTTAGAGAAAATCTTAATTTTTGAAGGCTTTCTGTGTATAAAGTTTCCATCAGGTCTGACTTGAACACTTCCTGCCTATTTCTTATTGATCAGTGGAGGAAGAGGTGGGAATACTTAAGAAGTTGGATATTTTGGTATGATACCTACCCATTGCTTTTGCACATGACCAGACCAGACAGCTCAAAATCATAACTGCAAGCCCTGCTGGCTCAGAGATGTAGATGCCCCTCTTACAAATACAATCTCAGCAAAATATCATGGATGCCACCAGTGGCCAGCAAAGGCAAAAACATAAATAAATCATAAATACAATCCAACCTAATTATGCTTTGTTAGGTTTAGGAACATTGGGAATGTTATGGATAAGCCAGTGGCTATGTTGAGGCTTTAGGTACAGATTATATGGTGTAAGCTCTTCCGAGAGTAGGGCCCTACAAACCTTCTGTACCAGTAAGTACTTTGCGTTATGGAATAAGTTGGAGCAATAATAATAATAATGACGACAAGTAGTGTGATGAGGCCTATGTTCTATCCGGATGAAAGTCCTAGAGTCAAACACACTAAAGGATTTTAAGCATGTCTACGATAATTAAGGATCAGGATAGTCTTATGTTGAAGTCAGACTTTTATATAGATATAATGGGCAGACCACATGGGCCTTTTTGGCTCATAGGGGCTTTTTAGGATTTAATAGAGGCAGGACAAGATCATGAAAAGTTATAAATAAGTCTCCATTCTTAGGTGCAATCCTCCATTGTTACAAGCAGTGGCATCTACCTATGGTACGCTCTCTAAAATGCTTACACAGCTGCTAATGTTGCCAGTTTTGGAAAATCTTCACATTTGTGAAGTATGCAACATATTACAGTGGTCAATTTAAGGAGTGGGAGGGGCTGTCCATGTCATGAAATGCAGTGTCCTGGAGAAATCCCTCATCGACAATGAAAGGGTTACACTTACCTTCTGCATTATGCCCTTCTCGTAGTAGTAGCGCAGGGAGCGGCTCAGCTTGTCGTAGTTCATGGCAGGCCGGTTTTTCTGCATACCCCACAGTCTGGCGACCTGCAGGACCAGACAGGAAAGTTCAAGCAATGAAACACCACACAAAATACAGCTCGACTCATTAATTATAATGAATTAACATCATTTATTGTGATATCCACATCCTGTTAGTGATCAGCATGAGTCCGATTTTTATTAGAATAGCTCAGATGAACGATTGTGTTTTTTTTTTTTGCAATCTTCAGTCGTTTCTGACTCCGTGACCTGTTCCACTCTGTTTTCATAGCAGAAATACTGGAGTGGGTTGCTAGTTCCATCTGAAGATACTGAAGGTGGAGAATACAACAAGCAGGAGGATACTAAAGTCAAAGCAAGAGTGGAGGACAACAAGAATGGAGGAGCGCAGATGAGAGAATAGAAAAGGAGCGAACAAGAAAAGGAGAGCACCGGAGGAGGAGGACAACAACAACAACAACAACCACCACCACCAACGGATGGGAGGGCATAAGAGAAAAAAAAAAAAAAAAGAGACAGCGAAAGGGGAGGAGAGCAAAGGAGGAAAAAAAAAGGCGAGAGAGAGCGCGAGAGAATAGAGAAAGCGTGAGCAAGATAGATATTGAGAAAGAAAGCATGTTGGGGATGGGGAGAGAAAGAAAAATAGTTACAGAGGTCAAGAAAGAGGAAAGAAAAGATAGAGGGACAAAGAGGGGCCATTAAGAAAGTGGAGATAAAACATTTTAATAAAAAGGAGAATGAGAAAGAAAGAGATGGGAGAAGAGAGGAACGAGAAAAAGAAGAGACAGGAACAAGGAGAGAAAGAAAAAAAGAGAGGGAAGAGAAAGGTAAGCGGGCGATTAAAAAAAAAGGGAGCAAGAGAGGGAGTGAAAGAAAAAAATTGGTGGCAGAAAGAAAGAGAGAGGGGGGGGGGGAGAGAGAAGGGGGAAAAGAACAGTAAAAAAAGAACAGGAGAATCAAAAGGATTGAGGGAGGGGAATACAGGAAAATCAATATATTTTTTTAAACAAAAAAAGGGTTCAATCTTTGGACTAAATCTTCCTTTTAGCTTTTAAAAAAAATCTGATGGTTCTATACCCCCTTTAGCAATAAAAGGGTTAGGTACTTAAATACAACTTTTTAGTATTTGTAAAACATATAGCTATGAAGCTCCCCAGGACCCCCTCACAGTTACTGCAAATTGGCTTTTTTGTCAGTTTTTAATATTCAGCAGGGTCTCCATATCCAACATATTCTGTATATTACGCGGCTCCAGTCAGGCTGACCAGGACCCAGTAACAATTTGTTACAGTAATTAGCAGTTATTTAAACAAATAGGGAGACTGGAAATGAGAAAAATACAGCCATTCATTTTAACAATCATATCAACATTTTATGTAACGGTGGGAGACATGTGCTTTTTTTTTTCCTAACAGGATTAGCCACCTGTCAAGGTCTTCTAGTTTTTAGCTGCCATCAAATCTATATTTACAGAAAGAGCTGGAGCAAATGAGAGGAATCCATTGATTCGGGCACAATATGGACCCATTTTATCTACAGATAATTCCTACCTCTTCTGGCTCAATTAGTTTGAACTCCATCCCTCGGCCAGTCCATGCAATGAAGTGTGAATTAGTGGGGTCATCCAGAAGTGCCACAAGGAACTGCCAGAGCTGCAAAGACCCTCGCCTCTGGTATGGGGGTCCATCTCTGTAGGTGCCCACCTCCTGTTTGATATCTCCTGCTGTAAAAAATGAAGAATGATATGATTAGTATTAATATGGAAACAGGAAGACTCAGTCTTAAAAACATAATAAATTAGAGGAAGGAAGGAAGGAAGGAAGGAAGGAAAAGAAAGAAAAGAAAGTAAAGAAAGAAAAGAAAGAAGAAAAAAAAGAAAGAAGAAAAAAAGAAAGCAGAAAAAAAAGAAAGAAAGAAAGAAAGAAAGAAAGAAACATGTTAGAGAGATTATATTACAAGAAATTAATATGAAAACACATAACTAGTTGTCCTTGCCAGGGGTGGAGAGTCCTCATCTGGGGATGGGGGCTGCACTATGCCCTTCTTTTTATTTATTTTTATTATTTTTATAGGGAGATCGAGGAGTGGATCGTGGAGTAGCAGCAACAAAGATAAGGGGAGGGGCGCTGCTTTTGGGAAGGAGTCTTGGGGGGATTCATTATTAACGGATTGTTGGATTCAGATAACAGCACATGACCCCTCATCCTCCCCACTGGTTCACTATATGTGTAAGTTTGCTTGCCCTGCTCTGTAACACCCCCTCATGTCTTGAAAAGCAAGTTAGACTGTCATGGCAGCTTCCATGCACTAGCAGGGCCTGCTTAAAAATTAAAACTGTAATATTTGTATATTTTTAATAAGGGCTGTTTGATCTGACCTTCAAACTTTTCAGGAACCACACAGGCGTCATCAGAGAAAGGTCTAGTCTGCTTCTCATAGCTGAATCCTGTGGGAGGAAAAAGACACATTAATATTTCTTTTATTTGTAATGCACCAACATATTCCACAGCGCTACACAGGGGTAAGTGCAAGTCAAAACAATATTAGCACAGTGAAAGAAAATAATAAAGGGTCTTTGTCTTTGAGCTTAACATCAAACATAAACAGTGCTTTCACTAAAGCACATTGCAAGATTGAAAACTCACTGACATACAAATAATGGGATTTATATCCAAAAATAACAAAAAAGTCTCTAAAAGAAAATGACTTGCAAGAAAAACATACATACGAACAATTACAAAGTCTCTGTGACTATTACTGCTTAGTCATGATTGATAGACTTCTAACTCCTTCAACGGTGAACTATACCTTGTAGGAAGAGAAGCAGCTCCCCCAAATCACAAATAATACCAATGCTGTATTTGTTTGTTTAGCTATGATTTTTAAAATAACTCCATTGTTAAGGAAAACCTCTTTTTGACCTTATAAGTATGGAAGGGTTCTTCACAGTTAGGGTGGTTAAACTGTGGAATTCTCTACCAAAGGAGGTGGTAACAGCGAATTCAATAGACAACTTCAAAAAGGGGTTAGATATATTTTTGAATATAGAGGGCATTCAAGGCTATCCTAGATAACTAGCGAAGGAATATTGATCCAGGGAGAAATTTAAAATCGCCAGTTTCTGAGGTCAGGAAGGAATTTTTTTTGTTCCCCCTTAGAAAAAAACACCCATTGAAAATGTGCCAATTGTCTAAAGTTTGCCTCCTGTGGATCTATTACCAATTAATAATAAATAGTCCACATATTAAAAAGATCAATAGAGATTTAAAAAGGTTGAACTTGATGGACTAACTCTTTATTCATCCTCCAATACTATACTATTAATAATTATTTAACAACAAATTAATTAATAAGTAATCCGCATATTGCAGATCAGAGGAGATCTTAAGGTTGAAAAAAGACTTTCAGTCCATCAAGTTCAAACTGTTAATTACTATGTAACTATGAACCCAACTAAAAATACAATAATATGGATTGATAAAGTACTCACCATCCAGGTTTCGATAACCATCAACATTTCTGTACGTTGACTGACAACCAGGGACATCTGTTAGAAAGAAAAATAATTACGTCATTAAGAAGCAACATATTATACACACACATACATATATATATATATATATATATACATATACACATATATACATACATACATATATATATACATATATACATACATATATATATATATATATATATATATATATATATATATATATATATATATACATACATACATACATACATACATACATACATACACACACATACACATACACACACACTAAAATGTTTTGGGATTAATCCGAACATAGGAATAAAGCATTTGGAATTTTTTGAAAAAACTATCACATTATAAAATGTTATTCCTGAAAAAGATAAAGGGTTAATAGATATGAAGAGAGGCTGGACTGCTGCATTTTTGTTTTCCTTGCAGTCCTTAGTCTGTAACTTGTCATAGTGCGTAGGAGCTGTGGAGTGAATGGCTCTCCCTGCAGTCCCTAGTCTGTAACTTGTTACACAGTCACAGTGTGTAGGAGGGGAGATTGAGCAGCTCTCCCTGCAGTTCTTAGTCTGTTACTTCCAAGTATTTTATTTAAAGTTATACTTGTTTAAGAATTCTAATAAGCTGGTTTTAGCATACGTAGGCGTATCTTAAAGGCTGCCCCTTTTAACCCTTTCACTGACAAAGGGGCCAGTGAAAGGGTTAATTCTAGCAATGACTGCTATCCCGCGCTGGTTTACTTTCTGTACAGTAACAGATAATATCACCACAAGACGGCAAGACGGGGCCCATATTTGTGGGATGATGTCAGCAGACTGTAACTCTGCACCAGTGCGGGCCCAACAGGGACTGCTCCACTTTCCCCATCCTCCATTTTGTGAATGAAATTCCTTTGACTCCATTCAGAAAGCGAGAGGTGTGTATGTGTGTGTGTGGGGGGGGGGGGGGGGGGGGAGGCAAGTTCAAGGTCGTAACATGATCCTACAGGAGGATGTAGGAAGAGAGTGACTCTCTCGCTGAGACATTAACAAACACAGTCTAAAGAGAGACACCGCAACAGTCAAAGCTATGGGAAAAAGCGGACATAAAATAAATATAATTATGATGTGTTTTTGACTGGAGATGAGGTTAGATAATTAAGCTTGAAAGTTAGATATTTGTAAATATAATGTCCTTGAAAAGAATTTCCCTCTGCTTCCAGTCAAATTGAAGATTATTAATTAAATGTTACAATAGATGTGATGAGCAGGAAGAACATGCCCAGTTGGTATAAAGAAGAATAATGACAAACGCTTTAACACTTATAAGCCTCTGTTAGATTGTAAAATACCTAACTTTCAAGCTCAATTATCTGGGTGAACACTGTGATAACTAATGCATATAAATGTGCTTTTACTTCCTGCAGTAACTGGAACTTTTGCTCTAGCCTAAAACATGCCCTTTCCATTAGTACACTCTGGGTCTCTCACATGCCATATTCACATTCCATATACCATTTATTTTGTTCTCCAACCATATTACATCCATTAAGGTCATTTTATTCAGCCATTTCTAAATAAATGAACAGACTAATCATTTGATTTAAAGTAAAAAAATTAAAACAAATAAAAAAAAGTCTCTAATAAATCTGCCGAATCCTGGTATTAATCCTTATCAACCCTTATATGCCTTTTCAATCACAATTTAAAACCACTTCAACACCTACACAAAATGTACTTTACTAAATTCAGATTTTATTTTAATAATAAAAAAATAAAAAAAAACATATATATATATATATATATATATATATATATATATATATATATATATATATATATATATATATATATATATATATATATATATATAGAGAGAGAGAGAGAGAGAGAGAGAGAGAGAGAGAAGTTAACCTTTAATGACCACAAAATATTTAGATTACTGGTACAGTCGGCTGGGCTTACTGTCACAGTCTAATTGCTTGTTCTCGGGTATAGATTGTTATTTTTCATGTGGGTCAATGCAATG